>OZ005654.1:56030557-56630557 GCA_963930645.1 Salticus scenicus | reverse complement strand
TATTATTAATATTGCAGCTGAAAAAAGACGAGCATTTTGAATAAATAATTTTGTATATTTGCATTCAATGAATTAAAAAATTGTATTTTTTTTTTTTTTATTCACTTAATAAGAATAACAGTTATTCGTGATAACTTTAATGAAGATTCTTTTACGGTTGACTCAGAAATTTATTCTCTACTTTTCAAATTTAGTGTATATAAAAATATATGTATGTTTAGTTTCGATTAAATTAGGATAATTTTGATTACGTACGTCATTTTAAAATAACTATTCACATATTGAAGTGAAAAACCTTTCCTTTTATTTATTCAATTATTAAAAAACATATAACTATATTTACTGTTTTATTTTTCCACTGAAATACACCTATTCATTACCTTCTTGTACTTTAAATTAGCTTTTAACTTAAACCATTTAAAGCCTAAATCATAGATGCCATCATTTAAATTTATTCCGGAGTATTTTTAGCCCCACCTTTATTTCTCACCACTTTATTTATACTTTTTTTTTTTTTTTTTTTTTTTTTTTTTTAATATATACATTCAGTAAAATAGGAAAAATTTACTTTTAAAAAATAAGTGGAAGGAAATAAAGGCGCGGCTAAAAATACTCTGGAATAAATTAACATGTTGGCATCTATGCTAAACTTTCAATTTATATAGGTCTTAATTTAAGCAAAATTCTTGTATTTTAGCACATTAAATATTTTTTATTATATCCTTTCATTTAAGATCAGTTTTGTTTGCATTTACTTGTCTCAAATTAAAGGTATAACACAAAAATATTTACTTATAATTCGACTGTGATAAGCCTATCACATGAAAAAAAGTTAACTTTCATGTAGTGACCATTACAAAACTATCTTCTATATTATATATATATATATATATATATATATATATGTACTGTCGGTAACAAAAGTGTCCGAACACTAGCAAAAATTCCTATGTAAAAAAAGTACACTTCATACGGTTTTGTTAAATAAATCCTTGTCGAATCCTCTTCTTAGTTAGTGTAAGAACATGATTCGATAAGGATATATTTAATAAAACCGTATGAAGTGTACTTTTTTTTACATAGGAATTTTTGCTAGTGTTCGGACACTTTTGTTACCGACTGTATATATATAAAGACTTTTTTTCTTTTTTTTTTTTTTTTAGTCCAAAACGCAGTCACCCAGTATTATGCATTCATTGGTAATTCTTTTCTTAATATAATAATAATAATAATAATAATAATAATAATAACACTTTAAATACCTTTTATCAACTTGTACTTATTAAACTTTCCAAATCAATTAGTGGTATAGGTCTATGAAGACTGTAAAGTTCAGATGGTCGATCCTTATCTTTTTTTTTTTTTTTTTTTATTTATTGTAGTTATTTATTTATTCTTTTTTTTTTCTTACCATGGTGAGATCAAATGGCTCCAACTCATAAAAATATAGAACTAAATCACTAAAATTATCAACTTTGTAATGTCAATTTTTTAATGAAAAATTTAGTAAATTTGTTTCAAAACATTACAGACATATGGTTCAATAAAAAATATTTTAATGCTATTATCTAATTGTTTTGAAAAATACTCCTTGACACTATATATAAAGTTTCTTAAAATCTGTATAGTAGTTCTTGATCTAGAGCTGCCACAAACATTCTATCTAAAAAATTCAGAAAGTAATTCCAAAACTAATTAAAAACCAAACATTAAATTTCATTCTAAAAATGATCAAAACATACTTGGAACATCATAAATTGTACTAAACCGTCAAATACAGAAAGTCAGAAAACGTTTGCGCATTTAATACTTTCTTTTAGTGAATATGAAAGAAAGTAATGAAAACAGTACAAAAAGTAGAATCAATCAGGAATAGTACTATAAATATGAATAAATAATTATATTAACTTTACACTATACATTACTACAGATGTATAAACAATTTAATAAAAAAGATGTTTAAGGTGAGACGCCTCGCGCAATCTCTTTCGGTTTCAAGTGCTCGAAATCCCATTTAGTGGTCCATGGATTGTTTGGTTGGAAGCTATGAAGTCATCAGTTGGATCTAGCGATATCTGGCGATGTTTAATAAAAAAGCACCACAAAACTGGCGTTGTAAAAAATATTACTTACAAACTTTGAATAAACACCATAAAGTGCAATAAACTCGCAACAATTGTTTCGAGTGCTTACTTTATTCGCCTGATGAAGGGTCGTGTGTTTTTTCGACCCGAAACAATTGTTGCGAGTTTACTGCATTTTATGGTGTTTATTCAAAGTTTGTAAGTAATATCTGGCGATGGTCTCGGTCAAACTATAATGTTGAGCATAGACGATTGGCATAAGCGTAAAAGAAAATTGCCAGTTATCGAATCTAGCGTTTGGTTCCAGCAACAATATAGAAAGAGTTTAAAGAGAAGTTGCGAAGCCTTTTGTATTCAGTTAGATACCGTTATTTTTAGAATGGATATTCTAGAGAAATTGAAAAGCGAATCGTTCTTTAATTTATTTCTTTAAAATGAAACTTCCTAATTAAGGAAGTGTGTTTTTTTCTGGTAAATGTGCTTTTGAACATTTGCGAATTTAATAATTTATTTTGATGAATAGGGAAGAAAGTAAAGAAAACTGTACAAAAAGTAGAATTAACCAGGAATAGTACTATAATTATGAAGAAATATTATTGACTTTACACTATACATTACTACACATGTATAAACAATTTAATAAAAGAGATGTTTAAGGTGAGAGGCGATGGTCTCGGTGAAATTGTAATGCTGAGCATAGACGTGTTGGCCTAGGCGTAAAAGGAAGTTGACAGTTACCGAATCTAGCGTTTGGTTCCAGCAACAATATAGAAAGAGTTTAAAGAGAAGTTGCGAAGCCTTTTGTGTTCAGTTAGATATCGTTATTTTTAGAATGGATATTCTAGAGAAATCGAAAGAGAATCGTTCTTTAATTTATTTCTTTAAAATGGAACTCCAGAATTAAGGAAGTGTGCTTTTGTTGGATAATTGGATCCCGGTATTTAAATATACTTGTGAGTTTAATTATGACGTAATAACTTTGATGTTTTATCACTGAGAAAGATAAATGTATTTTGAGTTCGATCCTCATTACAAGTTAGAGATTTGAAATCCACATCTTTACAGAAAATGTTGGTAAGGTATAAAGTTATTAATACTTTAAGTTAAAGATCTATTTTCAAGTTTATTAAGTTTCGCAGGTGTATGAAAGTCACACCTTTCCTTCCGTTTAAATTTCAAAATAAAAGAAGTTAGGTTTTGCTTGTCTTGTCATCATTCGCATTATAATTAGAATTCATTAGTAGTATATAATTAGTTAAGATAGAAGAAACAATTAGGGCTGTGAATAAACCTTTCCATATGTCATAAATAGAAATAATAAAAAATAAATAAAGGAAAAAATAAACATTGTAAAAGTATAACAAAATTCTCTCATATGCAAATAAGTAAGGTTTAATGTACACACATAATTTATGAATGTGTGTGTTATGCTATCAAATGTGAGTGCGTAATTAACTGTCAAAAGGAATATGAATCCCCCCCCCCCTTTCTTTTTTAAATTTAGTCTAACAAAATTAACTTTTATTTGTTTCAGATTGGTAAATCTATTTACAGTAAACATAAATTCTTAAAGTATTAAGCAAATATCGGTATTTTTCAATATTGAACCAGTATTAATATAATTCTAATATAAAATTTCATTTACAAATGATTATTAAAATTAGCATATTTCTTTAATTGCGCATAATATAAATATTTAAATTGTACTTAATTATCTGAGAATAAATATTTGTTGTTAATTTATAATCAAAACATTGTTTCCTTTCAACTCTATCTTTAACTTCAAATCAAACAATTAAGTAAAAAGATTTTAAATTGATAAAATTTAGTTTCCTTTATTAATCATGTTTTATTAAATGAAATTAAATGTTTCGGAAATAGCTTTTATTAAAAGTTTTCAAAGTTGTTTTCGGTTTTTTATTATCTGTTCTATTGAATACAATGCAAACAATGCAATGGATTTCTTTAAATAATATTTTTAACATAAAAACCTTAAATAAATTAATTTTGAAATTCATAGCTCAAAAATGTATTATAATAATGTACCTTTTGATTTATATATATATTCGTTTAATGCAGTCCGCTACCATAGGTTTAACATAATTAAACATTCATAAATAATTTGTTGGAAAGTTTATATTTTTACGATTCAGGTAAAAACTTATTACATATTAATTATTTCTAAGTTTAAATGTTATTTAAATGTGCATTACATAATTAAATTAATACTTGATAAATATCTTCGATATTGAATCTAAATTAAATTTTGAAAAATAATAAATTAAAAAAAAAAAAAAAAAAAAATCCATTTTCTTTTCAATATTTGTATTACTTTAAAATGTTTTTCTAGTATATATATATATATACATATATGTACTTCCAATGTCACATGATGTTTATGAAATAATAAAATTAAATTTTTAAATTAAAATTTTTAAATTAATTTGTGTCGCATAAATTATAATCGAGATCTCAGTCTGTTGAAAATATGCAGTTAAATTATTTGAATTATGCAAGAATAATACTTTTATGCAAGAATATAATTACTTTTGATATATTTTTCAATTGAATAATCTCAAATAGTAGTAGTTTACAGCAGGGTAAGTCTTTTTTCGTCGTACTTCTATTGTGAATTATTGTGGATTACTGCCGTTTTATGTTATAATATTAAATTATGAAATTGAATTATAAAATAAAACTCGTTTTATAAAGGTACACAAAAAGCTTGAGAAACTTTCTAAAAAAGTAAAGTATTCAGTCAAATACTAAATTTTGTACAAGAACAAAACATTTTGTTTAGTTAAGTAAATGTTTATATACATGCTTAACACTAAAAACAAAAATGTATTTCGGTTGAAATTGTTTTATTTGTATAGATATTATTTATTAGTGAAATTAATGGTATTAAAAATTCTTTTTTAAAAATTGTGCTCTGTTGTAATATATTGAATTTGACGATGTTAACGTTTTTAAGTTCTTGCATTAGCTATGTAAAAAATATTTACAAGTATACGATCATGTACTTATTTGTTTCCAGACAATTTAAATTTTTTTATTGCTATTTAAACAATAAACATTTTACGAAGCACTTCCTTTTTAATTTCTCTTACTCAAATATTAAAATGAATTTACGAAAATAAACGAAATGTATGCGTACAGTTTGTTCAAAAAACGAAAAGCGCATTTTCGTAATAAGCGTATGAAAACAGTATGTAATATTCTATGTATCTTTTATTTCTATGTAATATTTTATCAGTACAATAGTTGATTAGGCTTTATGGGATTTCAGTTAAACTATATGCATATACATTTGAATTTGAGATGTATACAGTTAGAATTTCATCTTATTAGTTTTAATGATGCTATTGTTTTTGCGGGCTGTGTAAAATAAACATACAAGTAGCAAGCTATTTACGAATTAATATAAAGAAGATCATAATTCTTACGTTTTTAAACTTTTGCTTTACCTATGTAAAAAAATATTTATTATAAGGAAAAATATCATTAGGCTTTTACCGTTGTTGATGTTTTACTGTTATTTTTATGTCCGAATAAATTTATCTAACACTTTTTTTTATAATAATTGTAATCAAGTCCTGTTACTGAATAATCAATTGTAAAAAGCCATTTCAGACTTAATATACAGAGAGGATTCTAATCAGATAAAATTTAATTTATTTCACAACTTTGAATTAAATTATCTAGTAATAATATAAAAGATGTTAATCATCTATGCAAGCAGGAGTATATTTTGAAAATGCTCATTGTAATACAATTGTAAAAAAAAAAAAAAAAAAAAAAAATAAGAAAGAAACTTAAAATGGTAGCGAATGTATAAATATTTTTTCCTTGATATTTTATGTATTGCGGTAACGTTCAAGTTCATCACTGACTTTAAATATTAGGTATCAGAGTACTATGTTCATTATTTAAAATAAAACCACACACAAAAAAAAAAATAATAATAAATAAATAAATCAATAAAAAGGCTTAAACTATATAGAATGTTGAAAAAAAAATGGAATTTATATGCCCTCAAATTATTTAAATGGGGGGATGGACACTAAAAACCGTTTCTGTAAGTCACTCAGAGTTATTAAATTTTGTGTATGGATAAATAAATAAATGAATACGTATATTAAAATTTCTCAACAACTATTTAAAAATTAAAAATTGAAATTAAAATTTATAAACTGTTCAACCAAAAAAATAAAAAAATAAATAAATAAATAAATAAACAAAAATAAAAACAAAAGATGATAATAATAATGATAAATAAGTAAAATACTGCGCGATAGCTAGCATTAAACTTTTATAATTGATTTAACAATATTATAGTTTAACAATATATCCACAAAGTAACAACCATCTTGAGAATATTTTGTTGAATTGCTGTAATGTAAAACTGAGTTAAAAATTTTAAATTTTAAAATATTGCCCTATTTTTTTTAATTCAAATATGTTTGTATAAATTTCAATATTTTTAAAATTGGCACATTTCAATGCATATGTATACAAAATTTCATAACTTTGATAAAACAAATAAATAAATAAATAAAAATTATAATGTCCGTTATCATCTTAAACATAATGCATACTAAATGATGTTGCTGGAGAATTTTCAGAATTTCTATCTCCATACAAGAGTTCATACTAATATAGATATTTAATAACATATTTTTATATATTGTAGAAGACACCTGCTACGTAAATAGTATTTTATTTGGCATTTCTTCAAATGTGATGTAAATTAAGCAAATTTTTATTGTCTTCAGATACAGTTCTAAAAACTTTTGATTTTTTTTTTCTTTTATTTTTTCATACATACATTTATTTTTTTCTTTCACGAATACCCCCATGTTATTATTGTTATTATTATTATTTTTTTTTTTCACATTTTTTTTTTCTCCGAAAAATGTATTTTTCCAAAAGTTCCATGCTAACGAGGAAACGTTCTTACGGCTTAACTCATAGAATTCACCGGAAAAATTACTGGTGATAGTAGATGGCTCAAAATATCTACGGTGAAAGAAATTAGCTGCTTAACTGCAACGGAAAAGCGGTAAAAAATTAATAAAAGTCGACATTTTTAACGTCAAATGCAATCCAACTTGCTGAGGATGAAAAAAAAAAAGAGTCAAGTTCTTAAATGGCCTGCCCATGTGTGAATTATATTTTCTTAAAAACGTCAGTTTTCACGATTTCAAAGTCGCCAATTGATGCTTACTGAAAGGTTCTGGTAACCCCTATTCAATTTACAACATCGTTCTACACTTTTCCTAATGAATTTAAGTAGCTAATTTTCAGAGTATGAATTTCCTGTAAGTTATTCTAACACCTGTACCAATTTCATTGAATTTTATGAGTTTAGTTAAAGAACGTTTCCTTGTAAGTTTAAGTGTATAAATCCAGTGTGTTGTAACATGGTCTTCAGAAAACGTAAGTTAAAATCAATGCTTCCTCGAAGAATATTTAAAATACCAAAAAATACTTAATAAAATATTAATAAATATTGAGTAATGTTAAATATTATTCAAATAAAAACAGATAAACTTTATACTTAAAAAACTTTTTTTAAAGAAACAATATCTTTAAAACGACGTGAATTTAAAATAAACAATATCTAAGAAAGTTGTAAAAATCTTGGAATCAAAAGAAATAGAAGCTGTTAAAAAATAACCACATTCATATTTCTTATATCCGCGTTTGTAATGATCGATAGATGGCGCTTTTCCAACTTTTGTTGTTAGTAATTATAATAGCGACGTGTATTTGTTATTGTTCTATTTGTGTTACTACTTAATATTCGTGCTATAATTTCTCGCCAATACATCATGAAAAATCGATTGCTTTTGGAAAAACTATTTCAGTTTATTCAAAGTTCGATCGGAAGTAGATGTTTAACTGAATCTGAACAAATATTAGTTCCAAATCATCTGATTAATTCTTTACTTCCATTAGCCGAAGCAACTTCCAAATTTGTAATTTGGAAATAAATGGAAACTTAATTCTGGATTTCTTGATCCTTTGGAGTTACACTGTGGCACACAACAGTATGTGTTATCTTTTTTTTACCGGATTAATTCATTTTTATTCAATAAATATATGTGAAACTAAACATCGAATATACAGCAAGCAATGGCGTCTCGACGAAAGCGAAAGCTATTCCTGTTAATTGTAATTTCACCTTAGCCCACCAGAGGGCGAGCATTTCATTACAATCGCGGATACATATTCAGCAATAATAAATTCACATTTCAAAAATATTTGGAATATGAAGAAAAGTCACTTTGATTAAGGTAAGTAAATTGTAGTAAAATAGTACAATTTTTAACTATCATAAGAAAATGCATTCTTCCAAACAATGGAAAATAATGGAGTCGTAAAAAATAGATTTTTACAGTTAAATAATAGTTTTATTTAAAGAAATATTTCTTAAATATATACTGGTCACAAAATGTTATCAAAAAGTTATAATTGTATTTGAAAAGAAAAATATATGAAACTGTATATTGTACATTTATCTGCCCACATATGAAATGATCCCTAAAGTATTTTTAATCATATTATTAACATTACTAGGATATGTAAGTTGGTAACCAGCCAAAGCAAACAGTTCTTTAGAAAATTTGGCATGAGTAGTAAAATACATTTTAACACAAGTTTCTTGTCGATTCTTTTTTTTTTTTTTTTTTTTTTTTTTTAATTCTAACAAGCTGTCTCCTTTATTTATTTTATTATTATTTTTTTTTTAAATAAAATATTTTTTCATTGTTAGAAAAATTAACGAGATTTTTTCATGAACCGTGTATTTTAGTTATTTTGTTAATTTTCTTCAAGAAGAAAAAGCTTTTTAAACATTTACCTTGTACTGTGAAAATAATTTCATATCAAAAATGTACTGTATTTAATATTTTAATTTAACTATATTTTTTGTTGTATATTAGACAAAATATATGTAAAATTTGTTATTATTTCATAGAAATGTTTGAGTTTTTTTAGTATTATAAAATTATGCTAAACATTTTGTGTCTAATAGCATATTCTTCAATAATTCTATTCTCATATTGAATCGATATATATTACAGTAAGTTAAAGAAAAAAAAAACACATTTTAAGAATTATTACATTTTTGATTTTGCCCTATTGAAAAAATTCGTGTTCCATTTTAATATTAATTTAAAACATTTTTCTATATGAGGGTAAGTTTTATTTATGTAAAATAATTATTCCTGTGGAGCGTTTTTTCTAGAATAAACGCAAAGTTTCTTTTTCTTTCTCTTACCCATGAGGTAGAGACAGTATTGTTTTTGAGTCAAATTTTCGAAATTGAGCTTTTGATATATTTACCCGTTTCCAGGTCCCCGGAATCCAAAAGTAATGTTTTAACGGTTGGTCTGTGTGTGTGTGTGTGTCTGTCTTCTATCAGCATACCTCAAAAACAAATAATAGCAGAAAGTCCAAACTTGGTAATCTAAATGTGTATCATATAGGAATGCTACACTAAATTTTTCGTTGAGATGAAGCAAATGGTTCGTGCACAGGGAAACCCCAGATGATTCAAACACATTACGTCTATGGAGGAAATTGCAGGTAAGTAGAGTTTAACATATACAGAATGCACATAACCAAATGAAACGAATATTATGGAAAGGTTTGATACATAAAAATAAAGTTTTCATATTACTGTCGGCAGTTTTCATTGGCCCATTATATTTTCCCAATAATGGGACAATAGTAATTTGATCATGACTAAATATTTATATTGATATTGGTACCCGCAATTTAATTATTGGTAGTTTCTATGTATTCAGTATTAAATTTGCTCCTGTAATTATTTATTTTGTTAAATAATATTTTTGTAAATATTTAATTCTTAGATTATGATTAAAAATTTAGGATTGCTCACAGCAAAGAAACTATTCAAATGATCTGTTTTCATTAAAAGCTATGATAAGCTTAATTTTTTATACGAACATTTATACATATTACATTTTTTAAAATGATGAGGTTATATGATACTTTTTTCAAAATGCTAAGATTTCAAATATTTATTTAACTTTATGTTATTTTACATGAGAAGATATAACTTTATATGTGAGTATGATAAAATACTGAAACAAACAAACAAACAAAAAAATCAAGTATGCAATATAAAAAACATAAAAAAAAATATTTAAATAGGAATTAAAAGGGATTTCATTTTCATAAAAAGCAATTATTAAAGTTGAATATACAACTCTAAGGAGTAAAATAATTGTTTGAGAAAAAAAAAATATTGTGAGGGAACTCCATAAATTGCAAAAATCTCGGAAATGCTACTGTTTCGGGCCGAAAAATTAACATGAACTGTCTTCAGGTGATTAAAGTGAGTACGGGTGCACGAAAAGTGCATTACTGCACTTGTGCCTACTTTATTCATCGAATAAAATGCTGTTGTATTATTTCGACCCAAAAAAATTTTGAGAATTTTTTTTAATAATTGTGTTTACAAAGAAAGTTTTTTGTTTATTATTTATTATTTTTCATCAGTAGTACAGTCGGTAACAAAAGTGTTCGAACACTAGCAAAAATTCCTATGTAAAAAAAGTACACTTCATACGGTTTTGTTAAATAAATCCTTATCCAATTATTTTACATAGGAATTTTTGCTAGTGTTCGGACACTTTTGTTACCGACTGTACTTCGATACAATTTTAACTTTAATATGTATGTGCTTTGAAATTCATTTTTTTGTTTTAGGTAAGTTGATTTTTTAAACCAAATTATATACCAATTTTCCACATTAAGAAGCATAAAAAAAATGAGTATGAAACATTATTTATTTATTTGTTACTTAAAAGTATTTCTTAAAAATATATACAAAAAACATTATTGATAAAACCTCATTATAGTAATAAATGTGGATTTTGTGAGGTGGTACTTTAGTGGTACCACTGGTATATAGTGGTCGAAAAAGTAATAGGATTTTAAAAAGTGTAAAAAAGTATTTACTTTTTATGTTCCTTATTTTTTTTTTCAAGATTGGTGGTAGATTCTTGAGGTTTATATAATAATTACTTATAACACACGTGGAGATCGTGATGAATACAAAGCAATAGCAGCGAGACCACTCCTATAACATTCTTTGTGGAACATAAATGACTTCGCGTAGCATCCACACTATTAAAAATTTTAATTCAAACTTGAACCACTGCATGGAGTAAAGTTATAAGCAATTCCATAACATGGTTCAACCTCACTTTTAAGTTTTCTACTTCTTGCGATTGAATTTAAGTAGCACCAAAATTTGTAGTACCATATCCACTCACAAGGGAAGTACGAATCAGTAAAATCCCCATTGAAGTCAATCCAAACAAATTAAAGAACAGGGGCGAAAACATAGAGTAAAGTGCAAATTTTGTTCAACAACTCATCCATGGGCGAAGATAAGATCCTATAAAGTTTAGCCCCTTTTATCAAAATCAAGGAAACAAAATTAGCGGACAAAAAAGCGTGGCACTGTGCTCCAGAGTGTATAACTTGAGACAAGAAGGTCATCAGTTCCATCCCCGTTTCTGCATATATATATATATATATATATATATATATAATTTATTTAAAATATAATACCAATATTTGGTTCAACATAAAATTACCAAATCATGGCAAAAAGTTAAACCATCGGGTGGTTGCAACTACTTCAGTACCAAGTTTTGGTTCAAACTAACACCAAATTTTTAACAGTGTACTGCTAGGTAGTGAGATTAAAGTGGAGTATATACGTTCTATTCTTAAAAATGCCTTTAAAATGTCTTGTATAAATTCGATTTTATACTCTTTTTAAATGAATGTTACTTTAAAGCTGGGTGGCAAAACCGTTGCCCACTGTGTGCGGCCCGCTTTGCGGCCCGTGACAAAATTCACGAAATTTATCATTTAACATCTTTGTTAACACATTACAATTAATAAATTCGTTCTGACTTTTCAGAATGAAATTAACGGTTTTCGTTGCTGGAGAAACATTTCGCACTGATTGTTGATAACAAAATGTTATTAATTCCATGATTTATTCTCATTATTATAATTATTAATAGATATTGATAAATGCTTTACTGATCTTGTTTGAACGTAGCTTTTGGTTTCGTTTCGCCAGCCCCCCGACTAGTAGTTGGCTCTTTGCCAAATGAGAGGTGCTTTTTTCTCTTTGAGAATGTTACTTTTTTTATGTTTAGTTTAGTTTCTCGGCCTGTCTTAAACAGGAAGTATAATTTTTTCTCTTGAACATGAAAGTTATGATTTAAATATTATGATCTTGGCTCCTTTATGGAGAAACAATGTTATCCTGAAATATTACTGAATTAAGTTATAATTGTGAATTCTTCAAAGTATACTGCAAATAGTTTTTTATTGTGTGTTTAATTTCTAATAAAGAATTTATGCTCTCCCAACTGACTTTATGACTGAAATTGAACACGTGAATTACAGAACTATAGATTAAGAAGTTGTTTATGATTATATATTTCTGCATATTTTCATGGTACGAATTTTTTCATGGCGCAGTATATATAATAATATTTTTTCATGGTGAACGAAACTCGGGATAAGTGAAATCCCTTGAAAGTAAAATTACCTTTAGATATTAATTTATCTGGATTTGGATTTGAAAGCTTGGATAATTTATTGTGAAAACGAAACTGAAAAATAATAATGACTGGAATTCCGGATTCGTTATTGGATAGCTGCCTGGATATGGAACCAGGTAAGCAAAATTTAACTACTATTTATAACATTGATTAAATGAAATTAGAAATTTTAATTATTTGAATTATTTTGTTTGATTATTTGCTCGCTATGAATATTGAAAAGTTAAAAGCTAAGCGTTCTACGGAACGCTCAAATGTAACTAAATTAATAAATAAATTAGAGAATTTATTATTGGACGATCTAGAAAATACAAAATCAGACGAAATCATCGAAATCCAGGAAATGATAGGTGAAAGAGAAATTGCATTAAAAAATTTAAATAATGAAATTGAAAATTTAATAGTAGATATTAAAGAGTATGAAAAAGATATCGCGACCAGCGATAAATACGGCGAGCAAATAATTTCTGCCAAATGCAAAATAAAACTAAGATTAAAAAGATTATGTAATAATAAAGATGAAAGTAGTTCAAACTGTTCTGTCAGTGAAACCCAAACAAAAACTGGTTCGGCAGTGAGATTGCCGAAAATGTCCTTACCAAAATTTGGTGGACAAATAGAAAAATGGAACGAATTTTTCGATTGTTTCGAAAATTCAATCCATTTAAATGAAAATCTTACAAAGATTGAAAAATTCACTTACTTGAAAACGCTTTTAACTGACAAAGCGTACAATGTTATTGAAGGGTTTTCACTTACGGAACAAAATTATGATAACTGCATAGAAATATTGAAAACACGTTTTGGGCAAAAGGATATTATCATTAATGCTCACATGAATAAATTGATAAACTTAGAAGGCGTAAAAAGTTCATCAAATATAACTGCTTTGAGAAAGTTTTATGACGCTTGTGAAGTAAATATTCGCAGTTTATCTAATTTAGGGGTGACAAAAGGCCAATATGGTCATTTACTGAATCCAATTTTATTAAAATTATTGCCAAACGATCTAGTAGTTGAATATTACAGGCAAAGTGATAAAAGGAAGGATGAGTCTGATGTGACAGACTTAATTAATTTTCTTAAAGTAGAACTTGAATCGCGTGAAAAATCACTTAGTATGATTAATTATAAAAATGCTTCGGTAATTGTAAATAAAAATAAAGCCGAAATTAATGACAGAAAATTTCCAAATAAAATGAATTCATTGAATGTAGGTGTAAAAAATATATGCATATTTTGCAAGAATTATGATCATCATTCTCTTGAATGTACTAATTTAACTGATGTTGAGAAAAGGTTAAAATTAAAGAAGGATGGCAGGTGTTATAAATGTTTTCTAAAATCTCATCTGTCATCACAGTGCAGGGTGAAATCGCAGCCTTGCGAAAAATGTAAAGCAACAGATCATAACAAATTATTTTGTTTTTCAAGAAACTTGAAACCAGAAGTAGTAGAGAACACTATAGTATCGAATTCACATTTAAAAAACAGTAATCAGGCAGCGTTATTGCAAACATGTTGCGTCATAGCCCAATCTAATTCTAGATCAAAAACTGTCAGACTCTTATTGGATTCCGAAAGTGAAAAAAGTTTTATTACTAAAGAATTGGCCCACGAATTAAAATTAACCCGTGTAAGAACAGAAAAGCTAACTGTTTTTGCCTTTGGTATAAATAAAGGTAAAGAAGAGGAATTCGAGGTTTTTAATATTGAACTGCGTGGCAAAATAAATCCTCGTCGGCTCATCCATGTTGAAGTATTAGCTACAGACTTAATAACCGCGACTCCCTTGAAAAGCCCAAGGGGCGAACCAGAAATTGAAAGTTATATTAAAAATAAAAACTGGAAATTGGCAGACAATTCATTAAGTGATTCCAAAATTAATATTTTGCTAGGAACTGATTATTTTTGGAAAATACAGAGAGGTATCATTGAAGAAATCGGTGATAATTTATATGTTGCTAATACTATTTTCGGATATACTGTAGTGGGGAAATTGAATAATAATAGTACAGAAGTAATTAATTCGCATTTTGTATCTGTAAATAAATTTGACAGTTTTGATTTGCAGCGTTTTTGGGATTTAGAATCACTTGGAATATGTGACAGTAAGAATGATTCTATGTCACAGAGAGATATAGAAATTATTAATTCTTTTAATGAAAATTTAAATTTTGTTAAGGGAAGATATGAAATTCAATTTTTGTGGAAGGAAAATAAAAATGAATTAAAATCGAATATAGAAATAGCCAAAAATAGACTTTGGGGTTTGAGAACAAAACTGTCTAAAAATGAATGGCTTAAAAATGAATATGAAAAAATTCTTGAGGAACAAAAGAAAATGGGTATAATAGAGGAGTGTAAAATAAACAAAAATGAAACTGATGTATATTATATGCCCCACAGACCGGTGATAAGAACAGATAAGTCCACTACAAAGGTCAGAATAGTGTTTGATGCTTCTTCCAAAGAAAAGGAAGCAAAATCTTTAAATGAATGTTTATTTGCAGGCCCCAATTTAAATCCTAATATTTTGGATATTATTTTAAAATTCCGCCTTCATAAAATTGCCTTTGTTTGTGACATTGAAAAAGCTTTTCTGCAAATACAGGTTGCAGAAAATGATAGAAACTTTTTGAGATTTCTATGGTTTGAGGATATAAATAGTAAAAATCCTCTATTAAAGGTTTTCCGCATGACTCGTGTAACTTTTGGTGTTACAACATCACCCTTTTTGCTCTCAGCTACCATTAAACATCACATAAAGAGCTATAAGAACTTGTTTGAGAAAGTCGTAAATATGCTTGATACTTCCTTATATGTTGATGATCTCTTTCATGGCGCTAATTCTGTAAATGAAGCATTTATTTTATCGTCTGGTGCTGTGAAAATACTTAAAGATGCCAATATGACATTAAGAAAATGTAAAAGTAATTCTTACGAATTAAGCAAATTGTGGGAAAAACATGGAATAAACGTTGATGAAGAAATAAATGAGGGAAATATCTCTAAAGTATTGGGAATAATGTGGTCAACTAATAATGACACGTTAAGAATAGACATTCAATCTCTGTTAGAAGGGTTTGATAATGAAATTATCACTAAGAGAATTGTTTTACAAACTGTAGCAAAGGTGTATGACCCTGTAGGGTTTATTTCCCCTTTTATAATAAGAGTTAAATTTCTAATGCAAGAATTATGGGAGCAGGGTGTTGATTGGGATTCTGCTTTACCTGATGCTTTAACACAAAAATTTAAGAAATGGCATCGTGAAATACAGGATTTAGAAAATTTTGAAGTGCCTAGAAAATATTTTACGAATTTTGAAAAATTAACTCCTGAAACTATTCAAATTTGTGTTTTCTGCGATGCCAGTTTGAAGGGATATGGTACAGTAGCTTATTTTCGTGATCCTTGTTCCCGTGAAACTTCATTTATTATGTCAAAGACAAGAGTAGCTCCTCTCAAAAAACTTACTTTGCCTCGACTTGAATTGATGGGAGCCTTAACAGCTGCTCGATTAGCTCATTATCTTGGGCAGCTATTTTCAGTTCCCGTCAAAAACATACTATGCTTCTGTGATTCCCAAATTACCCTTTATTGGGTCAAAGGAAGTGCTAGTAACTGGAAGCCCTTTGTAGAGAACAGAGTGCGTGAAATTCAACGATTAGTAGCCCCATCTCAGTGGAGATTTTGTCCAGGGGTTAAAAATCCCGCTGATGTGCTATCTCGTGGTTGCACAGCAACTGAATTGTTGAAGAATGAAGAATGGTTAAAGGGACCAATTTGGTTGAAAGAAGAGCACTTACCGACACCACTACCGGAAAATGAAGTCAAAATACCTGAAGAAGAGATTTTGAGAGAACAACGGAAAACTACTGTTTGCTCTTTAACTCATGGCAATAATGAATTTGAATTATTATATAAGTTTTCATCTTGGTCTAAATTAAGACGTGTTACAGCCTGGTGTCTTAGATTTATAAAAAATACTAAATGTCGATCTGCGCGAAATACTGGCTTTTTAACTATACAAGAACTTGATGAGGCAACTAAAATTATTGTGAAGTTGGTTCAAAGACATGAATTTGGAGAGGAAATAAAGACTTTAAAATCTGGAAGAAACCTGAATGCTAGTAACAAACTCCTTTCTTTAAACACTTTTCTAGACAAAAATGAAATTCTTCGTGTTGGTGGAAGATTAAGACACGCAAACCTACCTGAGAGTCAAAAACACCAAACGATACTTCCTAAAACGCATCACATTACAGATTTAATTATAAAGTATTTTCATGAAAAACATCTTCACAGTGGAACTCAGTTAACAATTTCAGTCCTGCGACAACAATATTGGATAATTAATGCAAGAGACGCCGTGAAAAGGAATCTGCGGAACTGTATGAAGTGTTTTAGAACCACATCGAACTTAGCCTCTCAACTGATGGGTGATCTTCCAGCTGCTCGTGTAGTGCCATCGCGAGTGTTTTCGAAAGTCGGGGTTGATCTTGCAGGCCCCTTTCTCATCAAACCTCGTAAGGGCCGAGGTGTTAGATCTTATAAAAGTTATATTTGTTTATATATCTGTTTTTCCACAAAAGCAATTCATTTGGAAATACTCAGTGATCTCACCTCTGAAACATTCCTCGCATCCTTGAAGAGGTTCGTTGCTCGACGAGGAAAACCTGAAGAATTGTTTTCAGACAGAGGAACGAACTTTGTAGGTGCCGACAACGAAATAAAAAAAATGATGTCCTTGATCTCTTCTGACGAAAAGATCCACAGATATTTGTCTGAAGAAACAATCAAATGGAATTTCAATCCCCCATCGGCCCCCCATTTTGGAGGACTTTGGGAGGCTGGAATAAAACAGATGAAGGGTCATTTAAAAAGAACTATTGGCGAACAAATATTAACTTATGAACAGTTCCTTACTTTAATTACTCAAATTGAATCGTGTTTGAACTCGATACCTCTTGTTGCGCTCTCGAATGATCCAAGTGACTTAAATGCTCTAACTCCAGGACATTTTATCATAGGCACTGCCTTGACTTCAATACCAGAACCTGACTATTCTTCAGTTAACCTAACCCCGCTAGAAAGATGGAAACTTCTACAAAAAATTTTTCAAAGTTTCTGGAACAGATGGTCTTCAGATTACCTATCAGACTTGCAAAGGCGATCAAAATGGTTAATAAATAAACCAAATTTCAAGAAAGACGATTTGGTTTTAATAAAAGATGATAATCAGCCCCCTTTGAAGTGGAAACTGGGACGCATAATCAAATTATTTCCTGGAGCAGATGGCAAGATTCGTGTTGTTCTACTGAAAACTATTTATGGAGAGTTGAAGCGTCCGATCGCCAAACTATCACCTCTACCATTTTGAACTTTGAAATTTTTATTTTATTTTTATTTTATTTTATTTTATTTTTATTTATTTATTTTTTTTTTTATGTTCCTGTTTTTAATCCATTTATGTTAATCATCTAGTTACAATGTTTCATATGTATATTAATCTCTTTTTTTTCTTATCTATTTGCAGTTGAAGACCAAGAAAATGAAAACCTGTAATAACACTAATGTTGTTATTGTACTTGTAGAATATTTTTATGAACCTTCGTTCATGGGGGCGGAGCATGTTTGAACGTAGCTTTTGGTTTCGTTTCGCCAGCCCCCCGACTAGTAGTTGGCTCTTTGCCAAATGAGAGGTGCTTTTTTCTCTTTGAGAATGTTACTTTTTTTATGTTTAGTTTAGTTTCTCGGCCTGTCTTAAACAGGAAGTATAATTTTTTCTCTTGAACATGAAAGTTATGATTTAAATATTATGATCTTGGCTCCTTTATGGAGAAACAATGTTATCCTGAAATATTACTGAATTAAGTTATAATTGTGAATTCTTCAAAGTATACTGCAAATAGTTTTTTATTGTGTGTTTAATTTCTAATAAAGAATTTATGCTCTCCCAACTGACTTTATGACTGAAATTGAACACGTGAATTACAGAACTATAGATTAAGAAGTTGTTTATGATTATATATTTCTGCATATTTTCATGGTACGAATTTTTTCATGGCGCAGTATATATAATAATATTTTTTCAGATCTACTGTTTAAAAAAAAAAAAAAAAACTATAATATAACATTTCTGTTTTAAATTTTCAGATACCCTCCCCAATATATATTATGTGTATGCATGTATATGCGGTCTGCCTGAATAAAATAAGTTTCGAATGCGGCCCACTCTGTGTTTTTTAGGTTGGGCAGGCCAGCTTTAAAGTACTTTCAGAAAGAGCAAAACCCGACAAAATAATTTTCATCCAGCCCAAAAAAAGATTCAATCCTGACATCAAAAGAGATTTTAAGTGATTTGAAGTCGACTTCAACCCGATTATTTCATACTCAAATCCAACAGGAAACTTGTAAAATATTAATAATAAGTCTTCAAATAAATTTTTGACTTATGAGAAAAAATATATATATAATAATAATGTAAGGCTATATCAATAATTTTATTATAAATTACAATATCAATAAATTTATAAATTATTTATTTTAAATTATCTATCTTAAACTCTTGTCCGTTAGAAATAAATCTATAGCAATTAAAAGACAGGTAATATAATGAAGCATATAAACACAGTCCTTACAAAATTCTTTTATTCAAATTTACAAACAAATAATCTCCTTTGAAAAACTTCTTATTAACATACAGTCCTTTTATGCTACGGACAGATGAAATATTTTTGATGGGTGACATTTAAATTGCTTCCAAATTTTGTAGAAGTGTTCAGACATTCGATTAAATTGTTTTCAAACAAACGTGATAAATATTTTAAACCAACTTATGTGACTGAAAGTTTTGACATAATATGTTTTTTTATTGTCATGTATATGTTAATATTTTACATTAAATACACCAAGTAAAATAAATACTATCCATTTTAATGATTTAACTGGGAAAATTAAATAATTCGTTCCAATTATTTTCTGAAAGAAAAAAAAATCGTTAAAGTTTGTGTAAAAAATTTTCTTTCTTTCTGCCTTTCTTTCTTTCTTTTTCTTTCTAAAAATTCTTAGTATTTTTCATTACTGATTTAAATCCAATTAACTAAGTTACTTTTAACAAAGTAACTTAATTTTAATAAGTAATTCAAACTTTTTAGTAACACGCAATAGAGTTTTTACAGTATGTTGATTATCTGCGTTTAACAATATTAAACAATGTATACCAAAATTCCTAAATTCTGAGTATTATTATTTTTTTTTAAATGACAAATTAGAACCTTAAAATTAATATAACATATTATAGGCTTATAAAAGTATATTACTTATAATCAGTTTTAATACTTTGTTTGCAAAAATAATACTAAATAAAATGATTTTTGACTACACTTTTTTGAATTTGCTTTAGTTACTTTCGCTAATTAATCAATTTCAGAACAGGAAAAAAAAATATATTGAAAAGCTTCGAAAGATATAACAAAATAGTCAAAATTAATTGATACTTCACTGTCAGAAAACCATCTGACTTGAGGTAAAGATATTGAAAGGATACTTTCTGCATTGTAATCAATCATAGTTATACAGTGTTGGCTAGGAAATGAAACTGTGTTTAAGCTTCAAGAAATTTACTCATTCAAAAATATTTTATTTCATTAATCAAGCTCTGTATGATTTTTTTCCGTTTACTACGATTAAATGTGATACAAAAGGAGGCCTTTTTAGCTCCTCGAAAGAAATAAATTAAGCTATACAGAAAGTAGAAAAGGAGTAGAATTTTTAATATAACTATGTTATATTCTGTATTATATTTCAATTATATTTTTGGTTTTTAATGCTAGTTTTTGTTTAATAAATTAAATATTTTGCTTTTGGTTGCGCATCAATATAAGCCAATAAATAGTTAAACCTACCATGCAAAGTTTATTGTCAATAAATATCTAAGTCAAAACGTCAAGCTAAATTTTCTTTGTATTACATTCTTTTTTAAATTAAGTATTCCTTTTTTAAGACTAAATTAAGCATGCAGAGTTCATTTCTGGTTTTAATATTATAAATATTATTTTATACATTTCTTATGCAAAAATGAAAAACAATAATGTGTAAAAAAAAATTTTATTTCCTTATTGGCATACATATGGTAAATTTAACAATTTTATGCAATTACAACGCCAATTTTAACTAAAAAAAAAAAAAACCTGTTTAAGTTAAATTCTTCATAAAATTGTTATGAAATTTATTTTTCACGAGTAAATATTTTTCTTTTTTTCTTTGTATATCAGAAAATGTACTATAGGTAAGCATTTTTCATTGGCATCCGCTTGATATTAATTATCTAGTTATTCTAAATCTTCTATGAGGTTAATAATTAATGTCTTTAATTAAAATAAATTTTATTAAATTTCCAACCTACATTCCTTGGATTATTTCTATATTTTAGTACTTCCAAAATCTTTCTTAGCTCAGCAGTTTGTGATAAGATAGATATATATATACATATAATTGGACTTTTATACTATAGTTAGATAATACCAAAAACTTAAAAAATGAATGTGTACAAATTTCTCATACATTAAATACGTTACCCTATTTCTTCGTAAATATATACATAATTATAATTTTTATTAAGTAACTTACAATAACTGTAGTTATTGTAAGTTACTTAATCCATATCATACCAAGCATTGAAAAAAATATTTTTTTTTTTAACTATATGTTTATTTAAGCCTATGTATACACACAAAATCAAAAAACTTGCCAACTTTTCATTAGATTAATCGGTACCGTCTGTCCTAAAAATAGGACAATGGTTTAGGACAGTCGGAAATATATGTAAAACAGACCATCTATCTATCTATATATACATTTATATAATAGTTTTACCAGTACAAAAGTGTAGAATATTACCTCAAGAAATTTATATGTCCGTTATTCTTGAACGTAAAACCATTTTAAGAAATAATGTGTTGAAAATTTAATGAATAAATTTTCATAAATCGTCATTTAAATATATATATATATATATATTAAACGTTAATTTAAACTAACGATAAAAACACATATGTATTTATTGGACTTTTAAATAATATAACGCCTATAATTTAAATTAAAATATTCAAAATAATTTATATAAATACCACTTATGGATGGTGTCCTATTTTTAGGACGATGGTGAAATATGGGTAAATTGTTTAATTTCTTCGTATGCATAAAATAACTCATTAACATATTTATTTTGAAACTAGAAATCTTTACGATTTCACTTTTAAAAAATATAAGAAAAATTCATGTTCAGAAGAAAAAATATAATTTAAATCGGTACATCTCTGTAAGGATTTATATGAAATTACAATCTTTTAAGTATTTTTCATATCATTTGCGACCATGCTTCTCAAATTTAAATAAACAGTATTTCTGAGTAAACTTTGCACCGAAATATGTTTAGAAGATCGCATTCCTTGAAATTACTGGTAAATATAAACGAGAAATGATCAAAGGTTTAATTTACACTAATACATTACCATCCGTGAATATGTATTAAAATACCCTCTTCGTAAATAAGTTAAAGCATTTGGAATATTGCTTTGCTTTATATGTCCAAAATTAGATTTTCCCAAGAAATTTCCTACTGAAGTAAATTTAAAATGTTAATTTCTTCGAAATGTTAATTAGAAATGCAAATTAGGAATAAATCTCATTTTGATTTACTTTGTAAAACAGTAAGAATAGAAAAGGTTTAAAAAATACTTGAAAGCAGAGTTTAATTGACAAACTTAAAAGGTTAGATACCTTTAAAAGGAGACAATGTTAGAAAAAAAGGTATATTTACAGTAATTCAAAAAAGTAATTGCTTTTGAAACTCGAAGAGTTTAATATGTGTTAAAAATGGAGTTATCTCTCAATTTTAGTCATGATAATAATTATACATTTTTCATTCAAATCTTTTATACATAATAATAATAATAATAATAATAATAATAATAATAAATTATTAGAATTATTTTTTTTATTTTATTATTTTTTTTTATGTACAATCTTATGCGTACGTTATATCCCTTACTTTTTTTTTTCCAATGGCCCGGCATTTGCGACTAAGCATTGGCCGGTGGATCGCTCAATTGATGACCATTTGTAAAGGAACACCCAGTGGGCGGTCGTCGCTACCCCTAACAGGGACAACACATCCAATCTATGCCTTCTCAGGGACTCGAACCCAGGCCCAACCGTGTAGGAGTTAGAGACGCTTACCACTACACCGTCTGAGTGGCACAATATATCCATTATGATTATCCAGAACTTAAAGTTTAACAGAATTTGTATGATATATGAATATATTAAGTGTCAACCAATTAGATATTTAACATTAAAAGTTTTGTAATTAGAAGAATATAATAATGCCAAAATAGTTATAACTTTCTCGAAAAACTGTTTGCACCCCTGGATTCAGAAAAGATTTCCCTTATATTTGGTACCGAGTTTGTAACGAGCCATGTACTTTTCAAAATGACTGGAATTAATTAAAATGAAGTGTTGCAACCTAAATTTCATACATTATTTCCAAAATCATCACAACTTTATTTTAAAAGTCTAATAGTCGCGTCGAAAAACTGTTTGAACCCCTGGATTCAGAAAATTCGCCCCTTTCATTTGGTACTGAACTTGTAACAATAGGATTGGCATTTCTAATTTATTTTCTCCTTTTTCTGTTTTTAACTCAGATTCGTCAGATAGTTTATGACAGAAAATGTAAGCTAAAAAAAATAATAATAATAAAAGAAAAATTAATCTTACATTGTCCATTCGTCACGTGTGTTACAAATTCCCAATAAAAATGTAACTTTTCTGTAGCCACCTAAATTTCATACTTTAGTTAACTTTAAAAAATATAATTGTCGTGTCGAAAAACTGTTTTACCCCTGAATTCAGAAAAATTGCCCCTTTCATTTGGTCCAGAATTTGTAACGATAGTACGTCTGATATTTCTAATTTATTTTGTGTATTACACAAAAGTTGTTGCCACATAAATTTCATACTTTAGTTATTTCAAACACTAGGCAAACACTTTAGTTATTCCCGGCTCGCTCCGCTCATCAACCCCCGAAGGAGACTTCGCCTCCTCCCCTACTCACTTTACTTATTGACACATGCAGAACTCTGCCCACCTATTTTCTGCTTTTTTTCACTGAAAAGGAATATTAATAGTGCATATTACAAGACAAAAGCAGAAAATTATTTTGGAAATCTTCATATTCAATGTCAAATTGAAGCATATAATATATATATATATTAATAGAAAGAAAATCATAATACCTAGAATATTTTGCATTACAGCTTTAGTATATTACCCTTTTTATTTCTTTTTTGCAACCTTAAATCCGGACCACGGTACCCCAGTCGGTAGAGCGCCGAGCTCGTAATTGGAAGCTTGTGGGTTCGGTTCTCGAGCCGACCAAAGACCGTCGTGTACACTAATGGTGGATGGTGCACGTAAAATATGCCGTGGCCACAATATCCTCCGTGTTCCCATCAAAATTATACCTCTGGGGGCCACCGAAGCTGGTGAGCTATCCCCTTCGTGTAGGACCAAAACTGTGGTGGCATGTCTCCGGAACATCCGTAGGGGTGCGTCCTAGACCGTCGCCAATTATCTATAGCGCAGTAATGGTGCGACGTCAATCACAACCTACCTAATTATTTACCTACCTACAATTATGGATCATATTTAATTTTCCCCTGTAAGAAGATTAATTTTCTAAAAGTAGAAAAAAAGAGTTGATATTTATTTTCTTTGTTTTTTACATCCATGGTTTCGGGCCGCGGTACCCTAGTCAGTAAAGCACTGAGCCCGTAATTGGAAGATTGTCGATTCGATACTTGAGCCGGCCAAAGACCGTCGTGTACACTAATGGTAGCTGGTGCTGATAAAATCTGTCGTGGCCGCAAAGTCCTTCATGTTTCCATCCCCACTATATCTCTGTGGATCACCAAAGCGGAGGGGGATCCTCTCCGTGAAGGTTCGAAATTGTGATGGCATGTCTTCGGAACATCTCTAGTGGTGCGACCCAGACCGTCGCCGATTACCCATAGCGCAGTATTGGTGTGGCGTTAAATCCAATCAACCAACCTACCTACGTACAACCATGGATCATATTTTAATTTTCTCCTGTAAAATGACTTCATGACGGAAGAACAACGTCACTGGGAGAAACTTTTTTCAAAATGGCAAATAGTTCATAAACTTGTCATTTTTAGTTAATAACTTCTTTAATTAAAATGATAAAAATTTCTAAGCAGCTGAAATGTCTTCCTTGGAGTACTCGGAACAAATTGATACCTCTCATGACGCGAAGGACCCTGCCCTCCGTTAGAAGATGCTGTCACAGACAAAAACATTTGTCGCCAGTGATTGTAATTTTTTTTTAATATGTAGAGAAATTTAATTATCGTGTAAAAAAACTGTTTACACCCCTGTATTCAGAAAATTTGACTCTTTCATTTGGTACCAAATTTGTAACGATAGGTCTGATATTATAATTTATTTCCCCCCTTTTTCCGTTTTTAACCCGGATTCGGCAGAAGGTTTATGAAAGAGAAAGTAAGCTGAAAACAAGTCTTTAATAAAATAAAAAATATTTAAGTATTCTAACAATACTGTAATACAGAGATAAAACCTTTCTTAGCACTTGATAAGAATTTCAAGTTTTAAAAGTATTTATTTTTCAATTTATGGTGAGAAAAAAAAATCCTTATAATTTTTATTGATATTTTCACAGTGCAAATTTCTTTGATCCCTTAATATAAATGAAATTGCAATTATAAAAATGTCACTTAAATCAACTATACAGAAATTGTCTACAAAAATGTGATAAAGCAAGATAACTTTATGACTTTACGTTGAAAAATAAATTAAATATACATATTTAGTAGAAAAATAAAATTTAAATTGACATATCTGTATAGGAATTTATGTTAAATTACAATCTTTAGAAAATCATTGATAGCGTTTGAAAGCATGATTCGCAAATAAATAGAAATTCCGAGTAATCTTTATATAAAGTTACATTTAGAAGATCGTATTCTTTAAAATAGCTGGTAAATATATGTGAAAAATGTTGAAACGCTTAATTTATACTAAGTAAATCTTTTTGTAAATATATATTAAATATCCTACATCTAAATGAATGAAAGCAGATTACTTTGCTTTATAGACATTTAAAAATAGATATTCCAAAGAAATGGAATACTGCACTTAATAGGTTAATTTATCCAACTACACTTAATAGGTTAATTTATCCAACTACACTTAATAGGTTAATTTATTCAAAATTACAGAAAATGTTAATTAGAAATAAATAACATGTTTACCCTGGTGATTAGAGAAGATAATAAAGAATTGTAAAATACTGGAAGACAGAATTCATTTGACAAAGCGAAAAGAACACACAATGAATAATTTATTTTTCGAAATGCTTTATAAAACTGACTAGCAGAATAATTCTAATTCTTCAAGCGTTTAATGCTTCAAAGCAAACTGATATTTCTTATAGCATGAACAGATCGCAATGAACATATTTCTTTTGAATTTAAATTAATTAAATTTCATACAAAATAAAATAATATTATAAGCTGCTCCATAGAAGCCTCAACAGTTGCACAACAAGTGTCTCCATGGTAACCAAGGGAAGCTCGAGTAAATTTAGAATTTACGTTTTCAGACTGTTTCATCTGTGATTAATCTGTTTCAACTGTTTCATCTGTTTCATCTATAATAACTGTAATTTCTTTTTTTTTTCTTCTTTGTATATATAGATAAACTGTTACTGTACTTTTAACTGGAAATGCCCTGATGCTCAGGGCGAAAGGCCTTTACAAGATGTAATATAGATGATCACAATTAATTGTATCGTTTTCTACGTGTTTCAAAGTGATTTTTGTTTATAAAATTTATGGTTCTAATTAAATTTCAATTGGAATATTGCATTATATTAGTTACATTTTATATCAATTATTGTTAATGATATTCAAAATATAAAGCAAAAAATAGTTGAATTATCACTATGTTTAACCCTTTAACGTTCACTACTTAATTTATTTTTAAAATTACTAAACTAATTTTAAAAATGGCTTTTAGACACGTAGCTGATCATAAATATTTAAAAAATAAAAAATTAGCATTGTTCCTTTCCGAGAAATTTTCGGTTTGAAACATCTGTAAGTAAACCTTACTAAATTCAAATAATATTTAATTTAATAAATAAATCACTTTATAAGTAAACATTGTCGACAACAAAAACTCCTAAAAGTTGCATAGATCCCAACATTTCAATTTATTACGGAGTATTTTAACCCTTTGCGGCGCAAGGTAATTCGGATCATTTAAATTACACTGCCACCGGAATTTACGAACATAATTAAAACAGAAGAAATTTTAAATTTTCACGTTAAAAAAGGGCCTTTCCTGCTATGTTATAAATGTAAATTTTTGCTAAAAAATTTCCGGGATGCGTTTTTGCACTTGAGAATTAAAATTAGGTGTTCCATCAGCGGGAACACTGCGACTGAAAGGGTCAAAGGAATTTTCAAAAAACATTAATCACTATATTTAAAATGACTTTATAAATTAAAATGAAATACAGTTTCATTGAAATAGTATACATTGGAACTCTCAAGCTCTATATAGGTCCCAGGTCCCCAATGCGCCTTAATCGAAAATATAAATTTAGGATAAATGTTGCTGCTATTATTCAATAATTCTATAACTCACAGAAGCACAGGTCAAAGTCTTAAGGTCTGCAAGGAGGTGACATTGAACTGGAGAAACAAATGGATAACTTTCAAAAACTATTTCAAATTATTCAGAGAGCTTTTAATTATACCGCACTTTCAAACTTACTGTTTTTAGTCAATTTTTTCAAAGAAGATTCTCACTTGATCGTGAAATTGTAAATTTGATATATTTGTATCACTTGGATCAATTTAATTCGTGAATTGATATTAAATTTCAATTTTTAGAAAGGTAACAAGGTAACTGTAGTAATACTTCTTTGTATTCGACAAATAAGTAATTAAAATAATTCTGATAAAGCCCTTTACATAAACACATATATAAGTGTAAAAATCATGAATGTATTGTCGCCAGTTTTACAATGGATCGAAATCGAAAATTTATCGAAAATATAATTGAATAATTTGAAAGTGATTAAAAAAAAACTAATAATCCTCCGTACTAAGGTTTCGTGTTCATTTATTTTTTTGAGGGACTGTAGACAAATAAAATTTAAATCGATATATCACTTTAACGATTTATGTTAAATTAAAAGCTTTCAAATACGATTCATAGTGTTTACAATCACCAATCTTTAATTTACATAAATATAATTTCGGAGTAATTTTTATATTGAATTTCATTTAGAGAATTTGTTTTTATAAAATTACTGCTAATTATAAATGATAAATATGTACTTTTATGTCTAGTTTATACGAATGCATTATGTATGTGAATGTATATTAAAACATCCTCTTTCTAAATAAATTCCAACATTTGTAGTTTTGCTTGAATTTTCTTATCGTACTACAATTAAAACATTAATTTCTCCAAAATTGCAGAATTAAATTGGAAATAAATGACATTTTTAAATTACTCTTTAAAACAGAAAAAAAAAAAAAAAGAAAAAGAAAAGAAAGAAAAGGATTGTAAAATACTGAAAGGTAGAGTTCAATTGACAAAATGAAAGGAACACACAATGAATAATACATTTCTCGAAACACTTTGTAGTTTTAAGCTGACTATCAGAACAATTGTAATTCTTCGGGAATGTAATGGCAAAAGTACATTTAAGATTGATAAAGCATGAACAGATTGCCGTTAAAATATTTCTATTGATTTCAAAGCGATTAACTTTCAATTCACTGAAAAAGTTTTTCGCCGTAGGAAAACGGTTATTTGAATAGCAATTTTCTGTTCATACTTTTGACCGTATTTTTAAATAACAGTTATTCAACCACATTTTGTTTTTATGGTTAAAAGACAGTAAAATTAATCAAATAAATCAAAATCACGTACTTAATACTTAAGACAGAGAACTATATTCTTGATCATTATAATACTTTCAAAATATCTTGTTAATGCAAATTCGAAGTACAAGGTTTTTAATTAAAAAGAAAAAAATCATATATATATATTTCTTTTTATCTCCTTAGATTGAATTTCTTAAGCAGTTATGGGACGCTCTGAAGTGCCTTGATTATACAAATTGATAACATAGAATGAAATATCTGATAACGTAACTAGATAATATGTAAAAATTAATTTATAGTTTTTTTTTTTTTTTTTTTAACAGAAACATTTAAAAAAATTATTTCATTACACTATTTACCCTGAAATTCCAATTCTAGGGAAAGAAAGTACATTATAAAAATTAAGAACATTTATGCCAATTTAAGAGCCGAAATTAACTCTAATTTTCTTGTAATGAGAGTACGACAGTTCTCTTTGGGAACACAAAAAACACTTAACCATAATATATATATTCTAGAATGTAGGAAACTAGAACCACAAACGCGCTCTAGAATGTAGGAAAAGAGGGGGGAAAAAACTAAAACCCCCATAGAAATAGCATGGAAAGAAAACCAAAAATACTCGCAATGTCAAGTGTGTTAAAAAAAAAAAAAAAAAAAAAAGGCTCACACCGGAAGTAATAAAGGGACAAAATTGACTATAAAAAGACATCGAATAGCGGGAACGGGAGGGCTGGGGCGTTAAATATAACGACCAGGGTTAATACGACTCGCGCGTGTGTGTG
The DNA here is from genome assembly GCA_963930645.1 of Salticus scenicus. Lineage (NCBI taxonomy): Eukaryota > Metazoa > Arthropoda > Arachnida > Araneae > Salticidae > Salticus > Salticus scenicus. The sequence continues at coordinate 56,601,046 of OZ005654.1, read as the reverse complement.
TGTGTGTGTGTGTGTGTACATATTTTTTTAACCTTAAGAACTATTTCCAAAACCTCAGGACATTTTTTTACAAGATTAGTTGTTTATTACGCAAAACCATTCAAATTTAAAGGAAAAATTAAGGTTTGGAGAATTGTAGTTTACTAAAATATATAACCAATATAAATACGAAATTCATTTATATATCACTGCAGCTGATGACAATCCACGTAAAAAATTTAAAAGAAAATATTAACTGTATCACAGACTTCATCATCATTAATAACATGATTGCATTTATAAACAGATTTTAAGACATTTGAACTTCTTTCTGGAAGATAGAAATCTCTGATTTTTAAAAGACATTAAGTAAAGTAAAGTCCATAAACATAATAATTCAAAAATGTTTTATTCAAATGTATAAACAAATAGTTTTCTAGAAGATTTCTCATTGCCAAAACATTCATTTTTATCTCATATTCAGAGAAAATATTTTTGATGAGCGCCATTTAAATTCCATTCAAGTTTTATCGGTCTTGTCTTGCATTTTTAAGACATTCGATTAAATTGTTTTCAAATAAACATGATAAATCTTTTAAACCATCTTATGGTACATAATGTTTTGACATTATTTGTTTTTTGTCATGAATATGTTAATATAAGACAATGACTACGGTACATAAAATAAACGCGTTATCAATTTTTAAAGAGAAATTTGAAACTAAATTCCCTTATCAAGAATATTAAAGTTGGATTTCACTCTAAATTTCCTATAACTTGCTTTGTAAATTTAGTTAATAAATTTTGCAAGCTCTAAATCGAAATGTCATTTTAGTCTGTGAAATTTAAAGAACGTTACTTAAAATTGTTTTAGTATAAAGAATTCTAGTGAATGAAGAAATGAAAAGAAATAACAGAATTAATCGCTTAATTCAGAAAGTAAATGAATCGTTTCATTTATTTTCTGACGAAATGAAAGTAATATTTATGTTTAAAAGTATCGAAATCCATAAAATTTCTTAAGAATCAGTGTTACAAACATAGATATAGTAATATATATAGATCTATCATCCCCATGTTATCGAGCAAAAAATGTTTATGCCGAAAAATAATTCTAAAATCAGCCATTAGAGAGTATTGAAAAAAAGAATAAAAAGAAAAATGAATTTGAAACTGTATCTGGAGTTTTTCATTCACCTTTAGTAAATAAATTATTCATAAATTTAATTTACTAAATTATCCGTGTGTATTCCTGTATGTGATTTACTCGGGGAAAGGCAGCCATTAGAGTGACTTTTCCCGAAAAAAAAGGTATCAGTTTTTCCCTCTCGCTGATCAATCTATGTCTTATTACTATATCTATGGTTACAAACTCAAAGACTACCTTTCACAACATTGAGGAAAACCTATAAGAATTTCAAAAATGAATTTTTAAAATAGTAATAATAATAATGACACACTTGAGTATTTTGCTGTTTATTCATTATATGTGTTCAAAATTTTTTAAAAAGTTGCTGATTAAAATTTCCGAAAACATAGTACTTTCTTTAAAACTGTAGACGTGTGCTCTTAAAAAAAGTAACATAAAAGTAACAAATTTTGGAAATACAAATGGGGTCAATAAATGTAATTTCTTTGGGTCAAGACCAGAATTTCAAATTGGGACCTTCGGCTTAACATGACAAACTGTACAAACTGAACTACCTTGGTATTATTTTTCATCTTGGTACTCCGAACAATTTGCTCTTATATTTATTTAACTACATATTTACTGGATGATCTGGATATTGGGGCTATTCTGATTATTTATATACCATATATTTTGACACATTGTAAATACAGTTAATCACATTTATTTTAAACACCAATTTCCCTTTTTGCAGGGCTGCGGTAGCCCAGTCGGTAGAGCGCCGGGCTCGTAATTGGAAGATTCTGGGTTCGGTACTCGAGCAGGACAAAGACCGTAGTGTACACTAATGGTGGTTGGTGCACGTAAAATCTCGTCGTGGCCGCAATGTCCTCCATGTTCCCATCAAAATTATACCTCTGTGGGTTTTTTTTGTCATGAATATGTTAATATAAGACAATGACTACGGTACATAAAATAAACGCGTTATCAATTTTTAAAGAGAAATTTGAAACTAAATTCCCTTATCAAGAATATTAAAGTTGGATTTCACTCTAAATTTCCTATAACTTGCTTTGTAAATTTAGTTAATAAATTTTGCAAGCTCTAAATCGAAATGTCATTTTAGTCTGTGAAATTTAAAGAACGTTACTTAAAATTGTTTTAGTATAAAGAATTCTAGTGAATGAAGAAATGAAAAGAAATAACAGAATTAATCGCTTAATTCAGAAAGTAAATGAATCGTTTCATTTATTTTCTGACGAAATGAAAGTAATATTTATGTTTAAAAGTATCGAAATCCATAAAATTTCTTAAGAATCAGTGTTACAAACATAGATATAGTAATATATATAGATCTATCATCCCCATGTTATCGAGCAAAAAATGTTTATGCCGAAAAATAATTCTAAAATCAGCCATTAGAGAGTATTGAAAAAAAGAATAAAAAGAAAAATGAATTTGAAACTGTATCTGGAGTTTTTCATTCACCTTTAGTAAATAAATTATTCATAAATTTAATTTACTAAATTATCCGTGTGTATTCCTGTATGTGATTTACTCGGGGAAAGGCAGCCATTAGAGTGACTTTTCCCGAAAAAAAAGGTATCACTTTTTCCCTCTCGCTGATCAATCTATGTCTTATTACTATATCTATGGTTACAAACTCAAAGACTACCTTTCACAACATTGAGGAAAACCTATAAGAATTTCAAAAATGAATTTTTAAAATAGTAATAATAATAATGACACACTTGAGTATTTTGCTGTTTATTCATTATATGTGTTCAAAATTTTTTAAAAAGTTGCTGATTAAAATTTCCGAAAACATAGTACTTTCTTTAAAACTGTAGACGTGTGCTCTTAAAAAAAGTAACATAAAAGTAACAAATTTTGGAAATACAAATGGGGTCAATAAATGTAATTTCTTTGGGTCAAGACCAGAATTTCAAATTGGGACCTTCGGCTTAACATGACAAACTGTACAAACTGAACTACCTTGGTATTATTTTTCATCTTGGTACTCCGAACAATTTGCTCTTATATTTATTTAACTACATATTTACTGGATGATCTGGATATTGGGGCTATTCTGATTATTTATATACCATATATTTTGACACATTGTAAATACAGTTAATCACATTTATTTTAAACACCAATTTCCCTTTTTGCAGGGCTGCGGTAGCCCAGTCGGTAGAGCGCCGGGCTCGTAATTGGAAGATTCTGGGTTCGGTACTCGAGCAGGACAAAGACCGTAGTGTACACTAATGGTGGTTGGTGCACGTAAAATCTCGTCGTGGCCGCAATGTCCTCCATGTTCCCATCAAAATTATACCTCTGTGGGTTACCGAAGCGGGGTAGCCATCCATTCCGTAGATGATCGAAATTGTGATGGCATGTCCCCGGACTTCCTCTAGGGGTGAGTCCCAGACTGTCGCCAATTGCCCACTTTGCAGCACTAGTGCGACGTAAATCCCAACCTACAAACCTACCCTTTTCGCAGCACATAATAAAAAAGTTTATACTCGTATTTTACAGAAATATTTTTCTTTTTTACAGTAATATTATTCTTGAATGCATCACTTTTCCTCGAGCTTTGTTTTTTCCATCACTTGACAATCGTAGGTAAGAGTCATATTGTCTTGTGTATAAATTTTCAATATCGATTTTTCTTTGGATTTACGTGTTTTATAGTCACCCTGAATAGAAAAAAAAAAAAGGTTTGTTGAAATTAGTCAGGGCGTATGTGTGCACTGTTGGACGTGTAAGTTTATCCCTGTTCTCTGGAATGTTGTAATTATTATCTTGACAAATTGATAAACGATAAAACAAATAAACTATATTAACAGAGTGTCTCTTAGGCCATGAAAATCATGAAAATGTCATAAAATCTAGCAATAGGTAACGAAAGTCATGAAAGGTTCATGAACAGAGCAATAATTCATGAAAATCGGCCGTCGATTAGTGTCATGCATGTGGTCGGGTAAACTGATTTTACTCAATCCGGCCATGAATCGGCTCATATATATATATATATTCTTGGAGTTCAAGTCGGGTAAAGTAAATTTTTTTTCCTACTGGCCAGGTTTAGATTTCAATGAGTCAGGTCGACTTGAGACTATCTTTCCAAAGATTTTATTGTAATAAGTAGAAATTTGTTTGATATAATCATAACTGTATAACTGATATAAACTTACATGCTCACAATTATAATTAAGCGTTCCCAAATTATTATAATAAAGTAAAAAAGTTTATCAGACATAAGCAATTAATAAAGGAAAATAAAGTTATCATTATTATTATTATTAAGAATATAAGCATTAAACAAAAAACTACAAGTACTAAACATGAAGCTTTTTTTTTGTACACTTGAAGAACACGACACCCATAAATGGTTAAAAATTATTGTTAATCTATTTTTCAGATTTTAAAACTCTTAACTTAGTATATTAATAATTATATAGTGTAATATTATATATATATATATACTGAGTATGTCAATTTAAAAAGAAAAGTTGAATACGTCGATAAAAAAAGGTCATGAAAATTTTCTTGAGAATATGATTTATTTATTGTTTTTTTTCTTTTTTGTCTGTCAAGTCAGTAGATATCCTTTAATAAAGCAGTTATAGTGAATATGTGTTTAACAAGTTTCGTTGAGAATTAAGAAACCGGAATTGGGGTATGAAAAGCCTAAAATGGGATCGTAAATCCGTATCTCAAAAAATGCTCTAATGTTCTAGTATTTAGTAGGTCACTATTAGAACAATAATAGGCGTTCTGATCAGATTTGTCAGTTTAGGTCTTGAAGCCCTGATTATCCAATAACATGGAGAAGTATCTACACTGAGAAAAAATTCTGCAACTGACATCGAGAATCTAAATTGTGGATTTAGAAAAAATAGTTCCATGTCATCCTTATAATATCTAGTCCCCTTTTAAAGCGAGTTCTATAAACCTTTATTAGAATTCTAGAGCGTTTGTCTATATTCTCGAAAGCAAAGTTATTTAAAAATCTCTGTAAATAAATGAGAATACAAGAGACTTATTTCAGCAACTATAATCTTAGTTTATTACCTAATTCTAGAAAAACAAGCAAGAATTTCTCGCTTTACAAAAGATTCAGAATATTGTTTCAACATCTAGAAATGTGTAGACTACAAATTCTCGATCATTTTGTCTATTCGGTTTATTGGCATACCTTATGCACATGGCTCGGAAATCTATATTTCCAGTTAAGGGATTTCGAAAATTACCATTTATTCATTCTATATTAAGGTGTAGTATATATATATATATATATATATATTTAGTGTACTTACCTTGAGAAAATTCAAAAAGTTCCCAAATTAATTAAAATAAAGGCCCCGAATTGTAAGCTTGTTATCTGAAGACAATGACTATTTATAAAAAGTCACAGTAGACCTGATTGCACAACTATTATTTCTATATTATTTAGAAAATATGCTAATAAAGCCTTTACACATGTATTTAAAATGGAATAATTTCATCTATTGTGGTGAATATAGGCTTTCAACTGTTTACACTTTGGTGCTTATATTAAGCGTATTTACTTGTGTACAGTTTTCCCAATTCCAGTTAATTAAGTTAAACGGAAAATCGTAAATTTTTCGAAGTGTTTGTAGGAGTTTTTAGACCAAGTAGTCAGTGGGGGGCCTCCAAATGGATTTGTACTTCCCCACAGTTGAAAGGTTTATCGGACCCTGTAGGTCTCGAAAGTAACGGCTCCAGTATTTTTTTTAACATTCGTTACATATGTTTATGTATAATGTGTATAGAATGCATGTGATATGCGTAAAAATTGGTACAGATAGTGGTGTGAATACTATACACAAAATTTCTGACCTGTTTATAACAATGAAAAAATTGTGCATTAGAACTGGTAATTTTTGTCAGATTTTAACATATAAAAAAGTTAATTTTATCTGATATGTTTTAGACAGGTATGATAAATAATTTCCATATCGGGAAAAGGTAACAGTCTAGGATTCGAAGCTGGTCTTTAGCATAGGGTAAAAAAGTGTACTTATTTATTTTTGCGACCGACATCTAATCGTACATGTTCGATTAATTGAAAGTTAAAAATAAACGGCTAAGATTTTGCTCTTTATGACCTACGTTAGAATCCTGGAATTGGTTGCTGTTTCCCATTTTGAAAATTGATTCGCCCTTGCTATCTCAAATATATGTGTCACATTTCGTCAAATTTCTAAACTGATGATATTATTGTCAACAACACTAATAGAGTTAATTTAATTAAATGTAGAACTACAAACATTTCCACCATTTATATCAGAGAATTACGAACCAATCAGAATTTAACACGTCGTAAAATACCTAAGGCTTTAAAGCACTCTGCGAATAACTCAGATTCGAATCCCGGCAATGTTATTTTTCATTCTATTGGAAATTAATTCTGTCGCTCTATATCTAAAATATATATGTTACATTTGTTCGAAATTATAAACTCATAAAATAATTTATCTACATATTTCTTAAATACAACAGATGAAATAATTTTATTGGTAATTTAATGCATCACAATACTAATTATTAAAATAGCAATAATAAATTATGAAAACTTTTAAATTAATATCTTTAATTTTAGGCATATACACTGATTCGCTCTAACTTCAAATTTCCTTTAAGACAATAAAAATTTATTATAGCTATAAAACGCAATTTTACGCAATATATATGAAACAAGTATATATATGAGGCACAAAATTTTAAAAATTCACACAAAAATAAAAGAACTGAATGATAAAAACATTTAAATTCTTTATAGTTATCGATTTAGATAATCACACGGATTCATCTACATTCAATATCACATTTAAGTACATGGATTATAAACAGATGATACTATTGTCAACTATAATATTAGAGTTATATTAATATTTAATTAAAAGTAGAACTGCAAACATTTATATCATTTATATCAGCGAAATATGAGCCAATCAGATTTTAACACGTCGCAAAATACGTAATGCTAATTACGTATTTAATTCCTTTTTACAAAAGAGTCAGTCTAAGAAGAGGATTCGACAAGGATTTATTTAACAAAACCGTATGAAGTGTACTTTTTTTACATAGGAATTTTCGCTAGTGTTCGGACATCTTTGTTACCGACTGTACATGTATATTAGAAAAATGTACTTTAAATATATGTAGCTTTATAAGAATTTACCTTAAATTACAATCTTTAAACGATCATTCATAGCCTTTGCAAACATGCTTCTTAAATTTATATAAATAAAAATTCCGAGTAATTTTTGCACCAAATTACATTTATAAGATTGTATTTCTTAAAATAATTATTAAATATAAGTGAAATATACTAAAAGGCTTGATTTATAATAAGTAAATCTGCCTGTGAACATATGTTAAACAATCCTATTTTAATAAATCGAAGCAAGTTACTTTACTTTAGACATTTAAAAATTGATAGTCCCAAGAATTTTTACCCCGAACAAGCAAATTTCTCCAAAGTTAGAGTGAATATAAATTCAATATATGTATATAACATGTTTAATTTAGCCTGGAGAACAGGGAAGTTAGCAAAGAGTTATAAAATACTGGGAGGCAGAGACCAATTGGCAAAATGAAAAGTACAAACAATAAATAAGTTATTTCTCAAAATGCTTTGTATTTTTAAGCTGACTAGCAGAACAATTGTAATTCTTCAGGCATTTAATACTAAAAGTAATTTGAAGTTTGATAAAGCATGAATAAATAGCTGTGAATATATTTCTATCGATTCGAAAATAATTGATTTTGTATTTTATTGCTCTTATACTACATGAATTGACTTTTCGTCATTTTTTACAACAAAGCATTAAAAACTTAAAAATTATATATATATATATATATATATATATATATATATTCTTAAACAAAAGTACACTTTCTTTATATAGGCATGCCATAAAAAAAACATTTTATAAAAAAAAAAGAAAGAAAGAAAAAATTTGTCCAAAACAAACCAGTCAACTATTAATGTTGTTTGGTTTAGTTTGGTTTCTGAAAACCATAAATTTTTAGCGACTTGAAAACGTTTCATAAAAGAGCACATCACAAACTTCGGATTATTACTAGGATACAACCAAAATATCTGTATATTGTATAAATTTTGGATATAAATTGTTTCGCACATATGTTACATTGTATATTATGACTAATTATATCTATTGGTTTTAATTCTGGAAACCATCTATTGAATTAAATAAACATCCTTTATATTCTACAATGGCGCTCTTCGAAAAATGAAGAAGCTGTGTCTGAAATATATTCACTGAGGGCATTGACTAGAAGTCTGAAAAATAACAAATCAATTTAAGTTATGTCTAAAATTTACAATACCATATCTCATAGAAGTTTCACTCAGTACACAGAATACAATTTCTGAATCGTTGTCTTGTCCATTATACAGCTCTGATGCGATATCAAATTCATTCAAACTCAACCTTAAATTCAGAATCGATAATTTATTAAATTTGGTGATTAAAACTACAATAAAAGCATTTAAGAACAAAGTATTTATCAGAAATTCTATGAAATATAGCAAAATAAATAAAACGATTATTTTTTTTTTATTGCGCAATCAATATTTACATATATTGTCTCAACATACAATGAATAATTTATCCATAGTATAACAAGAATAAAATTACACATTACATGAGGTACATACATTGAAATATGACGTATTAAATGAGATTGGGGGATATAACTTTACAATACTATAATCTGCCACATTATAATTTTTATTCAAATACATACAATTTCATATTTTGCTCTTTAAAAAACTTTGCTTTGGTTATGTTTATACCGAATATAAAATATGTTATCCTAATCTGCTTGATTCAATTACTGTAACAATATTCAGCTGTGTAAAAGGACTGAAAGCATAATTAAGAATCGATAAAATAACGTAAACAACAACGGAAATTCATGCGTTTCACATAGATTATTAGAAATTTCCAACTGAATGTACTTTTCCCCTTCAATATACTTTGTCTATGTGATCACACTATGGACAGACAGAGAGACACATAACCGGTCTAATTAAATTTGTAGTAACTCTTAAACATTCTTGGAAAGCGTTGAAAATACTTAAAAAACCGAAGATGCAATAACAATAATTTAAGTTACAATAATAGCCCTTAATATTTGTGAATATTTTTGTGTTGCCCTTATATTAATGTTAGTCGTACTGTATTCATACGATATTCATTTTTTGTACTTATGAATACTAAACGTTAATTTCATTATGGTCAGTATAAAATAAATATATTAAAATATGGTTTATAGAAGTACATCTCATAGAAAGTAGTGGTTTGTAATTTTTTTTTTTGGGAGGGGGGGGGGAGGGGGGGCATGCATACAAACCAGCAGTGGTGTTTATTTCATTTTGTGAAGTAAATATCTCGTAGTGAACTCCAATAACATATATCAGTTTCAAGGAAATCCGTAAATAATAAAGATAGTTAGAACACAGAAAGTCAGACATAAGATGTACAGATAGACAGATGAGCTACTTCGAATCATAATCGCTTTTAAACATTGTTAGAAAATGTTAAAAACGCTTAACAAAATAGAAAATGCATATTCAACAATTTCCAATTATAGCTCTTAGTATATTTTTTTTTGTCTGATCCTGTAAATCTTAATTCTAATCATGCTGTATTATATATATATATATATATTGTCCATACGAATAATTAATGTCGATTTCATCACGATTTGGCAAAAATAAAGATATTAAAATGTTGTTTTTAGAAATACATCTTTTCGAATGCAATAATTTGAAATTATTTCGTGTGTTTCTGTACACAAACCAGCGGTAGTTTTAAGTCTATTTTCATTAAGGAACATTCCATAGTGAACTTAAATATCATATATCATTTTCAAGAAATTCCATGAATATTTACTAGAGTTAGAGCGAGGACACACAGAGGGACAGAAAGGCAAACCAAAGCCATAAATTTTTTCAATTTTGTTTGAAAGTATTATTATTTTATTACTATTTATCTAAAGAAGATTACATATCATTTTAAATTGTTATAATTCAATTGCACTGTTTCATTTTAAAATGCATGTATAAAAATTTAAAAACAAAGTTTAATAACTTTTTTTTTTTTTTTTTACTTATGTTATATAATAAATAATTTATGTAATAACATAACTACATTACCATTTTAATTATATTTGGCTAAACAATAGAATTAATCAAATACAGGGATGGAACACGGGCGCAGAATTCATACCACTCTCAATGTAAGAAAATTTTCTACTTCTTAAATCAACGATATTATAGGTAGAGAAATTTCTTAAACGGATTCCGGTATGAATTCTGCGCCCGTGTTCCATCCCTGCAAATATAATAAAAATTAAAATAATAAATTACTGATTAAGTAAATCAAATCCTAATATACCAAATTTATCGAACTACACTGTTAAAAATTTCAACAGAAAACTCTGTGTAATCTATTAAGTCGTATGTAAAATAAAAGAGAAAAATAAACGAAGATGTTAAAAAACTTATTTTATACATTTATTTTAATAAGTAATAATTATTTATTTGATTATTGTTGAGAATATATTTTGGACTTAGAATGCTTTTTCTAAAGTAGAAACAGTCATTTTTATTTTTTATTAAAAAATTAAACAATAAAATTAGGTAAAAATACAGAATAAAGATTGAGAATCTCGATTATTCACTTCAAACTAAGAATTACTGTAAATTTACAAAGACTCTGGGTAAATATTTACATTAAATTTAAAGAAATTTTTAACAGTGCTTGCGGAAACACGCAACACAAAATGATATTAATAATAAACTATTATAAAAAAATTACACAATAGTTCATAGCCATGTTCAATCAGATCAAAACTATTTATTGCAAGGAAAGAAAAAGAAAATGATTTGTTAGAACGACGACTTTATACGTTACGGTTGACCACAATTGAGTTGATGACTTAATAGGAAATGGGACGCATTTGTCTTTGGAAACACAACGATAAACATTTCTTTGTTCTTTTTGCTGTGTTGATTATTTGTTCTTTTATCGAGATAAAGCCAAAATTAGTAATTCTTTTCTGAGAATTTCAACAAAAAAGATTTTATTTGAAGAAGTATAATAGTTTAAAAATTAAAATTAAAATATCTACTGTATAACGTACTCTATTTTTTACAGTACATTTTTTTTTCTTTTCTATAAATAAAGTTTATTTTTGCTTTTTGGTTTTGGATAATTTTATTACTATTAAAGAAATTGTAGCTATAAATCTACTTAATAATTACAGAACTATGGCTGAGAAAAATGCTTAGTTGCAAAACATACATTTTCTAAAAATGTTTACTACAACTTTTTTTTAATACATCCCTGTAATTAATTCTTGAGAATTAACATCTTCAAATTCACTATTATGACATTTTAGTATGCAATCTTCCGAAAAAAATCGGGAAAATTGCCATAAAAAGTGGATAACGTAACTAAAATCCAATATAACAGTAGTATTTCGTTTAATACGTTTATTAAATGAATTCACATAGCTTAAAATTGCTTAAAATTGCCAAAACAAAATTAATATATTAAATATCTATTGACGGTTTAAGTGTATTGTTATAGAAATTATACAACGGTGAGCAATTTCACGAATACATTTGTCTAAAAAATTATTAATCCTATATTATTTTTATGCTATTTTATGTAATATGTTAAGTAATGATCTTGTTATTACATTTCACCACATTTATACCTTTTTGGACTAAAAAGATAGGAAATGTGAACTCAAATTCATTAGTAATAAACCCTACTTTATCAGAATACTTGGATTTTGAGTATCTGAAAAATTTTAATGAATTTTCTAAATATTTCATTCGTGTAAATGCATAACTACTTAAGTTTGAGGCACTTGCTTGTCCATAGAAAAGAGACATTTACATATATATCATAAAAAATCAAGATTTTTAATATCGACAAATTGTTGCATGGTAAGAAATAAGTTGCCATCAATTAGAGCTTTCAGCATGTTTTAATACATTTTGATAAGTTTCTTAAGGAGTCGGGTACCTTGTAAAGATGGAAATATTAGTAAAAAATGATCATGAATCCTTTTAAAATAAGTTATAAATAATCGCATTTAAAACTTGTAACTTTTAATAAGTATTAAGAAACGTTTTATCTTTCTACTACATGTGTTGGAACAATTGTGCATTTTCAATTTAACTTATTTTCTTGACAATGTTTTGTCGTGAAGAATCTTTTCGTGGAGAATGATACATCACACGAACCTAAAGAACATTTGATCATGGTAAAGTACTCTACAATTAAAATGAAGAAAAAATATTTTACTGAAAAGCTCCATTCTTAAAAAAAAAAAAATAAATGAATATATAAAAATTATAATTATTGTTAAAAAAAATTATCGCTTTTTTTTTTCGCGTAAGTATGTTTATAATAACAAAACTTTTAACTATGAAATGAAAATTGTTCGTCATTTCATGCATTTATATCTCATAGCATACATTTAGCTGTTAAGAAATATAAGAAGCTCTTAAGAAATATAATATAATTTAGCTATATGTCCTATATCTTTCATACATTTAGCTGTTAAGAAGATATTAAGAAGCTGTTGAGAATTCAAAAGCATTAAATTCCGGCTAATCATCACTGAGACATTGTGCGCCCAAAATTATACATCGACAAAAAATTCGCTCTGAAATTTTTATAAATAAAACTTTTAATAAAAAAAAAAAAAAAAAATTAGATTTATTTTAATGGCAGTAACAGAGATTCATAACCTTTCTTAATACCTGTTAAAACTTACAAGTTTAAAAATTAATTATTTTTTGAATTATTGTAAGTAAAATTAGGGTCATTTTATTCTGGCATTATCTCTGTTCAAAAGTACCTGGTCCCATAAACATGCAACGCTTTTATTATCATTTTCATGTTCCAAATAATATACTTGCATTATTGCCATACTATATGAAACTGCATTTTCTCTCTAAATCCCATCATAGATGTTTTGTTTTGTATCAGCTGATGTTTCGTTATTCTAACCAGGTATCCATCCCAATAGTGTAATAATAGAAATCAATTAAATTATGTTCGTTTGAGAGGGCATAATCTAACGTGATTTTTGAAACATAAACTGTTAGCCCTCATAAGCCCGTTCTCGAGAAATCTACATTTAAGTTTAGGTAAAAATGTAGTAATCTGAAAGAAGTAGGAGGAGTCCCGGGAAAACCTGCCAGAACCATGGCTTTTATCCATTTTTAGATTTCATTTTAACGGATTTTTAGGCTTTATATTTCGACGGAATGCATCCCAAAGCTGAAATGGGTAACTGATTATTCCATTAAAGAACACATTTGACTATGCTCTTTCGATTTCTGCTTGTTTTGAATTTTATTCATTATTTCAATAAGGCGGGGTGTTATCGATTCAGGCGTGGTTGCACCGATTATTATCGGATTTTCCGAATTTATAACTCGGAAACGAGCTGACGAGGACGTCACGCTTTATACGTCAAAAAACATATTTATAAATGCTCTTTTGATTAATGCTTGTTTAGATTTTTTTTTTATGATTACACTATGGGATGGTTTCCTGATAAGATTAGAATGTGTTGAAAGAACCCATTACTTCTACCAGGCACAGCGTAAACTGGTAGCGAATCTTCATAATTTAATGTAAAATTTTAGATTACTTTAAATGACTAATTACATACAATATCTCTTTGTTCTAAACTAAATTAATTAATAAATAATATATATAAAAAATAATTACTGCTGCTATTTTTTTTTAATTTATCGTGTCTTTTTCGCTTTCTTAGCATATACCATAAAAAATGTTTCACCTAAAAACGTCATATTCGGATGTTTTGTACGGAAATGTGTGATACACATGATGAAATAAATCATTTATGCGTCAAAGTATTATTTTAGGTGATATTTAATGTTGAATTAGGGCAAAATATTTCAGTTACAAAAGTTTTATAAACTCAAAAACTATTCATGGATACCTTATCAGAATTTGCTAAGATATACATCAGCTAACTATGGTGACGAAACAATTTTTAGTATAACAATTTTTTTATTTAGACAAATTTTATATTTGTTTTGATTTTTTTTTTATGTTTTACTTTTTATGCGATTTTTTTTTCTTTCGCGACATTTTTCTTTGAGTTGTAATTTTAGAAAGGTGCCATGAAGTATAAAATGAGAGCAAATTTTTATTTCATTTATTTTTTTATAGCACAAAAAGAAGCATTTTCTTAGACGTGATTAAAAAAAAATATGAAAAGTTACACTTCTATCATTAAAATTTGTTTCACAAAACTGACGTCACAATAGCTTTAAAATGTTGATTTTTTTTTTTTTTTTTTTTTTTTTTTTTATGTTAATCTCACAAGGAAACATTCAAAAGGTGTCATATTCAAAGAGTATTGAAAAAAATATAGGTGATTCTACTCTTCATAAAACACCAGAAAATGAAAAAATTATCGGCTGAAATTAATAACAGCGACCACAAAAAATTATCAAAATTAAGCATATTTGGCGATTTAGCACTGTTAGGCGATACGTTTGCTAGCACCGAGATTGCAGTGTTACGAACAGAACGGTGTTTTGCTTTTCCGCCAAGTACTCAAAATCAATCGCCTAGCAGTGTGAAATCGCCAAATATGCTTAATTTTGATAATTTTTTTTGTGGTCGCTGTAATTCATTTCAGCCGATAATTTTTTTTTTCATTTTCTGGTGTTTTATGAAGAGTAGAATCAAAAATATTTTTTTCAATACTTTTTGAAGATGACACCTTTTGAATGTTTCCTTGTCAGTTAATCAAATGATCTTATATATTTTACTTTTCTTTATTTCTAATTATTATATAGTCAACATACTCAATTAAATGTCAATTACATTTCATTAACGGTTGCATATAGTATGATTTTTGCCATAGTTCTGAATCACTTAAAATAGTCGTTAATCAAAATATATTTATTTAAACGTTTAAATTATTCATTATTTTTAGAAATTCATTTAAATATTTTAGCCAGAAAAGCGTAAAAAACGTGTTAAGTGAGCGGCAGCGGGAGTTGTTGAACGAATCAAGCAGAGAAAAGATCACTTTTGCAGTGTAAATAATGAATATACTACTTATGTTGGATTATGGGAAAAAAAAAAAAAAAAAAAAAAAAAGCAAATAGGATGTCATTGTTCTATGCATGGTAAAATATTAAAATTTCCGAAAAGAATAAAATGCTTAACACGATTATTTTAGTTTTAGCCCCAATTATAAAAAATTACAGCAGATATTTGCTATGAAGTCTCATATTTTTACAAATAATTTTCTTACAATTTTTCACGCATTCCTATAATATTAAGTTTTGCTTTAAAATTTTCATTTTGTATTTTTATAATTCTTGATAAACAGTATTAAAACTGACCATTAATTGTTCAAAATTAGGCCCAACTAAAATTGTTTAAGCGTTGAAGGAGGTTTTGCGCCAGTGGCGTTTAAAAAACTTTTTTCGGGGAGAGGATTATTATGCATTATTATGCATTTAATAAATACAATTATTTTTCTATTAAAAAGGAGTGATACCACTTGTTTGACTGTATCTCCTGAAATTGCATAATGTTTGTAAAATTGTAATATATGCAAATTTTTTTGTGCGTTCATGTACAAAATATAAAGAAAAGCTATCAGTGTGAAATATTTATTTATTTATTTTATTTTATTTTTTTAGGTTTTAATCAGTTTAGAGAATTTAAAAAGGTTGAGCCCACAGACCACAATGAATAAAAATTCAACTTTTCATCCCGTTAAAAAAAATAAAAAAAAACCTTATATATCCCACATTTATATAAATCTGTACAGTTCTTGCCATGATATACTGTAATATTCCTACAAATTTACATCTTTACTAAATGTAGAGTTTAATCGCCTTACATTTTATTCGACGATGATGTATAGAATATCTACTAATTTTCAACATAACCACAGAAAGTGTTTAAACGTTAGTGTGTTCACTCACACAGATACACATATACAGGCATTCATACATCAACATTAAAAAAAAAAAAAAAAAGAACTCATGAGACCTTAAACTGCATAAATACATTCAAATCTCATAGTCCAAATTTTTCATGAAAACAATACTTCCTTTTCACAATGTAAGTTCATAAAATAATATAAATATTGTAAATTAAACTACTTGCTTTATTAAGCAACCAGTTACCTAGTAATTAAGTTTTATCATAATAGTTATCATATATTTTTAATTTAATCAAGATATTTCCACTTTCAAATTAAAAAAGACTATGACTATTTCTACTATCACAGAATAAACATTTCTTCCATTTATGAAATAATTTTAAATCATTGAATCTTTTAAAGAATCATTCCTTAATGATAAATAAAGAATCATTCTTCCATGATTCCTTAAAAATGAGACTTTTAAAAGAAATTCTCGGTAGGCGTAAAAATTTTATTCATTGTAAATTTGAATAATTCATTTAAAGTAATGGAAAGCAGAAATTTTAAATTCCTACATGCATCAACACCTACTTAGTTCTAAAGTACATAGCATCCAGAAGAATTAGTGAAGTTGAAGATTCCGAAGAGTGCTTTTGTTTATCGATTAACATTCGCATATAGAAGTTGCGTTCAAAGGAAGGAAGTTTAAAATAGAGTGACATGTTTGATGAAGTGTAGTGTTTAAATTAATTCAAAATTGTTAAAGATGAATTTGAATGAGAATGTTTGCATTATAAGTACAGGGTGTGTAAATGGCAAAGATTCCAACATACTGCAACACATATAAGGTAAAGCTGGGAGAGTTTGCGCACATTTCAACAAAACGTTGTAAAAAAATCTAAATTTTAATTTTTTGCCAAACTGTTGGTGCGTAGCTTTGAAGTGACCCTTCCTTTAGGCGTTTCCATAATTATTTTACTGTTATACTCTGATTTAAAGCCACAGCTGTAATAAAACTAAGAGAATTGAGCAAATGGGTAGGAGAGATTGCGCTTAATTTTGTCTACCATTAAATAGTTAACAATGATAATTGCACTTAAATAACATTGGTATGAGGGTTTTGTAAACAAATATTTTTATATTACATGTAGATATTTCAATTTAATAATAATAATAATAATAATAATAATAAAACAGAAAGTAAAAAAACAATATAAAAATGATTAAAAGTTTTAATTTAAAGAAATTAAATAAAAGAAGCAGATAAAAAAAAAAATACTGGATAATACAAAGTAAGTAACATTTAGTTACTAGTTAATATGTTTTAATATGTTTAACTTAAAATTAATAAAGTTCCATTTCAGTTTGAGTTGTTTCATGTTTGTTGACCTACTTTGTCATGGACTATAATCGTTGCACTTGTTGTTATAAATTATGCAACTTTCATGCATCCACCTGGCACAAGCAAAATTTATAAAAGAGTCCATGAGAAATCGTTTAAATTAAAAATATTTTGTAATACTACCATTCTATAAAAATTCTAGAAAGGGTTTTGAAAATTTAAGCAAACATTTTTGAAAACGAGACAAAACCACCCCGTTTAATCTTAGACTGTTGAAGCAGTCAACATGCACATTTAAGTAGGCACTCCGATATCGATGTTGCAGAACTACCTGAAGTTTCAGAACTCCCACTGTACTTCGTCCTGCTGATCCCCTATGTGCACAATCTCTTCCACCGCGCAATCTCTCCTAGCTTTACCTTAAGTTAAAACTTGTTTTTATAACGTGGATTGTGTTACTTTATCATCAGTTACTTACTAAAGCATGTTTTAAGTGAAATTGAATAATTTTCTTGAAGAAGAAGCACTATTTTCATCATATTCATACTTAAAATAATATAAAAACTGAATTATTGTCTTACTGTATAAAATCATGTTTTCCTCTTGAAATTATGACAAAAATGCTTAGTTTTGAATCAATTGCTTTTGCGTCTTCGTAAAATGGGAATGTGTTGAATGAGCCCGTCTATTCAGCCTTAGATTCCATTTTCTTAAGCTGAGAAACAATATAAACTATTAACGAAATCGCAAAATTAATGTTTAATGCATAAGTTACTCAAAATAAGTAATTATACTTATTATAAACAATGGACTTTTTATCAATGTTGTTATTAGTGTTGTAACAGGGAAGAAATAGCAAATAAAATGGCATCATAACTTCAGCATTAAAATAAGTATAAATAAATAAATAAAATAAAAAAACCTCTTATTTTTTTTATTTTATCTATCTAAGCCACAGTTTAAAAAATAATATGGCGGCATCTTGCAATAAAAATTTATGATTTTTACAAATATATATATGTATGTATATATTTAAGTTTGCATTTATTTCTGAATAAATGCATTAAAATGTTTTTGAAAAATCTTCGTGTTATTTAATATATATATATATATATATATATATATATATATATATATAAGAATATTACACAATAATGTTTGATAGATGGAATTTCAGTAAATATGAGCACCAATCTATTTGCTTTAGTAAACATTTTCTAAATTTAACATAAGTTACCAATATTATTTATTTTTTTTATTTTTTTTTCATTTAACCAAGATATTTTCACATAAAATTAAAAATGTAGAAGTCACAGCCATTTATTCATGTCACAGAACAAACTTTACTTCTACGCATGGTATAATTTTAATGTATTAATTTTTTTGAAGAATCATTTCTTTATCCAAGCAAAAACATGAAATAGTGACTTTTAAAGTAAGTTCTTATTACGTGTACAGCTTTTATTCATTATAAATTTGAATAATTCGTTGAAAGTAATGGAAAGCAGAGCTTTTAGATTCCTACATAAATCAACAACTACTAACTTTAGTTCTAAAGTAAATAATATCCCGAAGAATTAATGAAGTAGGAAATTCCGAAAAATGCTTTTGTCCATCGATTAGCATTTGCATACAGACATATTGATCAAAAAGAGGATATTTCGAATAAGGCGCTATTTTTGATGAATTTGAGAAAAATGTTGGTTCAATAAATTCAAAAAATGTTAAGATACAATTTGAATGAGAATGCACACGTTTTATGCAGGTTATCAAATCAAATTGTAACCTATGGTAATACATATAAATTAAAATCGTATGTATAAAAATTACTATGAAGTAGGTTGAAGTTCTTTACCAGCAATTTCGGATTTCAGCATGCTTTAAGAAACTGTAAATGGTCTTTTTAAAGAGGCAATTCCCCCCCCCCCCCATCATGTTCATACTTAAAACAATATAACCAGTGGCGGTTCTACATTGAGGGCCAACGGGCACGGTCCCACCTAACTTTTTTCTTGATTAAAATTGTAATAATAATAATAATTTTGTTTTTTATAACTGTTCAAAAACATATATACAAAATAACTACGTCTATCTAACTTTTTCTTAATCTTCTTTCATTATCATTTATTTGTCAATATATTTTTCCAGCTGTCACAAATCACTAATGACTGACTGCTACTTCCCTTTTCCTTATCTAATACAGCGGGCCGTTTTCATTCGGCCCGAAATTGGCGTATTTATTTGTACTGTTTATTCTACTAGAAGATCGGATTAACATATTTGGCGACTAATTGCTTTATCAGTGTAAGCACGCTGTAATTTTCTCGTCGATGGGCCAGCAGAGTCCTGCCCTTTGGAACAAAACTATAGGGGAAAAAACTGTCTGTTAACCCATGCATTCACGGATAATATTTGGCGAGTTCTGCATCACGTTTTTCTTTTTTCTTTTTTTTTTTTTTTTTTTTTTTTTTCCTGATTGATTTTTCGGTGAATTTTTTAGAGTTATATATGACAGTTTAAAATTTTAGTGTTTAAAAAAGGAAATCTGGTAACAGTCAAAAATATTTTCTAGACTAGCCTTTGAGATAAAGCTTGTATAAGAATTTAAGACCTCTTTAACTAAAGTGTTTTGAATTTAAATGAGGGGAAAAAAATAAAAATAAAAATAATATGCGATTTTTTTTTTCCTTCAGAATAGTGTATTAAAACTTTTGTGTAAATAAATTGTAAAATTTTTAGATAAATAATTAATGGATTTACATAGATGAATGGATTAAATAGCTAAATAAAATTGTGATTTATTATTATTATTAAAGGATATTTCTTTTAAATGCGATTTAATAGAAACATCGGTAATGTTTCTTTTTTCTTTATTTTCTTTTCTTTCTTTCTTTCTTTCTTTCTTTCTTTTTTTTTTTTTTTTTTTTTTTTTTCTTTTCTAAGATGATAGCCCGTTTTATTTCTTTATTTATTGAAAGTTAATTTAAATTATCTAAAATTAAGTGAGAAACATGTTTTTTTTTTTTTTTTTTTTTTTTTTTTTTTAATATGTATCCACATTACATTTATCATGACTTTCTAAATTCCAATAGATAAGAAACATGAATATAACATTTGAAATTCAAAAGATTTAGGGATATAATTAGCGTAAGCTAAATAATATTATACTCTGAGACATTTGAATTTAAATTTTAATGGTGTGTAGTGTTAGGGTTAAAGCCAGTTGCCTAAAAGAGGGTCCTAGACCTGAGTGGTGTACTCTCCGTAGAAAGTCTTTCTAAGTGTTACATAGCCCTTTTTATTTGAGTTTTGGAGAAAACCATAGTAAATTCCAAATGTATATGTCGACGAAAGTGATCTGGTATCGAACTTCGCAATTTCCGTCTACTAGCTTCCAGAATTTAAATTTTGATATTCCGTTTATCAGAACATTGCAGAAATTTTCAATTGTATTTATAAAACTTTAATTTTTGTGATAATTTTATGCAATGTTTTCCATAGTGTGCAATTTAAGATTCGACATCATACAAAAAAAAAAAAAAAAAATCCGAAATTTCGTTTTACATCCCTTTTATTAATGTTTGTTTTCATGTTTGAATAATGAATAGTAATAAAGTTAAATTACGCATTATACGATGGATCGAGCCCCCCCCCCCCCTGGGAAAATTTGCACGAGCCACCACTGAATATAACCTATTAATATCTTCCTATCTGAAATCAAATTTTCCATTTTATAAATGAACATAGATGCTTAGCTCTGAATCAATTGCTTTTGTGCTTTCGTGAGATGGGAATATACATTTAACAGTGAGCAGCCCTGCTTATCGCTATTAGAGCGATGTTGAGCGATTCAATGTCGAGACAAAGGGGACTACTCCGAGATTTATTGAGAAAAATAAATAAATAAATAAATAAAATTAAAAAAAAAATACAAATTTTCGCCAGGCTTTTATCCCAAGACCGACAAAGGGCGAGGGAGGTTAAACTAACAATTAAGAGTAAAATTCTTGGTTTGAATTGATTATGGTCGATAAAGTTCATTTAGAGTTCATGAGGTAAACAGATGAAAAATATTAAGATACGTTCTGTGGTGCAATCACCAGTTGCCGGGCGTGCGCTTCTCGCGACAAGGGGCAACAGGTTACTAATCGTTGAATCCATTTCTAGCAGAGCATGTGCATGTTACTCTTGTATACGTTGCTCTTGAGGAGAAAGGTTCCGGTCTGAGCCAGTAGGCAGTGTTATTGATAACAACATTAATCAGTAGCATTTGATATATCCATTAATAGGGAGAAAATCTTATTGAGTTAACCAATTCATTCGCCAAATAGACATTCTTGTTCCAACAAAGCAGGTTTTCTCCACTTCCTCTCTTATAGAATTTCTGTGCTATGTGCTCTTTAATTTGACAGTGACAAGTTTAAAAAGTTTTATTCAGCCTTTTATATTATATTCTAATTGTATTTTCATAATTTATTTTCGGAAAAATGGTTTAGTGGTACGAGGGACAAACAATTTAAAACATGCAAAATCCCAAGAACTAGTTTCCAAGAAAGCGATTACCGCCAAAAGAAGCTGTCCAATCACCCCAAAACCGTAGTAATATTCGCGGAATTTTCCTCCACAGACAGTATAATGAATCTGTCCTCTACTTCCTATCTGTACTCAATTGGAATACAGTCTGTAGCAAAATTATTCGAGCGCTAGCAGAAATTCTTATATAAAAAAAGTACAATTAATACTGTTTTGTTAAATAAATCCATGTTCTTAAACTGATTAAGAATATAACTCGACAAGGATTTGTTTAACAAAGCAGCATTAAGTGCACATTTTTTATATAAGAATTATTGCTAGTGCTCGGATAATTTTGCTGCAGACTGTATATGTATATTTAAAAAAAATCGTACATTCTGCAAGAGGTGCACTTTTCTTAAGCAGAGAAACAGTACAATCTATTAACGATACCGCAAAATTAAGGAAAAATTTACGAGCTAATATATATATATATACATATATACATACATATGTGTTTATGTTGTAACATGGAAAAAATATCAGATAAAACGGTATGATAATTTTGCATTAAACTGCATGCATTAGAATTTCATAAACACAAAAATACGCTCACCGTATACAAAAAAATACGACCGCTACTTACAACTATGGTTTATATGATTTTAAAAACAATTTTATTTTAAATTTTCCTTTATTGCTAAGAAAATACATTTAAATTTGCTTGAAAGTCTTCACAGAGCCTCCTTAAGTAGATGCCTAGCGAGTCGCTCGGAAACTTGGCAACAGTACAAGAAGAACATAGCCAGTAGATGGCGCTTGATACCGTGTCGTAAAGTTCTGTTTATTTCCCGCGATTCAATTGACTTTCAATTGAGTTCTTCATGGTTTATGTTTTATTAATTTAATAAATGTGAGAGAGTTTTTTTTTTTTTTTTTTTTTTTTTTATATATGGTGTATTGCGTCGTTCCATTTTGTAAATCTTACAGTCGCCGTGAAAATATAAGTTTTCAAATGACCTGCAAATATTTCAAGACAAGGTATGTAAATTATACTATATTACCAACCCTCCGGATTTTTGAATATCAATAATATTTTTCACCAAAAACATTACTTTTATTTATTATCGTAAATTCTATGATTAAGACGAAGATAAATTTAAAAGAAATTATGATATAAAAATTCGAAGGGTTGACACCTCTGTTAGTAAGTTAGATTTAACAAATAAAATAGTTATGCTTATTACAAAATGAAATGAAATTTTTATTTATTGATGTAGGAATACAGAAAAATAACTTGTTCTTAGTTACTTTGAAGTAACTCTATATTGGAGTATTTTATAGTTTTATTCATAAATTACATTAGTAACTTATGAATAAAACCATAAAATACTCCAATATAAGGAACAAGATTGATTTATATTTTTTAATACCACTGTTTTTTAAAGACTTGTGTAAATGCGTATAAAAATTTGATTATTTCAGTTAAAACAAAACAAAAGTGTTGGGAATCTTGAAAAGAAAAAATAGAAATTTTTTATTTCTACTTTTGTTCTTTTTAAAAATATTAAGTTTTAAGATTCATAACATTACTTTTATTAACCTTTTACCACACAAATGGAATATAGAATTAAAAATTCATGTAAAAATTAAATATCATGATTACTGATTTGAAAAATTATCAGATATGACAGAAAGATGACTTGATTTTTTGAAATAGAAATTCTCCACATCCATACACTCACATATACACACACACACATATACTGGCTAATTGCCAAAAACTACTTTTTTTGGACTCATGAGACCTTAAAAATATAAATCAGGGGAAAACTCGATATCGAATTTTTGGACCGAACACAATACTTTCATTATGTACGGTAGTAGGGTAATGGAAGTAAAAATATTTCAAGGATGTTATTAATTTGTCCTTAAATTTGCCAATCTTTATCAAATTTTTCAAATTGAAACCTAATACGAGTTTTAAAATACAATTGTGAATTTCCTGCATTTGTTTGTTTTTGAGTTATTCTGATAATAAATATGCATATAAATCAATTACTTAAAAAAAAAAAAAATGTTTTTTGTATTCAGGGAACCCCAAAACGTGACTTTATTCAAAAACGTGAGTTGAAAATAGAACTTCAAAAAAAAAAAAAAAAAAAAAAAAAACTTTGTTTACATTATAGGTTCAAAAAATTAATTTTCCTTCTTCAACAGTATTCGTCGACATAAAAAAAAGTGTAGGAAAGCACTTCCGTCAATTACATTCTACAGAAAAGAACGTTTAGCTTAATTTTGGATAGCCCTGTATATTTTCAATAAACTATGTGCACATCAGATTGTGCATTTAAATTTAGTCTTATATGAAAAACACCTAACACAAAATGAAATACACTTTCAGCATTTTCCAAGTATATCCGAGATAGACAAACCGACGTGCACAGACCAACCGCTAAAAACATTATTTTTCGTTTCAGGAGACCTCAAAACATGTAAACATAACACAACTTTATTTCGAAAATGTCTATCAGTTTCAAAAGCATACCCTCTCGTAACTGGTGGAGCTAATAAAATCTTGAAAAAAAAAAACTTCGTGCGAGAGAAAACGTATTCTCAAGAAATCCTTAATTTTAAAAATTTAAATCTTAATGGTTATTTATTTATTTTTTGTGACGGACTAGACAACAGATTGTTTTCTTCTCCAATTTTTATTACTGAATGTTAACTTATCTCGTTAATGTGCTGGTCTATTTTTCTTATAAATAATATAAAATTCTCGATTTAAGAAAAATAATTCACACCTAATAAGGTAAAAATATAACGTAAAGGACATGACCAAAAAAAGAAAAAAAAAAAGACATGATTTTAATAATTTATCATTATAAATTATTCATTCTAAACTGAAACTCATTTATAGTTCAGAGATTTTAATTTATATAAACGAAACTTTCATCTGATATCTAAATTAAAAAAATTTTTGAAATTTTTATTGAATAAATATATAAAAAATAATTTAATCGCGTGATAGACATGCCATGTTTTTGCTTATTTAATTTTAAATTTCGTTTTTTAATTAATAATATATTTTTTTTTAAAAAAAAGGTGTTATTTATTAGATACGCTGTAATTCAATTAGTTGAAAAGCTAAAATAGGTCTTGTCCACTTCCGAAGAAAATTAAACCCTATACTTTTTTAAATATAAATATTTGAATATTTTTTTGAAAATATTTACGATAAAGCACTTTCACATCATTTTTTCAAATTAAAAGAAAAAAAATACAATTTTGGACTTTAAATTGAAATTAATAGCTAGATTTTTAGATGAAAAATATAACTTATCTGTGAAAGATAAGAAATTTGTTGCTCTGCGTAGGTGCTGTCACCTAGCGTTAGTTTTGTTTTTTAAATGTTGCCTAATTTAACATTGGGATTCGCAGCGCGTGGAAGGCATCTACTTAAGGAGGCTCTGGTCTTCATATGGCCATATAACGTAATGTCTGATAGATAGAATTTTAATAAATATAAGTACTGATAATTAAACTATTTGTTTTATTAAACAAACACTAAATTTTACCATTGGCAAAGCTGCTGAATTTCTAATTTATTTTGTTACAATGTCAGCACCAGTCTATTTTTCAAAGCATTTTTTAAGAGCAATTTTTTTCTTATTTAACCGTATTTACTTATTGAAGAAAATTGTTGTACAAAGAAAGTGGTGTAAACAAAGGTGAGAACTAATATTGCTACGGAATAAATTACAAATTTGGCAGCTCTGACTGTAAGTTATTATACTTTATTTTTTCAATTCACAAGTTATTATATTGATATTTGCGCATTAAAGAAAAAGGAGATAACATCCATTTATTTTATTTTATTTATTTTATTTCATTTTATTTATTTTATTTTATTTTATTTTATTTATTTATTTTTTGTCGAAAAATAAACGTAACCTCCATGCATGGAATAATTTTTGTTCATTAATTCTTTTCTTTTTTTTTTTTTTTTTTTTAACGTTTTTAAAAATAATTTCTTTATCCAAGAAAAATCTGGAAAATCGGAATTTTTAAAGTAAGTTCACTGTATGTGTAGAAATTATATTCATCGTAAATTTGAATAATTCATCGAAAGTAGTGGATAGCAGAACGTTTCAATTCTTACACACATCAGCATACACTAACTTTACTTCTAATGTAAAAAACATTAATGAAGTTTAAAATTCCCAAAAAGGTTTTTTGTTTATCGATTCGCATTTGCATATAGAAATTTCCTTCAAAGGGAAGAAGTTTAAAATAAAATGATATATTTAATGAGTTTAAGAAATGTGATGATTAAATATATTCAATAGAACTTAAAGAAGGATTTTAATGAGAATGTATACACTGTGTGCATGATGTTTAAATAGAAGGTACAGATTTTAACGTATGATAATGCACAGAGATCAAACATTATATATATATATCATAAAAAATTAAAAGGTATTTCAAATTTTTTAAGAATAAAAGAATAAGTTTAAAATCTAACGAAATGATAGTAATGAAAATTAATAAAATATAAATTAAGTTATAAATAAATTAATTGATTTATTTTCCGATACAGAGTTTAACGACTTCCTTTCGCATTAAAATTGACACCTAAAACTAAAACTAAAAAAAGAAAAAGAAAAATGTTATGAAGGTTTTTTTTTTTTTTTACAGAATTTTTTTCTAAAAAAAAAAAAAAAAAAACAAATGTTTACAAACTCTTAATAGTGCTGTAATTACGTCAGCTAACTGTTCGGAAAAGAGAAGAAACTGCTGGCCCAGGAAAGAACTTTTGATTTGAAAGCAGATATTTTGATTATCGGCAAGTAGTTCGGTTTTAGAGACGAGAGAAACATATCAATATAAATTCATGTTTAATTATTATTCATTATAATTATTATTTATGTTATCTATGTGTGCGTCTATGTTGTGTTTGTGCAATCTTAAATAAAGACCAATTCTCAAAAAAAAGAAAAAAAAAAAAAAAAAAAATGTTTTATCATTTAAAGATGTTTTCCACACTCTACAACACTGTAAAAGGATGAATAATTAGCACAATTACAATTGAGTTACGCACATATACCAAAATATCGAAAAAAAAAAAAAAAAGAAAGAAAGAAAAAGTCAAAATATACTTATATACGGTTCTAATTGTAATACTTATTTTTAGATGAAGTTATCCCTTCCGTGGCGGTTCCAAATTGTGAAGGCAAGTCCCCACATTACCCTTATGTGTGAGTCCCAGACCATCACCAATTCCACATAGCACTACTCTGCGGGATATTAACATCCTAAAGATCAGACCAACTTAAAACCCTCTTAATGTCAACCGCATCCTCAAATAAAGTCATTAAATTAATATATATACACTGCTCGGCATTGAAAATGCAACACCAAGAAAGAATGATGATAACGGAATGAAATTTGTTGGACACATACATTATAGTAGGAAGAACAATTGATTGAAATTTCAGGAAATTTGAAGTAATATGTACTGAGAAAACAGTACATAAAGCAGCGACCTCTGTGAGCAATCACAGCACATATCTGCCTAGGCATTGAATCGAACAGCAATTGGATGACATGTACGGGAAGAGAACTTCATAAAGCTTCAACACGATGCCACAATTCATCGATCGAAGTTACTGGTGAGTGGTGGGGGGGGGCAGTCGCTTTTCAATGATTAAACAGTCATTTTCATTGGTGCGAGATCAGGAGAACCCGCTGGCCAGAGCAACAGTCAAACACATTCTGTATCAAAGAAGGTCCGGACAATATAAACAACTTGCGGTCGGGCATTATCTTGCTTAAATTTTGCGCTACGGAGCCCTCGAATCCAGGGCAGAGGGGCGGGCCTTAACTCATTAGAAATTTAATGGCCGCTGTTCAGAGTGCCAGGAATACGAACATGAAGTAATCGAGACGTGTATCCAAAGGGAACCCATAACATGATTGCAAATGATGGACAGTATGATGATGTCGAATCCCAGCTGGCAATGTGCCTTATTCATAATGCTCTTATGATTGTGATTTGTCTGAAAAGTGACTTCACGCCATTCCTGCGTCCGTTGATCACACATTAATAGCGCCCATATCAGTGATGCAGTTTTGAGGGTAATCAGAATTTTGGTAGCCGCATACTGAGTCACCACCTGGATTGATGGTATGTTGTACCATTGGATACAAGTTCCGGTCACCTCTTGTTTTCATTCCCGCCACTCTGAATACCAGCCATTACATTTCTCACGAGTAAAGGTCCATAGCTCTGCCCTATGTTCAAGGCCTCCGAAGCGCAACATTTAAGCAGGACAATGTACGACCGCAAGTTGCCCATATTGTCTGGACCTTCATTGATGCCGAATGTATTCGACTGTTGCTCTGGCCAGCGCGTTCTCCTGATCTCGCACCAATGAAAATGACTGTTTAATCGTTGAAAAGCGACTGGCCCTCCACCACTCACCAGTAACTTCGATCGATGAATTGTGGCATCGTGTTGAAGCTTCATGAAGGGCTCTACCCGTACATGTCATCCAATCGCTGTTCGATTCAATGCCTAGGCAGATATGTGCTGTTATTGCTCACAGAGGTCGTTGCTTTATGTACTGTTTACTCAGTACATATTACTCCAAATTTCCTGAAATTTTCATCAATTGTTCTTCCTACTATAATGTATGTGTCCAACAAATTTCATTCCGTTATTATCATTCCTTCTTGGTGTTGCATTTTCAATGTCGAGCAGTGTACATACAATAATAAATTGGATTAGATTATATATATATATATATTTAATTATTTTAACTAAAATATTCATTTATTTAAATATATTCTATGTTACGTAATGATCTAAATACATAGTAAGAATTTTCTTACATGAATTCTTAAAAAAAAAAAAAAAAAAAAAGTGCCAAACGATCCCGAAATTCTAAACCGGCTATCTCTCTAGGGGAAAAAGTAAAATATTAAAAAAAAAAAAAAAGAAAGAAACTATGGAAAGTCAGCAGATTAAATAAAAATCTCAGCATTAAAACTATAGTTCATTTTAAACAACCATCTGTGGGACATTCATAATGGCCAAATGTTTAGACGAGTGTTAAAGTCACTTGCTAATTCAATATCTGTAGTTTTGGTTCTTGTAAATAAACCCCTAAATAACAAATAAATATACCAATTTTTGCGCTAATTATTCTATTTTCAACGCCTATATTTACTTTATGAATGATTTACATCACTGGGAAAACAAATATACCGCTTTCCCCTAGAATGAATAAGTGACCATTTTCTAAATCCCTTAACTAGAAATATTGATTTCTAAGCTATGCGCGCAAGGCACGCCAATAAACTGATTAGACAAAATGATCGAGAATTTCTAGTGTACACATTTCTAGATGGTGAAACAATATTCTGAATACTCTAAATATTCTGAATTATTTGTATTGCGTAAAATTCTCGCTTGAGTTTCTAGAATTGGGTCATAAACCAAGATTATAGTTGCTGAAACTCTTCTCTTGTAGTCTCATTTATTTGCAGAGAATTTTAAATAACTTTGCCCTCGAGAATATAGGCAAACGCTCTAGAATTCTAATAGGGGCTTCAAGAACTCACTTTCCAAGGGGACTAGAATTTATAAGGATGACATGGAAGTATTTTTTCTAGACCCACAACTTAGATTTTAGATGTCAGTTACAGATTTTTTCCTCAGTGATAAAAATTTTTTTTAAAGTCATTACACATTATTAAAATATTTCCTATAGTTAGAGAATTATTAGAGATACTATACCAATAGACGAATGAAAAAAATATAAGCTATACAATTATTATAGAAATTCTAAAATAGCGTAGTAAAGATTAAGTTCAGTATATTTTAATTTTTGTAAAAAGAAATTCATAAAACACGATTACTTTTTTTTTAGCTTTGTATATAATAGAGAAAGCATGGATTAGGAGTCGAGGTTTTGAAAATAATTTTTTGCTATAATTTGCTGTTTTGAAGTTCCTTGAATTAAAAAAAAAATCGCTTTTAGCAGTTAGGTTTTAAGTCTATGTGTCTCCGTCTGCATGTGTGAATGCGTTTCTGAGAATGTGTCTCTCTTATTATTCAACTCTAAATCAGACGTTACTAAGTAGTCTTAAACTGGTATTTAAGTAAATTTCGAATTTAGCCAAACCTTCTTATTGGTACGTTTTACCAATTTTAGGCTACTCTAAAAATAATGAAATAAAAGTTTTTTTTTTTTTTTTAATAAGCTCAAAATGTGATTTCTATAAAGATAGTATAAGAAGGCATCTATTATACATCTACTTGGCAAAATAAACGAATTCCAATTTATTAAGGCCTACGTTCGAAAATAGTTTGAAAACATTTCATGAACATTTCATGTGCATACGTTATTTCTTTTTTCTTTCTTTCTTTTTATTTCTTATCTAAATTTAAAATCAACTGCTTTCGTAAAGTGCGACAAAAGTGTATATAGGACTTAAATGAGAAAAAAATAATTTTAAATCCAACAGAAGAAAAATTGGGACAGAAAAGACTGGGTCTAAGTGTAGATGGCTCTTAAATAGAGGTGAAATTTGGGAGATCATTCAGTATATCTTTAATACACACAAACGAAATTTTCTTAATCATTTCATATTTATGAAGTTAAACCAAAAAGAATTTGAAAAGTTATATACAAATTCCTATATATGTTAATTAATCAAATATTAAGAATACAGTGATCATTAAGTCATCGTCTTTATTTTTAACTTTGGCCGCTTCGCTGGTCACTATATTTAAATAAATCATTTTTATAATAACAAGTCTCACTATTTAAATTTCTATATTTAATAATAAGCCTCGAAAATATGAACAATTATCGCTTGCTGCAAATGAAATATTTAAAAATTTAGGCGGCTCTGCCCTCTGCTCTCCAGCACCACGGAACGCCGCCCCAACTCGCTTCATTAGTCAGTATAGGCTATGTCCCTCACGAATTGTACATCATGTGTCTAAAATAATGCTATAATTTAACTAACAGAGAACAAAGCTCCACTCAAACTCTAGAACTAAAATTCTCTGGAAAGCAACTTGTTTGTTTATTACTGGTATTAGTGAATCTTGAACGAGAGAGGGAACGTACTCCAATAAAAATGTAAGTGAAAGACTCCCATAGTCAGACTTTATCGTTCTTTTCGCTGACAGCTTTTAACAAAACCAATCACTCCCTTGATTGGTTATAAGAGGGGGATGAAGTACTCTGGGACGATACCTAAATGAACTCTCCCACATATGCATAGTAAGGCGTAGCATTTTCCCCTCTTCCCACCTCCTTCCCATTACGCCTGCGGTAGAAATGTGAAACTTCCACAGTACTTCAGCCCTGATAATAAACAGTAATTATGTCAAGTTTGACTTAAATCCATTCAGCGGTATGGGAAGACATGTAAGACAAAAACACACACATACAATGACTTTTATTTATACTAAAATTAACTTTTTCTTACAGTATTCCCCTTGGAAAAAAAAAAAAAAAAATCTTACATCTGTAATGTTTGAAAGTTACGACAGAAAATACTCTGAAAGTGTAGATAAAATTAGTTGTATTAAATAATTTGAATCGCTACTTACGATTTATGTCATGTGGAATACCAGTACTTAGATTTTCCTTTGTTTAAAACCATTTGTCTCATACGAATGAAATTCTTTTAGCATGTTATGGAATCTTTTGTTATCGTAATATTCTTTTGTAAAACTTTCCTTTAAAACTATTTCCTAATTTATTCGCAAGTAAATTCAAAATTTAACAAACATTATTTAGCAGAACAGTATGACCTAAATGCATCTTTCAGTTAAATGATAAATTATATCCATACACTAGAAATGTAAATTTCTTAAAATCAAAAATTTTATTATTATTAACCTTATATCTTTTTTCATTACAAAAATGTATCTCATTAAAAGCAAAAACTGTTTTATTTAAGAGACAAAAAAAAAATTAAATTAAAATACATTTAAAAACAAAAAATACATATAAAAACAATTAAAATCTAGACTTTCGAAACCCGTCAGGGTTTCCTCATCAGTAATTACAACACAATATGCAAACATTACACGAATACTCAAGGAATTTAAAGGAGTTATGGTTTAAACCCATAACTCCTTCTCTGGATTTAACTGGAGTAATATAGTTAATTCCTTGTAAAAATTGCAACTATGTTTATATAGGTGAAACTGGCCGTACAGCAAAAATTAGACTACAAGAGCACAGACGATCTTTTAAAAATTGAAACCAAAATTCTAAAATTGTAATCTATTCAATAGAAACTGATAAAATTCCTGACTTCGATAATATAAAAATTCTAAATTCTGGTTTTCATAATTATAAATCGCGTATTTTCCTTGAGAGCTGGCACACTGCCAAGCATCTCCACACTATCAATGAAGCATGCGCACTGGCTCCTCAATATTCGGTACTCCTTTAAATTCCTTGAGTATTCATGTAATGTTTGCATATTGTGTTGTAATTACTGATGAGGAAACCAGGACGGGTTTCGAAACATCTAGATTTTAATTGTTTTTATATGTATTTTTTGTTTTTAAATGTATTTTAACTTAAATTTTTTGTCTCTTAAATAAAACAGTTTTTGCTTTTAATATATATAATTGAGACTGTTTGATGTTTGTGTATGTTAAATATATCTCATGTTTATATAGGATTTAATAATATATACGTTATTCAAAGTTACTAATGTTATAACAATATTGTGTAGTTAAGATACTAGTATGCGATACAAGCAAAGCTTGTGACCACGTATACTTCAGAATAAGATTCAAAAACTTAAATGCAATAATTAGATTAAAGAATATTTAAGAATTAGGAAGTTGGAGGACATTGAGGAAAAGGAGAATTTTCCAAATATTAACTGGTATATTTTTATGTTTTTAATAAAAGTTTACTTCTCAAACCAAGTTATAATAATTAAAGTCTAGAAGCATATAATTACAATATATACTCATTTTGGTCGTGAAATTTAGGAGAAATAATTAGGATAACAGATGAATGGGGGAAGGATGGAATTTTAAGCAAGAAAGAAAAATCGAAAATTTTTCCATGAAGGAAAATTCCATGCATCGGAATAGTGACAAATTTGCCAACCTCAGAGCTTATATGCACTTGAAAACTCCCCCCTACTTCTCATCACAGAAAAAAAAAGTCAACTTCTTGTGAATTTATGTTTCTATTGTTTTTAATTAAAATAAAACTTCCATTATCTTACATAAACACAGTCCAGCCTCAAAAAGTTTTTTTTTTTAATCTAGAGAAGCTTATAAAAACATAAGCAATTTTTATTATTGCCTTTTTTATGAAATTCTGAAAATCACGTTTCTTACAATCAGTATGTCACTGTCATAGCCTCCTAAACTTGATGCCTGTCGCGTGGCTCGGAAACTTTGCAACAGTTGAAGCGGTAGACAGCGCCACCTGGTACAGATTGCGTGACATTTTTACTCAACAGCCACCAACAAATTTTAAAATTGGGATATGATATTCATAAAAGGCGAATAGAATCGAAGGAACGTCGATTATGCATATCATATATCACTTCTTAAAATTATTGGTGACAGATGAATAAAAAAGTCACGCAATCTGTACCAGATGGCGCTGTCTACCGCTTCAGCTGTTGCCAAGTTTATGAGCCATGTGATAGGCATCCAGTTAAGGAGACTATTTCACTGTTTCCAGTATTTCATATTTACTTCAACATTTCTTAAACTACATTTATACGTTATATTCTATGTATTCCATTTTAGTCAAGTTTCTCGGGAAATTGCATTATTATTTATTAGTGTCTCCTTGGAGAAAGAAATATTAACACTTTCGCGACCGCTGACGTAGATTCATGCCATTTGAAAATCTGAAACTCCACCAGTGGGCATTTCTTTTGCAATTTTTATATTAATTGTTTCTTAAAAATATGCTCAATATTCTTATTTGTACAATCAATATACTATGGATACAAATTCATTGATTAGAGAGAGTATGATTAAAATGCATTTCCATTTGTAATTTAAATGTGAATACAGAAAAGTTTGTTCTGAAAAATTGTAACCTATGAGAATAACACCTACAGGCGGACCTTACTGTCAAAAAGTCAAAAACATGTGATCACAAAAGTGTTAATAAAATAAGTAAAAAATTATGTCTAGTATTTTACGTTCGGATAAACTCAGTGAATTTTTTTAGTTTACATATCACTGCAGCATTTTTATTTATTTATTTATTCATTACAAATTATTTACGATTTTCCATTCAATTATTGAAATTCTAATTTTTATTTTCTTATATTGCGATTTTCACTGAGAAAAAAAATATATACCGCCTTCATCTAGAATGAATAAGTGGCCATTTTCTAAATCCCTTAACTAGAAATATGATTTTCGAGCTATGCGCATAGGGCATGCCAATAAACTGAATAGACGAAATGGTCGAAAATTTCTACTCTACACATTTCTAGATGGTGAAACAATATTCTGAACATTCTGAATATTCTGAATCTTTTGTATGGCTAGAAATTCTCGCTTGATTATCTATAATTGGGTCATAAAACAAGACTAGTTGCTGAAACCCACCGCTTGTGATCGCATTTATTTGGAGATATTATCAAATCGGTTTAACCTCGATAATATAGACAAACTCTCCAGAATTTTAATAGGGGTTTCTATAACTCGCTTTTTAAGGGGACTAGAATTTATAAGGATGACATGGAACTATTTTTTCTAGAGCCACAATTTAGTTTCTAGATGTCAGTTACAGAATTTTTTCTCAGTGTAAACTGCCATTTTGATATATATATATATGTGTGTGTGTGTGTGTGTGTGTGTGTGTGTGTGTGTCTCAAAGGTTTCGTGAAGTATTAATTAAGATTTTCCTTGTGAGGAAAAATAATTTATTTTTATAAAGTGTAATAAAATCTTTATGTACTGGGGATCCATAAATCAAGATAAAATTTAAAAAGAAATAATTTTCAATCGAATAAACGTAATATGTTCCGGTTTTCACCAAACGGAAGAAAAAAGTCGGATTATTATTATTTTTCTTATGTATATACACATAAATTGCTTAAATAGGTTTTTTTAAATTATCAGATGTGTACAAGTGGAAAAGTATTCAACAAGTTGTTAGTAATCTTAAAACTAATTAACTTGCTGTCCGTCATTTAAAAGCATAGCTTTTAGACAAGACACAACACCATTCGCAGCATAGAACTGCCTTTCAGACAGATATAAGTTAGGGGATGAAATCTTGTAATATTGGTAATGATTACGGTTTGTCTGGGTACTCTATAAATTTCACAAATCCCGCAATCAAAAGTTACGCAGGGTCAGACGAAAAATCAAGTTTCTTTTACACCTGCTTGATGCAAACAGGAGTATTTTACTTTTATTCGTTCGCAGAGAATCCATTTTTAATGTTTGTCTTGACGTTTAAATCCCGGTATATTAAGTCAAAAATTATTTGGTCTAGGGTAGGTGCTCCAGTGATTGGCATGCTCCAGTAATTGACATATGTCCCGAAATAATTAATAAATAATAAAAATAATAAAATCATATCTTTTACATATAAGAATTTTAAGATTTTATGTCAAACACTGGAGCATTGGGTGCTAATAACTGGTAAAATGAATAACTAGCAGTGTCAAACACTAGAACATAGTTGGCCAATTACTGATAAAATGAAAAACTGACAGTGTCAATTACTGGAACATTGAGTGGGTGTCAAATAAAAATTCATAAAATAATGATAATAATAATAATAATAATTGTTATCAAATGTATATATTTTAACATCTATGTGGTTCTGAATGTCTTTTATACCATATGTACTAACTTAAGATTTCTAAAAATATTTTCTGATATCTAGAACCTTAAAAACAGCAGAGATTGCTCTAAAAGTGTCAATCACTAGTGTACTTATCCCTACCAGTAATTTTTGTCGTTTTCAATAAATGGCATGACACTAGAATTTTTATTTATCAATACTTTACCAAATAAACTATATAAATGTTGTTTAGGATAAATTTTCTGTGTTAGTTAAGTCAAAACAACAGAACTGTTCAGTATACGTAATATAATAATAAAAAAAAAGTTTTACGAGTTTTGACATCTATTATATATATGATAAAAATATGCATTTAAAATTTAATACAATTTCATACAAAATAGTTTTAAATAACAACTAATTCAATTAAATATATTTTTAAAATATTTGTTTCTTAAAGTTATCCATTTTGATTACGAATTAAAATACTATTAGATAGAACAGAAAGATATTTTAAATTTCTTTGAACAAGAACTGAGTAGAAGACAGTAGTCCTGTTAATGAATAAAAAAGAATTGTTCTGGTTTAATTGAAAAATTCTTATAGTTCTCTCACACATTACATGTTTTTCCAGAAAATTTAATAAAAAAATTGTTTTTTAGAAACTTGGAAAACATACATCTCTTATTTATTTATTTAATTTCATATAATAATTTTGATCAATTTGCAACATTTTTTCTGCTCTGTCAAGCTTAAAAAAAAAACGAACAAATTTAGATAATTTGTTTGAGTACGGCTGAAAAGATAAATGAATAGATTTAAATTTGAAATTTCCGCTGTTGATCATTCCTTTTCATAACGTAAGATAAAAATTATGTATTTGAAACGATAAATAAAAAGTTTATGAAATTTTTTATATGATATCTATATCAATTTTCCGCTCATGCGAATTTTTTATTTATCAATATATATATATATATACATATATATTTAAAGTTGAAAAAAAAGTAAATATAAATAATTAAATAAAAATAAAATAAAATAAGAAATTGAAATATTTATTAGTATTTCTGAATGTTGAATATATATTAAAAAAATTATGCATTTGTATTTCAATTAATAATTAAGAATAACTTTTTCTACAAATCGCCTATGAATCTTTTAGCCATTTTTAGTGGACAAAATAAAAAACAAATTTATTATTTACTAGCAGGCTTTGCCCGCTTCGCTGGTCATTATATTGAAATGAAGTCTCAAAATACCATATCATTAATAATAATAATAATAATAAAATCATTGAAATCAGTCAAAATCTAAGTTAAAGTTCTCGATACCTTCGATAGCAGTTTTCCCACTCGCCACACTTCACAAAATCCCTTTATAGTGCATGTTCCATACACATACCTAGCCCACATATTAAAAAATCGGGATTCTGAGATTATTTGAAGCAAAGTTATGTTTTAAAACGTGTTTTTTAGCCCCTGCCCACCCGGCCCGCTCTTAACTGAATACATGTCCCCCCCCCCCGCTAAGGAGAGGCAGGGTGGAGTTTCATAAAATCAATTTGTAGTGTGTGTTGAATACGCATAAGCAGTCCACGCATCAACAATTGCCATTCCAAGATAGTTTGGAACAGAGTTCGCATGAAAACATGTTTTAAAATAACCCCCAACCCTCAAGGGGGTGATAGCACGGAATTCCAAATAATCCCTTTGTAGTTTGTGTTGAGTACGCATAACCAATCAACCTATCAAAAAATCGCTTTCCTGAGATAATTTGGAGCAGAGTTACTCTTTAAAACGTGTTTTTGCCCCCATCCCCCACCCCGCTTTTAAAGGTAGGAAAAGTAAAAGTTCACAAAAATCCCCTTATAGCGCGTGTTGGGGACGCATAACCAGCCCGCACATAAAAAATCATCAAGATAGTTTGGAGCAGAATTACGCATGAAAACATGATTTTGCCCCACCCCACCCCCAAGGGGGATAAGGTGGAATTAAAAAAAATCCCTTAGAAGTGTGTGTCTTGAGTACGCATAACCAATTGACATATCAAAAACTCGTTATTATGAGATAATTTGGAGCAGAGTTACTCTTAAAAGCGTTTTTTGCCTCTCTCCCCGCATTTGAAGGGGGGAAGGGTGAAAATTTGTAAAATCCCTTTACTGTGCGTGTTGGAAAAGTATAAACAACCCACATATACAAAATAATCTTACTGAGATAATTTGAAGCAAAGTTGTACTTGAAAACGGGTTTATATTGCCCCCCCCAAGGGGAAAATGGGGGACTTTCGCAAAACTTCATTACAGTGGGTGTCAGACACACGTAAGTAAGCCACTCACTAAAATTTGTAACCTCAGGTCCTATAGATTTCCCCGGATGAATTTAGCGCTAAAAGAGGGGCTCGAATTTGCCCCCTCGTAATTCCCCCCCCCCCAAAAAAAAAAAAATCGAATATCACAAAAAACCAAACATGATGTTTTGGAAATATCCTCAAGAAGACTCTTGGCGATTTTCTATATCTTTGTGCTTTTATTGGAACAGTTTTACTCGAAAACCAGTATTTTGCTAAATTTGCCTCCGAAGATAGTTTTAACCCCTCCCCCCCCCCTCTTAAAAATCCAAAACTTAAATCGGAGAAAATGCTTTTTTTTTTTTTTTTCACTCAATTCTAGTCCCTCTCTTTGCAATTTCTTCACCGTGAAGCTATTTGGAGCCGAATTATGCTTATAAGGGAGGTTTTGCCTTCTGCCCCCCCCAGGGGGAGCGGGGGGATATTTTGCAAAATCCCGCCTTAATGGACGTCAGGGTCCTAAAACCAACGTGCTCACCAAAATTTGCGAGTCTATCTCCCATAGAATTGCCACGGCTGTGTTGAATCTGTGAATCAGTGATTTTACCCTTTTATTCCCCACCACGCCCCCAAAGGGGTAAAGGGGGGGCTTTCACAAAATCCCTTTACAATGGGTTTTGGACACACGTAAATAAGCCACGCACTAAAATTTGTGACCTCAGCTCCTATAGATTTCCACGGACGAATTTAGTGCCAAAAGGGGGGGGG
Source organism: Salticus scenicus (assembly GCA_963930645.1). Lineage (NCBI taxonomy): Eukaryota > Metazoa > Arthropoda > Arachnida > Araneae > Salticidae > Salticus > Salticus scenicus. The sequence goes on along the minus strand of OZ005654.1, from coordinate 56,562,192 downwards.
ATCGAATTTGCCCCTTCGTAACTCCCCCCCAAAATCGAAAATCGGAAAAAATCAATTTTTGCAAATACCTTCAAGAAGACGTTTGGCTTTTATATATATATATATATATCTTTGAGCTGTTACTGCTAGAATTTTACTCGAAAATCCATATATTGCTAAATTCCCCCCCGAAAATTCTTTTTTACCCCCTCTCCCCCTTAAAAATCCAAAATTCCAAAATCGCAGAAACTGATTTTTTTGTACTTAAGTCTAGTCTCCCCATCTGCAATTTTTTCATCGTGAAGTAATTTGGAGCCGAGTTATGCTTATAAAGGTGTTTTTGCCTCCTGCGCCTCCGAAAATCATTTTCACCCCTTTTCCCCCTTAAAAATCCAAAAATCCAAAATCGCTGAAAATGATTTTTTTGTATTCAAGTCTTGTCTCCTCATCTGCAATATCTTCCTCGTGAAGCAATTTGGAGCCGAGTTATGCTTATAAAGTTGTTTTTGCCTTCTGCACCTCCGAAAATCATTTTCACCCCTTTTCCCCCTTAAAAATCAAAAATTCCAAAATCGCAGAAAATGATTTTTTTGTATTCAAGTCTAGTCTCCCTATCTGGAATTTCTACACCGTGAAGCAAGTTGGAGCCGAGTTATGCTTATAAAGGTGGTTTTTGCCTTCCGCCCCCCCCGGGGGGGGAACGAGGGGGTATTTCGCAAAATCCAGTATTAGTGAGCGTCAGGGTCAAAAAATCAACTTGCTCACCAAAAATTGTGACTCTATCTCCCATAGGATCGCCACAACCGTGTTGAGTCAGTGAATCAGTCAGTGAATCAGTCAGTTTACTCTTTTATATATATAGATTACTAGCAGGCAACGCCCGCTTCGCTGGTCCCTATTTTTAAAAGAATCACTATAATTACTGAATTCTTAAAATTGCATTAATTTTTATCACGTGAAGAAAAAAAAAGAAACAAAATCTGATTGGGAAAAATGTCGCACCTGGTTCTCACTGCCTTCGGAAAAAATTCCGAAAATGCTCTAACTCTTATTTCTATTATTTTACCCCTTCGCCCCCCCTTCCGTCTATCCAAATAATTTTAAAAATTCGAAAATATCTGCAATCGATTTGTAAGTATCAAAAACCTGTATGCACCAGTTTTGAACGATATATCTCTATTTTTATTTTTTGCCCCTCGGCTCCCTCCCCCTTCCCGCCTCTCCCAAATAATTTTAAAAAATCGAAAATATCCGCAATCGATTTGTAGGTATCGGAAACTTCTATGTACCAATTTTGAATGATCTAACTCTATTTTATTTTCCCCCTCTGCCCCCCCCCTTCCCGGCCCTCCTAATAACTTTACACTTTCGAAAATATCCCCATTCGACTTGCAGGCCTCTAAAACCTATCTGTACCAATTTTGAATGGCCTAACTGTATTTCTATTTGTTTTTGACCATAGCCCCCCCCCCTTACCGCCCCCCCCTTCCTGCCCCGTCTAATAATTTTAAAAATTCGAAAATATCCGCAATCGATTTGTAAGTATCGAAAACATCTATATACCAATTTTGAACGATCTAACTCTATTTTTATTTTTTGCCCCCCCTCTCCCCTCCCACCTTTCCCGGCCCCCCTAATAACTTTACACTTTCGAAAATATCCCCATTTGACTTGCAGGCATCTAAAACCTATCTGTACCAATTTTGAACGGCCTAACTGTATTTCTATTTGTTTTTGCCCCATAGCCCCCGCCCCCCCCCCTGCTACCCCACCTGTGGGCTGAATTTCTAAAATTCCAGAAATTGGTTTTTAGATATTTGCATTAGCTATATTTTAGAGCAAAAATTTCACGTATATCTATTTTTTTGTTTCAGATATATAGGATTATGCGAAATCACGTTTTACGCATGTGAAATCACGTTTTGCCCCCCCCCCCCCCCGCACCCCTTGGGGACCGAATTTTGAAAATTCGAGAAATTAGTTTTTAGATATTTGTATTAGCTATATTTTAAAGCAAAAATTTTACGGATATCTGTTTTTTTGTTTGAGATATGAAGGATTTTGTGAAATCACGTTTTGCCCCCCCCTCCCCCCCTTGGGGGGCGAATTTTGTAAAATCGCTTCTTAGTGGATGCCTACGTCATAGAAAGAACATTGTCACAAAATTTCATGCTTCTAGGTCTAGGGGTCCCTCACTCACTCAGGAAGTGTTCTTTTATATATATAGATTATTTTTATTATTACTATCATCTAATTTTGCTAAAAACTACGTAAGTCAAAGATTGTAATATTTTGCATCGATAATTTTATAATTTCCGTTATATATCGGGGTGAAATACCTTCCTCCTTTTTTTGCATTGTTAAGTAAAGTTACGAACTGCTTTATGAGAAAAAATATGCAGAAATTATCGCAACTAAGTATCAAAATTAATTTTTAAACATGCCCATTATTAGTGATTTTTTAAAATATTTATACGTAGATTGAAAATTTACCATAATTAGGCATTTTAATTTAGGGGTCAAATTAGTCAGCTTAAAAAAAAAAAAAAAAAAAAAAAATAGTAAAACTTTTTTTTTTTTTAATGATTTCGTTACAATAAGAAAATATTTCGTTGTAATAAGAAAAAGTTTTTAGAAATTTCGTTGTAATAAGAAAATAAAATTTTCTAAGTAAATAATTTATTTGGTATATCATGTTTGCTTTTTCCTGCATATCATAATGTCATAATCTTTATTTATCAAGAAATATTTTTTAAATAGTTGAAAAAAAAATTAAATATAATTAAATAAATAAAAAATAAAATAAGAAATTGAGACATTTACTAGTGTTTCTGAATGTTGAATATTGATTAAAAAAATATTATGGTATTTAAATTAATAACTAAGAATAACTTTTATTATTATTATTATTATAATTATTATTATCTTGTTTTGCAAAAAAGCTGTGTAAAGGGAAGATTTTAATATTTTTCATCGATAATTCTATAATTTCCGTTATATATCCGTGTAAAATATCTTTCTCCTTTTATGCATTGTTAGATAAATGTACGAATAAATTTCAGTGGTTTCATTTCTAAATTTATTTTTAAAATTTTTATTTTAACTGTACTGCGTTATGAGAAAAAGTATACAAAAGTATACAAAAAATTTAATTGAAATAAAAATTTTAAATCACAATTGAGTATCAAAATAAATTTTTAAACGGGCCCATTATTAATGATTTTTTTTTTTTTTTTTTTTTTTTTTATTTATACGTAGGCTGAAAATTTATCATAATTAGACATTTTAATTTAGGGGACAAATTAATCAGCTTAAAAAAATAGTTAAAACTTTAAGGGAAAAAAAAAAGATTTCGTTATAATTTATTGTAACAAGAAAATAAGATGTTCTCTAAGTAAATAATTTATTTGGTATATCATGTTTGGTTTTTTTCCGTATATCATAATGCAGGGGATGCAGCTCAGTTGTTGGTCGTAAGTGTAGTTTCAAGCTGATAACCAGAAGAATTCGAGTTCAATACTCGAGTCAGCAAGTGATTATCGTGTAAGTTGTTAGCGGCTGGTGCAAACAAAATTCGTCGAGGCTGATATGTTCCCCGTGCTTTGTAAAAATGTAAGGGTAAGAGAAACATATTCCTTCCGAGGTAGGATAATCATTCCTTTCGCGGACGATGAAATTGTGATACCTTGTCTCCAGACTATTTCCAGTAATGAAATTAGACGGTTACCAATGGCTTAATGTGTAACTCTAGTGAAACGCTAAACTCACTCAACCTCAACCAAGTTTCATAAACTTGAACGGGACCTATGTGGCCGAGTGGTTATGTCACCACTCTGCTGATCCAACACCTCCTGTAACAATGCCTCCGAGCTGAGCTGTACGTCATGGAAGATTGGCCGATTTTATCCAATCAACACTTCCAATGATACATGTTAGATCGTGGGGATTGGAGCTCAGCTCGGAGGCATTATTACAGGTGGTGTTGGCTGATCGCCTTCGAGCGTAGGATAGCGGATTCGATTCCCATGCTGGCCCTGGGTGTTTTTCCAAATCTTCGTACTGTAATTCTGTCATGTGCTATCTGTCTTCATCCGACGAAGATTTACAAGCGGGCTTCGAGAGTCAAGCATACAAATCTGATGTATATGTTATCAATAAATAAATAATTTCGAATGCATATATATATATATATGGGTCATTCCACAAGAATCGGGTAACTTTAGAGGTGGATTTGAAACATACTACATTTATCTCAGATTAGAATTTTTTTTTTATAAAATCTATGAGAAATAAGTTAATTTTATTGTATTTGTACAGCAACACTCAATTATTTGAACATTTTTGAAAAAATCGATTTTTTTCAAAAACCTTTGACCTTTTTCTTTTTTTTTTTTTTTAAGTATTTCAGTCTTCCTTTTGCTCGTTGTTCAGCTAATTTAACAGGATCACTTTTAATTTTGAGCAAACGAGCTTTCTCCTGTTCTCTTTTCTTCTGTAAGATTTCATCTCTTGATTTTTTATTTTTAATGGGTGCCATTTTGTGCTGTAATAAAAATATATTAATTATGGTAATTAATTGTTTATTAATAACAGAACTTATAGAAAGATGTGAAATTTATATAACAATGATGTTATTTAGCATCCATTAATATATTTAGCTGTCTTTTGCCTTTACGTCAGTCCCCTGGCAGCATTCCAGATGAAAAACTGCCAGGGGACTGATGCCAGGGGCCTGACGTTTTTACTATAAAACTCAAAAAATCTACTTATTGGAAGCAAATTCCATATTATTCTGTTCTAATATTAAATCTAGTAATAAAAAGACATTAAAATCAGCATACATTAATATTAATTATTTATAAATTATTAAATTATTACTTACCAGGGAACTGACAAATTGAGTGTTAGCATTCTGTTTGTTGACACACGAATGGCAAAAAACATTGAATAAAAATGGATGATGTATAAATAAACGTCGTCAATGCCATCTTTATATGATAAATAAATATGAAACAGGCAATAAAGTTATCAACAATGGAAAATATCAGAAATTTTTGGAATTTAACATGAGCCAGGGGACTGACGCGCAAAGTAGGGGTACACAACTTAAAATTGAAAAAAAGTGATGAAAATTTTCAAAAAATCACATTACACACATAAAAAGTTATTAAATAACTATCTCAGAACACAACAACGATCATTTTTTTTGCCTAAATCGGTTAGTTTAAAAATAATTAGCACTTAACTCTTCACTTTTTCGAGTGGTACATGCCAGGGGACTGATTTTTTGGGCTTAAAAACCTAATTTTTAATAAAACAATTTTTCAAATTGCAAAATATTATACATGCTCCTAAACAGGATCAATGCTGTCTATAAATGGGCATTATTCAAAATTTAAAAATGTTGAATAGTAAATAAATTTTTTACAATTTCACGAAGTTACCCGATTCTTGTGGAATGACCCATATATATATACAAGTCCTATACGATTGTTTTTCTGGGGAAATATTTTAACACACTTTAAAATATATGTTTCTATCAAGGAGCCTGATAAACATGTTTATCAAAAGTTTAATAATGCAGGTGGACGAAAAGTCCAAGACACAATTTAAAAACTTTTATGAAACTAAAAACTGAAGGAAGAAAATGCGATTCAAGCTAAAATATTTATTTAATAAATTTTTAGGAAAATAGTAGGATGTGCGTATATGTGTGTGTGTTTGATCATTAAAAGCAAATTTTGCAACAACTCATAGTGATGCTAAAAAACAGCAGAAAATTTTGTGTTTTTCGTGTAATTTTATCTTTTTATTTTTCTATAAAGACTTGTTTAAACTTACGTGTATAAAAGTGTTTTATCATTATTATTATTAGTATTATTCTATTGTACTTTTGCTTCATCGGCCCAATAAAATCTCTTCATATTTGACATTTTTGTTTGTTCGTTAAGCGAGTTCTTATTTTGTTTTCATTGCCACCTCGTATTGACACAAAGGTTGTTCGGTTAAAAAGTACAGTCGGTAACAAACGTGTCCGAACACTTGCAAAAATACCTATGTAAAAAAAATACACTTTATACGGTTTTGTTAAATAAATCCTTATCGAAACCTGTTCTTAGACTGAGTAAAAACAGGATTCGACAAGGATTTATTTTACAAAACCATATCAAGTGTACTTTTTTTGCGTAGGAATTTTTGCTAGTGTTCGGACACGTTTGTTACCTACTGTATATCCATGTATTATTTTAAGATCTCTAAACATTTGTTTTTTGTCGTTTATTTATAAATTTTGTTATTTTATTGTTATTATCATTATATTTCTTCATTAATACAAAGCGAAAAAAAATCTAATTATTATTTCCATTATCCGACTGTCGTAGATAATGGGAGTAATTTTATTCGGACAAAAATTTCAAAATGGAGTTTTAACTTGATTTTCATTTTATATGATTTCTTCAATTAAAAAAATTTGATTTTTCACAATTGGTCAGTGTGTGCGTGTATGTATGTGTGCATGTGTGCATAGAATCTTCTGATTACTATATCTTCTAGATTAGTGAATATAAAACGACGAATCTTCAGAAAAGAGACAGGTCTGGTACACAAATGATTCTTATATCTTTTGGCCAAAATTGAAAAACTGGAAATAGGACGTTGGAAACCGAAAGTGGGGTCATAAGTTAAAATCTCAAAAACGGCTCTAACGATTTTCTCAGACGTCGCTATGTATTTCTTATATAATATACATAGATTGCTATTCGGTTAGTTCAGGAAATTTTATAGGCGCCCTGTATAAGTAGATAACTTTGAGATTTCGCAAGCGCGTTCCTTTAAAAACGGCTGTACTTTTTTTTTTTTTTTTCAAACTCGCCATGTTAACTACCTTTCAGATATCAATTCGTATGCAATTGTTGTATTTCTGTCGACAGATGAGTTTGCCAAGTTTAAGTGAAAATCGGAAGGGTTAGCTGAAAATCAGTATCTCAAGACCGTCTTAAACTGTTTTCTTGAAAAGTGATATATAAACTCCTTCTTACACATCCTTTCACATGTACAACTTGATTATTACAGAAAAAATTACAGTCATTCTGATTAGGTCGGTTAATTTTAGATCACAGAAATGATGTGTTTAAAAAAAAAATAGCTCTACTGATTTTTTCCCCCCTTATCATGCTAAGTTAACTCTGTTTTGAATTCCTTTACGCTTGTATCAGTTTTCTGTTTCTACGAAAACTGTTAGGTATTAAGCATAATAATAAAACATGTTTTATATTAAAACTCTTCCAAAAAAAAAAAAAAAAAAAAAAAAAGAGATTCGGGATGAGTTTACGGATTTGAAAGCAATATTTATGATTTTAATTATTGTTAAGATACACTTTAAAATGAAACTGCAAGAATTAAATTCTACGATTTATTATTAACTAAAGGACTCCTTTTTCGAACATGGCAGATTTTATGTTAATTTGAAATTGTCAAGAATGAATTACAGTATAAAAATTACAATAATAAACAGAAAAACGAATTTGTATTCATTCGATATTTGTTTTTTTCGGTCAGGTATATATAACTTCATTTTCTTTTTAAGCGGAACTTTTTAATGGATAAGTAAGTATATGATTTAATGGATTGTTTAATGAAATTTATTAAATAAAAAAATAGCAAATTTCAATAATTATCATTTTAGGAGTAATATATTCTATTTGCAAGTTCTAATATAATATTAATTTTTCTTTTCCCGCAGCTAAAGCAAACAAATAAACAAACGAAAACATCAGGAAAAAAAAAAAAAAAAAAAAAAAAAAAAAAAGCTGGGTATTTAAGGATTTCACATCTTTAGAGCCATAATAAGGAATGAGTGGATAAACAAGAAAACCTTTACGAGTTAGAAACACAAATCTTTGCGGTTTTTATCATTAAGGCAGTTTTACAGACATTCACAATAAATCCTATAAGAAGCTTAAAGCGCCTGTTCCTAGAAGTCGGTCAAATAGAATAAATTCTTTATATGCTATATAATAGATATTGCGCAAGCATGTATTAGCTAATGGAAGAAATCGTAAGTCATAATAAACTAATATTTATGATAGCTGAATATTTAGCAAATTTTAAATTATTTTAGGTGGTATTTTTAAACAAACAATATTTGACATAACTGTAAAAAATAAAAATAAAAATCGCTATGCAAAGCTGCACTGTTAAACCGATCCCTTGCTAAATTGCTGCGCTTATTAAACAGAATAAAATCAAGGAAACACAGTATTTTTAGTTCAATCGGATAATTCGTTCAAAATACATTAAATAAATTTTAACTTTAAATTTATTCGGAATAAACGAAAAACAACTTAATGAAAAAACGAAAAAAAAAATAGTTTACATTATTTTATTTATTTTATTTTATTATTTACATAAAAAGAAAATCTATGCACATGAGCTATGTTCCCACATATTCTTTTGAATTAAACAAAATCACACTTGCAGCTTTCTTTTTCTTTTACAATTGAAATTTATGATGCAAATTTTAAAAATAAAATGTAAATTCTTTTATAATAATTGTTTTGTTTAAGATTTCTACACAACATTTTTTTCATTAAAGGCTTACTTCTGACAAAAACCCATACATATATATATATATATATATATATATATTATTTTATTTAAAAATATTCCCAAAAGAAAATTTTCCCAAAAGAAAACTTCATAATTTCTCTCACTGTTGAATAAAATTTAAATTTAAAAATGTTTGTGTGGGGGAAGGTACTAAAAGTTTTGCATGTAAATAGGAAGTCTCTTTCTGATATTTTTCTCAACATTTTTTTTCAACCATTTTACTTTAAAGATTAAATTCGTTTTCGAAAGATAAAACTTTATTTTTAAAGAATGAAAAAATAATCAATTTTAAAAAAGTTACTAAATATCTCCTTCCCTTTTGATAAATATGCTTTGAAATTCTAAAATCGTAGAGTTAAAATTTTTCTTACTTTTTCTTTTTCTTTCTTTTTTTTTTTTTGTGTGTGTGTAATATATATATATATATATATATAGAAATATATTGTGTATTTTTTTTTTTTTTTATAATACTTGTTTACCTACTCTTTCAATTTAAACTGGAACATTTTTTTTTTTTTTTTAATATGAGACATTTATTTAAAGAATATTCCCATAACAAAGTACTTTACATGTATTTTTGCCCAGATGTTTTAGTAAATTTTTCTAAATACTTTGTTGGAAGAGATTTGATGTTTTTATGTGTTGAGTGTTTTATTTTCTATCTGAGAAACTTATTATCTAAATAATAGCTTTCGTTGCTGTTCAGCGGCTTCCACAATTATTTAAAACTATTTTTCTGCGCAATTTTTAATTTTCTTTAAATTTCGAAAATTTTATGATTTGGATTTTTTTCATCTTTAAATAACGAAGATATTTTAAAAGTAAATATTTTTGTTCAAACTATCTGTAGTAATTGTATTCATTCTCAAAATATTATTCTTTAAATTTAAATATTTTAATTTAGATCGCGGAAAATTTACTTTTTTCAGAAATGATTTATATTTATATATTTAATTCACATAATTGTCCTTTTCTTTTGTTGTGCCTTTTCTTAAATATATTATTTAGATATTGCAATTTTTTACTTTCTCTTACCCATAGGGTCGAGAAAGTATTGTTTTGGGATCAAATTTTCGAACGTGAGATTTTGTTATATTTACATGTTCTGAGGTCCCCTGAATACGAAAATCATGTTTTTAGCGAATGGTCTATGTGTCTGTCTGTGTGTCTGTCTGTATGTCTGTTATTAGCATATCTAAAGAACAAATAGTAGCAGAATTTCCAAACTCGGTATTCTAAATGTGTATCATATAGGTATGCTACAGTAAGCTCTTCTTTGAGATGAAGCAAGTGGTTCGTGTACAGGGACACTCAAAAGTATTCAAATACATTACGTCTATGGGGGAAATTGCAGATAAAGTAGAGTTTAACATCTGTAGACTGCACTAAACAAAATGAAACGAATATATATTTTTTTTAATAGAGATGGTCAACAGGTAAAAATTTTTTGTGCATGTAGCAGCCTCGCCACCCCCCCTAGGGGGGGGGGGGGTCCCCAATTGATGGGAGTAAATTTTCATGCTGGGTATCTTTCAAAAGAGCTCGACAATACCTTTAAAACGAATGGGTGAACCATCGATCTGCGATAATTTAAAATAAAATTATCGATTATTTTCATTCATTTTTACCCCCCCCCCCCCCAAAAAAAAAAAAAAAAAAAAAAAAAATTTTTTTTTTTTTTTTTTTTTTTTTTTTTTGTATTATTGAGAATAAATTCAACTTTTTTTTTATTTAGTGTTATACGACTTCTCTAATAAAGAAATCGCCTCCATTATCATAAAAGATAATTTATTTAAATGATAATTTTAATAAATTGAGACCCACTCACACAGAACTAATTATCATATAAAACTCCTCCGAAGCCTAATTTGAATTGTTTAACGTAGGTTTACATAACAGCACTCGCTATATTGCCGCTTAATCTCCAACCTGTATTTATAGTATTAAATTTCAGGATAAGAGAAAGTCGTGTGAGTGACGCACCAGATTTTTTTAATATATATTTAAGCAAAAGGACTGAAATTTAAACGAGTTTTATTGAAGATAACAAATTGAAATATATAAAATGTATATTATCATCGTCTCTACAACTGTGATGGTAAGAAAAAATAGTCATTAATAAAGAATATTTTTCATAGTAGTATTAACATCGTGGTCGTATCATTTAAAAGGGTTTTATGACTGATTATATATTAATGAGAAGAATTGGCTTCCAAGCAATAATATTTTGATTGTTTTCCATGATATGTAGAACATATTCTTTAGAGTATTTGTTGCTAAAGTATGATAAAGCAGTTTTCATCAATAATTTTGTCATAAAGCTATGACAAATAACAATATTTTACTTATTCTTTATAATAAAAGTATTTGAAATAACATGAAAAATTTCTAGACTTTTATTTTAGATACTTAAAATTTTCATATCAGTTGACTTGAAGTAACTGTAACCACGGGGTAACGTAATTTTGAATTATAACTCATACTCTAAGATTTATCATATTCATTATCCCTGTTTGTTTGAACTTTTGTTTATACGATTTAGCCTTAGAAAATCAAATCAAATGTGAAACAGGATTTAAAAATACGGAATAGTTTCAGAAATAGGAAAATTCTGTTACACTTCTGTCCTCGAGAAAATGCCCAACTCAGAATCCGAAGTTTGCCATTTCTATACTTGTAAATTAAACAGCAGTTTTTAGTTAATAAACTAAATTATGTATGTAGAATTTAAATATAACTTTAGATGGTTCTATTTTTTAAGCTTTTGGTTTGTCACTCCTGGTTACAAACACACCAGGAATTTTGTATGTTGGGCAAGTGTAACGAGGCTGTCCACAGTTTTCGTAAGCATATCAGTTGAATCACTTATATTTTTTACATATTTTTCTCAATCCTGTCTAATAAGTTTAAATTAAACCTAATGTCTTTAACTCTTTTTAGGATTTCATTGAGTGGTAAAATGTTTAAGATGTAAAAGGCTAATTGGAAGCGCAGAGAAAAGTTCGCAATTCTGTAACGAGTTAAGCTATTTCAAAATTCAAAAGGTTCGAGAATCATGAAAGTTTTCATTAATTGCACATTTGACTTATATATATCCTAATATACTATGTATGGGTTTAGCAAGCCAAAATTACTTCACTTATACACTACCTTTCCAAAAACGACCGAATGCATTTAATTTTATGTATTTTAACAAGCATCTAAGAAAGAAAGTACGGGACGAATTATCTTGAAACTTTAGAATTGTAAAGAACATGTTATATCTCATATATTACGGTGAAGTTTTGCCCCGTAAAAAGTATCGGTGACCAGTAAAAAATTAAGCAAAAATGAAAATGTTTTAGGTCACCCTGTAAAAAGTAATGCTTCAAATGCGTTTTGGCTGTAGCGTGTGGTTATGAGGCCTTTTCTAATTATCTGTATAAATTTTTACGAGGCTACCACGTATATGCATGGAGATATAATGGTTTCTTTAAAAAAGAGCGGGAAAAAAAATCCCTTTTTAGAATTGTAACTTCCACGTTGTTAATCCCAATGCAAAGTCCTTTTCAGGAAAGCTGTCATACTACGTTACACACAGCATACTGCTACCAGAAAAAAAAATTAATTCATATCTAATAAATTGTGAGCAATGTTACTAAATATGTTTTTAACTATGCATGCGGAAGCTTTCAAAATGATTCATTTGCAAAATTTATTAGCCAAATATATGGAGCTATTTAAATAAAAACCCCAAACAAATGTTCTGTATATTCAAAAAGTTGTCGGCGATAGAGTAAACTGGTATTCAGTTCCTCTCCAAAGAAAAACTGAACTATGATGGGTCTCCTCACATTTTTTGTCGCCCAAACGGTGTGGTGGTTAGCGTCCCTGACTTCTACACGGTTGGACCTGGGTTCGAATTTCGGATTAGGCATGGATGTGTTGTCCCTTTTAGGGGTAGAGATGACCGCCCATTGGGTGCTTCTTCACAAATGGTCATTATTTCAACGACCTCTCGGCCAATGCGTGTTGCATATGCGCCGCGCTATTAGGAAAAAAAAAAATTACTTTAATTCAGACAATGGTATTAAGATTTTCGTCGATAATAAATAAATATCGATAAAATTTCCTACCATTTTATCCATTTTTGGAGAGGAACTGGAGTTCTGTTTATTCTATCGCCGCTAACTTTTTTAAATTTATACGATATTTGTTTGGGGTATTATATAAGTAGGTCAGAATAAATTATGCTTTTTTTTTTAATCTTATGTATGCGTAGTTGAAAATTATTTAATAGAAATGTTCATAGTGTATTTTTTTTTATTCTGCTTGCATTATTCTATGCCTAATATTGCATATGTGAAGTTTTCTAAAAACGGCTTTGCATTGGTTTTAATAACATGCATGCTATAATAAAGAAATTTTTAAAGAATCTTTAATACTTTCATGATGCTGAAAGTATCTCTTAGGATTTTAGTATATGACTCTTAGGATTTTAGTATATCAGTTTTATTTTTGATAGAAATTTTATATAAGCTTTTGTAGTAGTTTCTTATAAATAAATAAGGAGAAATGTTCTATAAGAAAATATCGGTATTCAAACATCGCCCAGGTTGGTAACTATTGCTATCCTCATAAAACTTTATGCAGATAATTAGAAGTAGCCTCATAATCACATGCTGTAGCCAGAATGCATTTTAAACTTTACCTTTCAACGAGGGATCCCAAATATTTTGAAATTTCTTTAATTTTTTACTGTTTTTTTCTAAAGCATTTCAGAATTGTAAGAAAAATAATAATTCAGCAAAATGAGGACAAAGTCGAACTATGTTAAAAAGTTGTTACACTTATCCTACTCAATATTTTATTTATTCTAAATTAACATAAGTGAACTGGACACTGTTCAAAAATTCTGTTCACAAATATACGCCATGTATCAAGTTGATTAAATTTAATATTTTGACATGTATTAAAAGGCACACGTTGCGTTAACATAAAAAAATATATCCAAAAACGGTGACCTTGAAATTAATTGAAATTAAAATTGAAATTAATCTCCCGGTGCAATCTATTTCACATATCTTACTCATTGTAGATTCAAATTTTTGAGATACTTCGAAAATTACTACAAAAATCAATTTTTAATATTTTGGTACTTAACTAGTGTATTTTTTGTACATAGTTATTTTTTAGATGCTAACAACCATTCGGTTTTTACTTTCTCTTACCCATAGGGTCGAAAAAGTATTGTTTTAGGGTCAAATTTTCGAACGTTAGTTTTTGCTATATTTACATGTTCTGGGGTCCCCTCAATACGAAAATCATGTTTTTAGCGAATGGTCTGTGTGTCTGGCTTTTATCAGCATATCTGAAGAACAAATAGTAGCAGAAATTCCAAACTCGGTATTCTAAATGTGTCTCATATAGGGATGCTACAGTAAGCTTTTCGTTGAGATGAAGCAAATGGTTCGTGTACAGAGACACTCAAAAGTATTCAAATACATTACGTCTATGGGGGAAAACACTTCCGAAGCCTAATTTGAATTGTTTAACATAGATTTACATAACAGTACTCTTTATCTTACCTTCTAATCTCCAACCTGTATTTATAGTATTAAATTTCAGGGTAAGAGAAAGTCGAGTGAGTGACACACCAGATTATTTAAATAACGTCTGTTGGATTTTTGTTTTCTTTTTTTTTTTTTTTTTTTTTTTTTATTATTATTATTTACTTACTTTTTTCTGCGTTCCTTATAATACCGTTGAAATTTCTCTCTCTCTCTCTCTCTCTCTCTCTCTCTCAAACACAGACACACACACACATATATATACATATATATAAGGGAAAGTAAGTAAATATGGAATATCATTTCTCTTTCAACTCATTGTAATAAACTGAAATATTTTGGATCATTGCGAATTCGTCTGTTATAAATTGTCAAGTATTGTTAATGTGTTTTGATGGTTTCATGTTACAAAAAGAGAGTTTGCATGCAAATTTTTTAGTTAAAAAAAAAAACTATTTTCAAGAATATTAACCAAGCGGATAATATAAAATAGTCATGAAGGAAAATATGGAAGACCTATTCCTTGAAGGATAATAAGGAATAAGATAGTACTTTTATAAAAAAATAAATAATAATAACAATAATGAATATTTGCAATACAAATATTTTATTTAAAAATAGTAATTGAAAATAAACATTATTGAAAAAAATCATCAATATTCAAGTTTTACAAAAACAGCATGTAGTATGGAGTAGTTGGTATTCCATATTACCCAAATCGTCATCTTAGAGAACAAATTAACCTCAACCACCTGTTGGTAGAATTAAGTTCTTGGGAATCAAAATATTCACTAATTCAACTTTCTTGCAAGAAATGCCACTAGATTTTCACCCATTTTACTGCTTTTTAAATAGATTGCATAATCCGTAATACTTACTTCCAAACAAATCTTGATAAAATAAAGAAGTTGCATTATACAAAAATTGCTCTTCTAAGTGATATAAGATGAACTACCGTTTATATTCGAGTCCTAGTAAAGACATCTGCCGTGCTTTTGATAATTTCCAGCCCATGTGACATGTATTAGTATTCAATTTTATCTGACTATGCCACACTCCCCACCGTTCGTCTATATATTTACAAAACAGATTAATAAGTTTATAAACAAAACATTTTCAAATACAATATTTCAATAAGAATATTTTAAATAGCAATTTCATTTAATATGCATATAGTTCTAACATATGCTGTAGTAATGAAAAAGAAATTTCGTACTGATAAAAGGAATGGAGTTAAGTGCACTTGCATTTCTCTTTTCTCGATAAAATATCTCATGAAAGAGAGAATTATTTAACAATCTTTATAATTTCACTTTTAGATTCTCGTGAATTTTCATTATTGTTAAAGATGTAAAATGTTCTAAAAATGAAAACTAATTATGTAAGGACCCTATCATTTTTAAACCTTTAAAATAGACAGCGCCACTTCATTCAAAAATAAAACTCTTATTGAGCAAGACATTACGATATTTTTCATAAAATAAATGTCTCCATTGATGCATATCTTTGGTTAAAGCAACATGATGTTTTATGTTTTCAAAATAGTATAGAGTTATTTTGCTAAAAATGTTGCACTAGAATAAAAGAACTTTTCATGTTTTAGTAACTGCAATAAGATAATAAATCACTTTCCCCAATACTTTACTTTACTCAGTAAACCTACCTAAATATATTGAGGCTTAAAATCAAATAAAAATGTTTCAGTAACTTATTGTAAAGCTATTTTTATAAAATGGATGGCTAAAAATGAAATGAAAAAATTTCGGGAATTTATTGTAAAGCAATGTTTCTAATTCAATTGTGACTTAAAATAAAAGGAAAATATTTCTGTCATTTAATGTATAGCAATTTCTCTAAATCAATTTAGGCTTAAAATAAAAAATATATATATGTTTCAGTAATTTATTTATAGCTATTTTTCCAAATCGATTAAGACTTAATATATATATGTTTATTTGAGTGATTTATTATTTTACAAAAAATTACTAAAACATTGTCTTTTTTTTTTCAATCCGCATTCAATTTCAAGTGATTTTTGCGTAAAGCAATGAATTATGTTATAATATTGAATTACTTTATTATTGGGGATACAGTAGAGTCAAAATATTTTGTACTATAATTAAATTTACATAACCTTTGTGTACATACTTTGCTGTGTATTGGCACTGTATTAAAGAAAATATATTAAATCGACAATTTTATATGTCACACAATGTGGAATATTTTGACAAAAAACTCTTTCAGAATGATATGTTATAAAATATTGCTTAATACAGAGTTTTTATGTCAGAAAGAAATGAACATTTTTATTCCAACTTTTTCATGAATACAATTATGAAAAATAAATATACAAATAAACACGATATATATAACATGGGTGCATAAGTCTGTATATACAAATTATAACTTTAAATATTTCTTCTGCCGTTGATTTACCTTCTTCACTCTAAAAAATAAAACACAACTGATAATTAAACTTTCCGTACTGGGGGGGAAACAAGTGTGATCTCATATACTGAATAAATTATCACTCTGAATCGTACTTTAATTGAAATTTAATTGCCAGTGTGAACCAGAATAAATAATCAGTTGTAAATTTTGAATGATTAGATACTACTTCAAACAAACATTATAATACTAGAATTCATAGTATTTACATTGATTTGACGATACTGAGAATGAATTTTGACTTTTGGGCCTCAGACTCTTTTAAATATGTCCTGAAACAAATTTCCCAATATTTGGAAAATGTTCTATATTCAAAACAATATATAATGCGAAAAGAGTTAAACCTTTTCTTATACTTTAAGTTTACGTAAGTTTTTCTTTAATTCACTATAAATCAAACGTTATAACTTACATTCATAAAAAGCTTATTCTTTTAACAAACAATCAACATTATTGATCAAATATTTAATTTTTAAGTATTGTTATATCTATAATAAAGTTAATACTAATATTAGAAACTTTAAGCGTCAATCACGTATAATTAAACTCAGAATTATGATTATTTCAATTCGTTGATTTATTCCAGAAAAAATAATATGTTCCAATGTTTTATTTAGACCTTCGTTTTTTTCCAAGTTCTATCACGTTTTATTTTCAGAACAGAAAGTAATAAATAAAACCTATTGAGATTAAGATGACATTAATGTTGGTATATGCTTCGAATAGAAACGTATTTCCTTGATCTCTAGCAGGATATTAATATTTATACATTCTTTTATTAGTTCAAATTATTTGATATTACTCTTTACTCGTTATGGTTAGATATTAATATTTGTTATTAATCGTATAAAATAAACGTTAAATATTGACGCCTATAATTCTAGAATTTATACCGAAATTACTTTTATTTATGAAACATTTTGTTATAGTTACTATTACTACTATTTTATTAGTACTGTTGTAATTATTATTATTATCATCATTATTATCATCATCATTATTACTATTGTTACTATTTTGAATTTATCATCAAAATTTTATTTAAGTTATGGAATTTTCAGTATAGAATGCATTTTAAAACTTGTATGTATTTTACTATAATTAATCTTTAAAATATTAAACTTCATTCCAGGAATGTTCAAAAAATAAAAAAATAAAAATCCTCTGTTAGACTCAATTCATTGCTACGATCCTAGGACGTGGAAAGAAACGGCATCTGACTATTTTAGCTAGAGGAGACGACTTTCTTCCCGTCTCTAAGAAACGTAGAAGTATTACTTCTGGAGCCACTTAACTTTGTATTTCCATCCCAAATTTTTTATAGATCAAACGGAAAGTTCGTCTAGATTTGGTTAACATTTATATCAGGCTTATCAACTTAACTTAGTCGCGAGTTTTAAACCTTCTTACTATTTAAAATTCTTTTTTTTTTTTTTTTTTTTTTTTTTAGTTATTTTTATCAAAATATTTTTTTTGCAATTGCCAGGTTATCTTTTATTATTTGTCTTATTTTTAAATTCTTAATTAATTTTATTGACGTCGGCTTTTCAGATTTCACCGAAAACATTATTATGCTAAATTTAAAACTGACAAACTGTTCTATACAAACCATTACAAAGAAGATTATAATAACAGTTTTTTTTTTTTTTTTTTTTTTCAAGAATATCGTTAATGACAGGCACATTACGATTTTCAAAAGGAATATTATCCTCTGGTTTGATTTTTATTTAGAAAAATATTAATTATAATTCATACTTAGAAATAAAACGTGGTTAAAGAATAGATAAAAAAAAATTAAGCAATGAGTCGAAGACATTACACAAATTCTTAACGGATGGATTGAAATTAAAATAGTAAATGGCGAAACCGACACTACACTATGGAGGTCAATGAAGTCTAAATTACAAAACTAATTAAAAAAATCTGGAGTTTTTACACTTGACTTTTTGAATAATAAGTAGTTAACGGTTGTAAAAATAAATTAAAATAAGAGATACGTTAAATAAACAAAGGAGAATATTATAATAGGGTGTTTGAGTATTTTTCTCCATATAGTATGTTGTTTAATTTAAAGCTATTGAGCATCTAATAATTTGAGCCCTTGAGCCCACAGATGATAATGATAAAGAATATTTCATTGTGTCTCTGTAAAAAAAAAAAAAAAAAAACTCTAAATGCTAGATATACCAAAATTTGTATAGTTAGTGCAATGGAGACGTATAACATGTCTATTAATCTTTAGCCTAATCAAATAAGGAATTTAAATGTTATAGCCCTTTAAATAATTTAAGCCCATAGGACATAATAATAAAGAATTTTTCTATACGTCCCTGTAAAAAAACTATAGGAGTACCCTGTAAAAAAACTACAAAAAACCTATACCCTGTAAAAAAAAAAAAAAAAACAATAGGGCTCGTGCTACGGTGTCCTACACCTTAAGTACTAACTTTCAACTGATTCGAAAAAAATGAGTTTAGACGCTATCGTGTTCTCTCTCTCTCTCTCTCTTTTTTCTCTCTCACATACACCGTAAAAAATGACAAAAAATCAATTCACGGCACCTCAAAACGTATAGGTACACCGAATTCTCAAAGTCAAATTTTTGCCAGGATTACAATACTTTCCTTACATACTGTGTTCAAAAAGTAAAAATTAATTTTATTGTGTGTGTAACGAGTGTATTAATTACCACGTAAGATTTATAACAAACGTATCATGTCATTGCCCATGCGTTTCATTCCATTATTATTATTTTCTTTGGAGATGCTTTTAAATTATGCATTTTTCTCTTATTATTATATTTCACGTAGTAATCGACCAAAATATGGTAACTGCACTTTTTTGAAGTCTGTAAGAAACATTCCTTTAGTCCTAAATAAATAAATAATATTATAGTTTTAAAAAATTAAAGAACACGCTTTTATAGAAATGTGAACTAAAAAGCACAAAATATCTATCTTAGTATTAAAATGCAGGGTAAAAGAAAATCGTGTGAGTGACACACCATAATATTTACATACATTTAAACCTTTAATTAAAATAATTTAGAATTAAATAAAAACCATTTTCAAAAAATCTCCCCTGACTGGGCTCGAACGCTAGACCATTAGGTTCGTAGCGCGGTGCTTTACCTCACGGCTACAGTGCTCACGAAGGCAATTTTTTTTTTTTTTTTTTTTTTACAATATAGATTTTTGCTTGTTCCCAGAGCGGTTACAAACATACAAACAAACATACATACAAACATACATACAGGTGAAGCTAATAAGAGCGTGTTAATAAAAATTATCCCTATGTTTAAGGTAAGAAAATTTAAATTTTAAATAAATGATGGAATTTCAATTATTTCTAATTCGTTTTAAAATTTAATTTGAAGATATTTTCATGAGAAGAACTATTCAGCTATCACTTTTCCATATACATCAGCTAGCTTTTTTTTTTTTTTTTTTTTTGAGATATCACTATAAACACTATAAGCATTTCATTACTGGATGTTTGAAATAGGGAATTTTCTTTACAAAAATGTCTTGCTAGTACAAATACTTTCTTTAAAGTCCTTAATTTTTCGCACATTATTGACCTCCCCCCCCCCTCCTACGCAAAAAGGTTATATGAAAAATTGTATGATATTTTAAATATATATGTATGCATGATATATGTATGATATTTTAAGTATATATATATATATATATGAATGATATATAAACGATATTTTAAATATATATATGTATGATATATGTATGATATTTTAAAAGGTTATATGAAAATGTCATTTTATTTAGATTATTATGGTATACCTTTATTCATTAAGTACCAAGAAAGTATAACATATACGCTAAAGAAAATATATCTGAACATTTATAAGATGTTATAGAAAGTAACTATGTAAATTTCTTTTGAATTATATTAAGTGATGTCTCTAATAGATATTTTATAAAGATAAAGAAGGATTAACTAGCACGTATTTTACGCTTTATAGATTTCGCCTATAGTTTTTCTGTTTGAATACTTATGCTAAATTACCGAAATTTTACAGTTTTTTTTATAAATAATTTTGTGATTGTAAGGTGTATCTATCGTATATAAATTAATTTTCATGTCATATTAAGAAGGTATACACAATTTTGTAGTAATTTAATGCTTATCCTTATTTGAATAAAAGTTTTGAAAAAGAAAATCACTTTTAAACACTGCATTTTATATAGCATTAATCACATCTAGCAACCTTTTTTTTTTTTTTTTTTTCTGTAAGAATGTTTTTTCGGGTACAATTACTAACAAGTTAAATATATATATATATATAAGTATTTTTTCCAAAGAACATACCTTTCTTTAAAGCAGGCTTCTTTTAAGACTTTTTAAGTCTTTCATAATTTAAAAGAAATTTGCAATTTTTTTTTCTAAGAAAAAGCTCAGTGCTACTCTCTAATTCTGCGGTAATTTATGTAGCTGTATTTCTAGTTTTAAAAGGGGACTTAAGAGCTTACTGCGCTTACTTTTTACGCTTATTAAGATTTTTTACTCTAAAATTTAAAACTCCAGTTTCGCTTTTTAAAAATTCTTCACATTTTTTTTTTACGTGCCCTAGCAAACATTATAAAGATAAAAGAAATTTTTCTTAAAATCATTTTGAAGTAAAATTCTAACTAGAATGTTGTGACCACCACATGCCTTTCTTCTATATTTTCCTATGCAAATTCACTCAATAACAATAAATTTATTAAAATCATTATTTAATAAAATTATCTTCCATGATAATGCAGTACGATTTCCATACTAGAGAAGTAGTATAACACAAAATATTTAAAAAAAGTTAATTTTATTCTCGATATTACATTTTAAAAATAAATAAATAAATAAATGGAAAAAAATCTATTTAAATTATTGCAGATCGATGGTTCAAGCATTCATTTTAAAGCTATTGACGAGCTCTTTTGAAAGCTACCCATCATGAAAATTGATTCCCCTCGAGGGGCGACTTGCCCCCAGGGGAGGGGGGGGGAGGCGATGCTTCTACATATACAAAAAAATTTCCCAGTTGACTATCTCTATTATAAATAATTCTTGTAAATTTCATAATGATTATTAAACAAAAAAATTCTCTTTATGCACATTTATACAAAATTTTGTCCTATACCATCATGTTAAAAATTTAAATAAAGCGGGATGGCAACGCAACCTCTGAGAAAATTTTTACCAAAAGTTGATAGGCACTAATTTATGTCAAGGTGTAACTATATACCAATTTGTATGAAATTCTGTGCAGTAGTTCCTACGATACATTTGCCACAAAATTTTATCACACACACATACAGACAGAATTTTTCTAAAAATGGTCTAATCGTGTTCTACAGCTCTCAAAACGTGTAAATCCATCAAAAACCCGAGGTCGAAAATTTTTACGAATCCAAAACTGTCGTCTATTGAATATAGAAGAAAGTAAAAAGAAATAAAGTAACAAATTAAATTAAAATGTGCTACAATGGGTATGGGGATAACAAACTAGTCCTTTATAATTTCTTTATAATATATATATTTTTTTCCAAACGGTTGTATTATAATCTTAACAATTTTTTCCCCTTATATTTTAATTAACGTAAAAAAAGCGATTTTTTACTTTCTGTTACCCATATATCTGTATTGATAAGTATAAAGGATTTAAGTCCTAAAATGTCGATTTTGAGTTAAGTACATAGTCAGACTCAGAAAAAAATTCTCTATCGATTGGTATAAAGGATTTAAATCCATGTCATTTAGTCTTTGAGAAAATCCATTGGTAAAAAAAGATTCAAATGAGAAATTTAGCATTAATCATTGGTATAAAATATTCATTATTAAATATTCATTATTAAATGAAGGTTGACAATCACTGAATAGTATAAAGGGTATAAATCAACATAATCCCTTTTTCCTAATCGATTCTTCTGATTATATTTTAGTTAGTTTAACTTTAATTTTCGTTTCCTGAAAAATCAAGAATATGGACTTAAATCCTTTATACTTATCAGTACAGATATATGGTATAGAAAGTATTGTTTTTAGGTCAAATATTGGAAATTGAGTTTTTGTTATATTCCCACGTTTTGGGGTTATCTGAATTAAAAATATATATATATTTTTTTAGCGGTTGATCTGTGTGTCTGTTATTAGAATTATTAGAATATCTCAAGAAAAAATAATAGCAGGAAGTCCAACCTCCGTATTCTAAATCTGTGTCATATAATGTTGCTACACTGAGCTTTTCGTTGAGAATAACCAAGTGGTTCCTGTACAGGGATCCAAGAGAATTCAACACATTACGTCTACGTGCGAAATTTCTCGCAAGTACATTGTAGCATCTATAGGCTGCACTGAGCAAAATGGAGTGACGATATTATTTATATGCATAAAAGCATGTTTTGGGCAGATTGTGGTATGGAAGTCTTTTACAATACATTTAAAAGGCTACTCAAAGTATTCGGATATATTCGAACTGTACTTGGAAATATATTTTATTTTGTACTATGCGCTTTTTGTATAAGACTAAAACTACGTATGTAATGTGATGTGTTTACAGTTTATAAACAATATACAGGCAACTCAAAATTACGTTAAACGTTCTTTTCCATTGAATGTGATTGTCAGAAATATTTTGCTGTATTTTTTTTTTATGTCAACGAACAGTGGTCATACAGGACGAAAAATTAATTTCTCAATATTCTAAACAAAGTATTTTTTGATGACAAATTTTCAACTCTGTTTGTGTGTGTGTGTGTGTGTGTGTAATATCAGGTTTCGAGGTTACCTGAATACAAAATTCATGTTTTTAGCGGTTGATCCCTACGTATATCTGTTATCATCATAATTTGAAAACAAATAACTGCAGGAAATTCAAATTTGATATTTTGAAGCTTGTATATAGTTGCCACTTGATTAAGATTGGCAAGTTTCAAGGCAAATTAATAACCATGAATTTTATTTTGTTCCATAAACGTAAACACTATAGTCGAACGGAGGATTAAGGGGGCAGGTAGGAAAATCTAGTACAGGGTGGCCATAATTAAACTGCAAGTGTTCAAGGGGTGCTGGAGAGAAAACTACTGGGAATATTCCAGTGAAATTTGGTATCTACACGTTTCAGAACATGCGCAAATCAAATATGAAAAAAAAAATCACCATTTTCACCCGCTAGATGGCGCTGTACCGTATTTCAACTCTCACCGATAGCATATACAACTTCCAAAACCGATAGACAGAGCATAATGACATACTAAGAGGCATATAAACAATATAAAACATCACTTATAGTTTATTAAAATTTATGGATTGTTTAATTTGTGATCTTAATTTACGTTAATTTTTTATTCCAGGATACTGTAAAAATTTAATTACTGAAGCGAATTGTATGGAATTTTGATAAACTGTAAGTGATGTTATACTGTTTATATGCCTCTTAGAATGTCATTATGCTCTGTCTATCGGTTTTGGAAGTTGTATATGCCACCGGTGAGAGTTGAAATACGGTACAGCGCCATCTAACGGGTGAAAATGGCGATTTTTTTTTTCATATTTGATTTGCGCATGTTCTGAAACGTGTAGATACCAAATTTCACTGGAATATTCCCAGTAGTTTTCTCTCCAGCACCCCTTGAACACTTGCAGTTTAATTATGGCCACCCTGTACATTTAAGGAAAATTTTGATTTACATATTTACATATTTACATTTTTATTGCAATAAAAAGGAATGTTTTGTAATTTAACATTATGGTTTCAGGGACCACTGGAAAAGTTTCGGTTAGTCTTTGAGATAACACTGACCAGCATTGAGCTGTTTTTAGTCTTCAGAGTGGTAAGTCTCTGAGTATTCATATGTGTGGGTCAGGGAATAAACGAAAATTTTCTTTCTATACCAGATTAATAAGAAAAGTGGTAAAGCTTTCCTAGTCATAAAACATATTATTACGGTCGTCAACATTGCCAGATCTTCAGGCAATTGCCATGATTTAATGTTTTTTTTTTTTTTTTTTTTTTTTTTTTTTTGACGTCTCGATATACATATGTGATGCCTAACATTGCCTACAAGATATTTTATGTGTTAATTTTACTTCCTTAAATTACGTATATGAGAGGAAATAAAAATTATACAAACCTTTAATTTATGATTTGGCTCATCAAGAAAGGAGATATGTCTAGAAGATTTAATTAGATGTCTATAACTATGTATTCTAAATGCATGCATATCAGGTGTCTTTAATCTTTTAATTTTAAATCTAACTGGGGAATGTTTTTGTAATACAATAAATGTACTGGTATACATGTTTTGTCCGAAATATAATATTAGACAAAAGGATCTTACTGTGAAGCGAATACAATTCGCAACACGCTCGAACTGGTTGATATCGGTGCACAAGGCGACTGATTGCAAATCTAGCGGAACAAAGTTATATATAGGAATAAAATTATTTTAATTATTAGTTTATTATTATTATTTATTATTTATTATAATATAATATATTATTATATTATATTATTATTATATATAATTAATAATTAGTTAGTTTTGTCGCAGTTATCAACGCTAAAGCTTCTTCGGGCGTATACTTAGGTATTTCTTTCTCTGCCTTTTTAAAGACATTTTTTTTTTTTTTTTAATCTTGGTTGCTGTTTTGGGACTTGAAACCAATTCCTCTGGCATTTTATCTGCATCCCTTTTACCACTTTTTCTCAATTTCATATCAGTAGGCTTAACTCGTTTAATGTAGTTTCCGTAACAAGTGATTTTACTTTCCTTGTTTTAGACTTAATTCCACTCGAATCAGAATCTTTTCCTTTTGAGGTTCAGGTTTCTTTACACTCAATAATCCACTTGTGTGCCAAAGTTTTTTAAATATATATTAGTATTGTGTTTCTTTCCAATCATTGTGTTTCTTTAAAAAGTTTTTTTTTTTTTTTTTTTTTTTCTGCGATGACACGCTTTCCACCTTCGATTAAATCCAATAATGAATGAATGTATAAATCAGACGAATTCTTTAAATATCAGTTGAGAACAGTTTTGTAAGTTGAATTTGTGTTTGAGGTAATCCACAAGTATATTTTCACTCTTACATATTGCCATTCAAGCGTTATTAGATTCATTTTTTTAACTTTTCGTGAAGTTCCTTTCTCGATACAGCCAGCGTTCTACCGGAAAAAAAAAATCTTTTAAAATGCAAATGACTGCAGATAAATTTTACCTATAGGAAAATTACAAGAAACGAGGAGTAAAACAAAACTAGAATCAGCGTGTCTAAAATGTACAAAAGTTTTAGCATTTTTAACACAAATTTCATTTAATGTTATAAAATAAAAATGGGAAAGAAAATTTATTAATGTATGAAAATATAAACTACGTACCTTGATGCAAAATATCCATTCTTAAAAAATATATCTGAATCCCGTATCTTCACAACACGACCTGTAAAATGAAGCGCAAGGATATACTGACGACAGCCTTCAGTAAAAACTGGTGTGAACTTGTTTTAATCGATAGATTCGCAAAGGAAGGCGGGCACTTATAGTTATTATATTTTGGGAATGATTTGTCTAGGATACTTTTTTTAGTTGATTTTTAGGGGGTTTTCCCGCTACACTGTTAAAAAAATGCAACTTTGCTGCCAGAAATTCTCTGTAATTACAGAAAAATACGTTTCGTCAACAAAATTTTTCCGTAATTTACGACTTTTTTGTCAAATGGCAGAGAATTTCTGGCAGAAAAGTTGCATTTTTTTAACAGTGTACATTTGCAATCCTCTGCACTGTGCGATGGAAGAATGAGTCTACTTTCGCATACGCGGTAAAATTTTCCTCTTACGGGAAAGCCGCGATTCAGCGCTTGATAAATTGCCATCAAGTTTTCTGTAAATCTCGGTGCATCTACAGTAAAAAACTTTCTGCAGTTTTTTGTAATGATTGTTTATCAAAACGCCAAGCCTACCGGCAGCACAAAGCATTTTCTGAAGATCATGAAGACGTCAGCGATGAAGATGGAAGGACATGAACGATCACCATCGAGGAAAATATGACGCGTGTGACTGAACTCTTGAACTCAGACAATCGATCAGTTTCTAAATAAGATAATTAATGTTATTTAAACCATTAGAAGTATTTTTCTGTACTTTTAAATAAATGAAATGACAGCGGTGAATTTTGATGACCCGTTTACTAATCAATAAATGCATGTTGAATCATAAAAGCTTTTTTTATAAAATTAATTTTGAAAATTGCCGTAATTAAAATTCAAAATGCGCAGAAGCTACATTCATGAGTTTATTTAAGAGCAATTGATTTTGGAAGTTGTGGAGAACGAAACTTCTCCATACTCATTTAACTTTAACTTGGAGCTGTAAATGAAATACTTAATTTATGAAGAAATGACAGTCCAAATATATAACATAAATGAGCTTTAATTGAGCTTAAATAAGAAGGGGGACGCTGGACTTTGATTGGATTTACTACGTTTAAATGGGCGGCCCTCTTAAATACTTTGATATTAATAAATAACCACCGTTACTTTACTTTACTTAATTTACTCGCAAATGATCTCAACTACTTTTAATCACTTTCATTAACTTTTAGGACCAAGTAGTCTTTCGCATGTAGGAGGATTCCCTGACGCTACAATGCTACAGGACTTACTCTCTTCTATCCTAAGCCGCTAACAGCTAGCTCCCTCAACTCTCATACTTTCCTTCACACTAACTTTCTAACTACCATCCTTCAACTCACTCGCCTTCCAGCTAACGCTCATACCAACTCTCCAAAACAATCTTCCTTCCAACTCCTCTCCCACTCCTTTTATCTATCTTACTTTCCAAAATATTTGCATATTTCAATTTACAATTTTAAGTTAGGATAGGAACTAACTCCATCACTCAATCGACTTGAATCCTAAAACAGCAGATTCATGCTTTATTCGCAAAGTGCGAATTTTAATTGTAGCACTTTGGTATACCTGACAGTTCCTCCCCCCAAAAAAATTTCGCGGAAAAAAATCCCCAACGGGTTTTTACCCGTGCAAATTTTAAATTATTGCAATACTATGCAAAGAAAAGTTAGCTGCAGTGACTTACTGCTTAAATTTCAACTATATAATATTTTAGAAAAAGAAAAAAAAAAGAGGGGGAAACTTAAATTTAAACTAAACTGCCCAACAAGAAGTATATTGTTTTAAAATCTAATAGGGAAAAAAAAATTTTAAGAGTACACGGCGAAAAAACCCGACACTTAGCATTTTAAAAATGTTTTGTAAAAGCTCAGGCTAAGTTGGTTTACACGGGAAAACCGTTTGTACTCATAATTAAATAAAGATATATATAGTCCAGCGTAATTACAGCGGGGAAATACAGGCACATCTTTCCTTAAATGGAAAGGAAAAAATTGTATGAATTTAAAAAAATGTAGTACAAAAGGGATCGCCTAAACAGAACGTGCGATCAGTCAGCATTCAATATAACTTGTGTAAAATGATTCTGTAAAGAAAGTCTTTATTTCAGGCGTTTATCAAAAAAAAAGAGTTGCAGTTTTCCAGTAGATTTATCTCTAAAATGTCAATCCAGACTGCTGGCACAGTTCCAAAAATACCGTCTTTAGCATCAAAAGTAACAATCTTGAAGAAATCAGCCTGGATTCAGATTTAACGTCTGTACTTCCGGTTTAGAGTCAGGATCAGTAACTGGACCTCAGATTTTCTAAAATTAAAACTTTTTTAAACGTATACATCAAAAATAGACGTGAACTACACTTTTATATATAGATAAATTACATAATTTTATACATAAGCCCTATTTCAACTAGGTGTTTGGGTACGGAAAAAACAAAATGTTAGTGGATTAATAAGGTTAATTTGTTAAACGCGAATTAACATGCAAAATAGCTTTTTTAAAAAAATTCTCTTTTTACCCCATACTAATAGATATACATACATAAAAACTTTTAGTAAAAAATTCAAAAGTTTACAACAAGAAAATTCATTTGATACACTTTATACAACATTTAGAAAACATATTTAAGGATACAAAATTTTCAAAACTGCAGTTGATCGCTGAGAAATAAAAAAGATTTACGTACATACATTTTACATTACATTTACAAAACTATAGAGAAAAATGGTTATACACTAATAAAAGTTTATTTTATACAATTTACGACATTTAGAAAAATATATATAATGAATAGATATATATATACAAAGTTATTCAAAAAGTTTTCAAGACTCCGTTGTTGGCTAGAAAATAGAAAAGTAATAGAGTATATACATATTGACCATGTAAAAACTTAGAGAGAAAATTTATATACAAAGGTAAGAAAATTTATCTTACGAATCGCTGCAGGTGATGGCTAAAACAGAAGGCATTTAAGTACATATATATAGATCATTCAAAAAACTAAAGAGGGGGGAAAAGTTTATACAAAAGTTCAACAAGTTTTTTTTTTTTTTTTTTTTTTTTTTTTTTTTTTACCAAAAACTACTGGTGTTGGCTAGGAATTAAAGAACATTAACGTACATACATGCATATATTATGTAACAGAAAAATATTTATGACATGTAAAGAATACATGAATTTTCCGAAACTGAAAGTTCATGCTTCAAGTTTAAATTTAGATTTTTGATTTTTTAGAAAATTCAAGGCTTTTAGTTCATAGTTAAAGGTCCAAATGAAAGTCCAGAAGTTTTTACTACATGTCGTAGACTTTATCACTGCTCTGATAACCCAATACTTGAAAAAAACTAAAATAATGGAAGATACGACCTGACAGATTGTACTGGCATCCTTGATATCAGCAAAATTAGAGATGCTGGTCAGCCTGGTCGGTGGAGTTGCAGCGTTGGTGGCTTGCAGATTCAGGTCGGACGTTGCAGGATCGCTGTTGTCCTGAGCAGGGTTCGAACCTGATGCCTGGTCACTCTCAGGAGGGGGTTTCACGCTCAGAGCTGTTTCACTGTTCGGAGGAGGTTGTCTTCGCTCCATACTCACACATTTGGAGGTCCTGGAGGGCTTATAGGCTTTAAGAGTTTTTAGTTCATTAGAGGAAATTACCACACTTTCTTTTACTGTAGGCGGCGTGCCATTTAAACTAGCGACCCCTTTATCTGATTTTTTCGTTCGATTTACGACTTTATCGTTGAATTTATGCACTGGATGTGCCGAACTAGAGTTGGTTAACATTGCATTTTGAACTGTATTGCTTTCATTTACATTAGCTAGTAGATTTTCTTCAAAATTAGTTACGAGATCTTTAGAAACACAGTGGTTAAACTTTTTACTTTCTTTTATTTTGAGCGGCGTGTCATTTGGAGCAATTACGTGCAATTTCTCAGTAGATACAATTGACTTTGTCGGCTGTATAGATTCAAAACTGACAGCTAAAGTTGAGTTACAAGGATTAACCGAATCATTTACTGATTTAACATTTTCGCTTAGTTTAGCAGTTTCCGCAGCCACAGTAATTTTAATAGAATTTTCTTTTACAATTCCTGTCGCAACATGAGATAATTTATCGGATTTATTAACCGTAGCGAAATTCTGAATAATAGACTTAGTTTCATATGTATCGCTGTTTGAAAATGAAGTTTGTTCGTTTGCAGTAACTTGCGTTTGGCTTTTGCCACTAGAAAAAAGGTTTTCCTCACCAGTTTTAAGTTGATGTAAGTTCATTGAGCTCGCTTCCTGTGACTTAATAATTTCTTGCGGGTTTTCCACAGGGTTTACTATTGCTTCCCACTGACGTTCGTGGGGGGGGGGGGAGAGGGAGCGGTCATGTTACATTCTTAGTCTGTCATCCCGAGTGGCAAAAAGACTGATAATCCGACTTTTGAAGTCGTCATAGGTTGGATTTGGGCCAAGCGAATGGCAGGCGATTAGTCTATGCCACTGTCGTGGTTCTCCTTCTAAGGAGCATGCTAACCAGGCATAGTGTTTGGATCGATCGATGTTATGAACGTTAAAAAAATATTCAAGCTGCTCAAAAAATTGCAGCACACTATTAGTGCCGTCAAAAATATTTGCTCGGGGGCGGATTCGAGCAAAGTTGGGCGCCAATGTGGAGAACGAAACTTCTCCATAGTCATTTAACTTTAACTTGGAGCTGTAAATGAAATTCTTAATTTATGAAGAAATGACAGAGTCCAAATATATAACATAAATGAGCTTCAATTGAGCTTAAATAAGAAGATGGACGCTGGACTTTGATTGGATTTACTACGTTTAAATGGGCGGCCCTCTTAAATACTTTGATATTAATAAATAACCACCGTTACTTTACTTTACTTAATTTACTCGCAAATGATCTCAACTACTTTTAATCACTTTCATTAACTTTTAGGACCAAGTAGTCTTTCGCATGTAGGAGGATTCCCTGACGCTACAATGCTACAGGACTTACTATCTTCTATCCTAAGCCGCTAACAGCTAGCTCCCTCAACTCTCATACTTTCCTTCACACTAACTTTCTACAGTCGGTAAAAAAAGTGTCCGAACACTAGCAAAAATTCATATGTAAAAAAAGTACGCTTAACACAGTTTTGCTAAATAAATCCTTTTCGAATCCTGTTCTTAGACTGATTAAGAACAGGATTCGAGAAGGATTTGTTTAACAAAACAGTATTAAGTGTACTCTTTTTATATAGGAATTTTTGCTAGTGTTCGGACACTTTTGTTACCGACTGCAACTACCATCCTTCAACTCACTCGCCTTCCAACTAACGCTCATACCAACTCTCCAAAACAATCTTCCTTCCAACTCCTCTCACACTCCTTTTATCTATCTTACTTTCCAAAATATTTGCATATTTCAATTTACAATTTTAAGTTAGGATAGGAACTAACTCCATCACTCAATCGACTTGAATCCTGAAACAGCAGATTGACGCTTTACCCGCAAAGTGCGAGTTTTAATTGTAGCACTTTGCTATACCTGACAAAGTCACTTTCAAGTTAAATTCAATCAAAATAGTATTAATTAATGATAAAATTAAAATTTGTTTTTAAATTAAAATTTTCTTGTAATATTTAAATTTGTTAATATATATATGGCAAGTCACAAGTCTTGCCACCTGTTTCCTTTTTTCCTTTCAATTGTCCATCTGCGCAGCACTTAGTGCGACGTAAAACCCAACCATAGATCCATCTTTCCTTCCTTCCTTTTTTCTATTAAAGATATTAAAATATCCATCCATAATTCTTTTTAAGGGAGTTTTATTAAACATAACAAAAAATATGAAGTCTTTTTAAATATCTGTATATGTGTTAGCATTTTGAAGATCACAAATTCATGAAAAAACGCAAACTGAGAAAATAAAAATTAAGGATTTAAAATCTGTGAAAAATGTATCAAAAATTTTAAAAATTGTTGCCTGAATACAGATTTTATTGAAAAAGTTTAATATAGTTTAGTTTAAAAATACTAGATATAAATAAAAGTATTTATATTAAACCTACTTCATGGGTGCAGTCAAAGGAGCCCCTTTCAAAGAGACACAACTCTCTCTCTCTCTCTTTTTTTTTTTTTTTTTTTTTTTTTTTTTTTTTTTTAGAATTTTAATGTTATATACAAGTCTAAGAACTATCATATACCTAATATTTCATTTCATATAATTTTTTAATGTGCATTTTTCAACAAGTTTAAGCAAATCTGATATTCTATTTACACAATATCTTCTAAATAATTATTTTCTTAATGTAAAGAGTAAAATAATATAAAATAAAATATTTGTTAATGTAAATGTTAATATAAAAGATCTTTTTAAAGAAATATTTAAATTTCAAAAAGTAATGCACTAAGAAATATGTAGAAAAAAAAAATACTTTATAACAGAAT
The DNA here is from genome assembly GCA_963930645.1 of Salticus scenicus. Lineage (NCBI taxonomy): Eukaryota > Metazoa > Arthropoda > Arachnida > Araneae > Salticidae > Salticus > Salticus scenicus. The sequence goes on along the minus strand of OZ005654.1, from coordinate 56,529,774 downwards.
TACAATATTTATAATTATATAAGTAAAAGAATGTAAACAGATTATTATTATTTTTTTTTTTAATATTATTTTTACTTTGGATTTTTAATTCGTATTAAATATTTGCTTCAAAAGACTGTTCAAACATAAATTTTATATCGAAGGAAAACTACATGCAATTTATTTATTTTGTTATTTAGTTATTTATTTTTTATGTAGAAAATACTATAATATTTTTCTTCTTTTCTTACAATAACTGATTTTTTCCCTCTAAAAAAATATTTCTTTTTGTCTATTGTTATTTATTGTTTACATTATTTTCTTTTGTTTCAGGAAACACAAACGATTTTGAACATGAGTGCATAAAAACTAAATCAATATTCGCTCTGTTTATATTATTTTAAATCAAAAAATGCAAAAAATAAACTTGTTTTTCTTGCAAAGAAAATACTCAGAAAAAGTATTAAATATAATAAAAATAAGCTTTCTTTTAAAAAAACTAGATATTTTTAAAAGAAATTTAAACTACAAAAATATTAATAAAATATTTAAGTATTTTATAAAACAAAAGTTTTGTAAAAATAATACATTTAAAATATCTGTTTTTTTTTTTTTTTTTTTTTTTTTTTTTTTTTTAAATTCAGGATTAAAAGAAAAAAAAAAGAGACATAAGTATGATATATTTTAATACAAAGTTTTCGTATGCTATTTTCCCCTATGAATTGTCAGTAGATATTTCATTAAGCTAAGAAAACTGGTTTTGGACAAACTAAGGAAATTAATGGAAGAGAAAGTACTATTTTGTAAAATTTTATATTAAATAGCTATGAAGAATGAATCAAAAGAAAAAAAATATCAAATAATTGAATAGCTTTCAGTTATTATTATTATATATATATACATATGTAGGGTAAGTCAAAACGAATATAGCGATTACAAACGGCTATAACTATTTAATGGAAACGAATTTATCGGTAAGATTAACGCAGAATGTAGACGGAACTCCTTTTGTATACATACGTCATAGGTGTTCTTTGTGACTTCCCTTGGTCATACTAACAACATCTAGACAGTTGTCCATTTCAATCCATACATTCTGAAGCATGTATGCAGTCACCGACGCAAGCGCATTACAAATGCGTACTTTGAGACCCTGCGATTTTTATCTATGGGTTTATGTGAAAGACATGGTGTATGTGCTTCCCATGCCCAAAACAATTGAAGAACTCAAGGTACGCATTTGTAATGCGCTTGCGTCGGTGACTGAACAAATGCTTCAGAATGTATGGCGTGAAATAGACTACCACCTAGATGTTATCCGTGTGACCAAGGGAAGTCACGTAGAATATCTATGACGTATGTATACAAAATTTTAAAGTTCCGTCTACATTCTGTGTTAATCATATGGATAAATTCTTTTTCAGTAAATAATTATACCTATTTGTAATCGCTATATTCATTTTCACTTACCCTGTATATATATATATATATATATATTTTCATATAAAATTACTTTTTAAGTATATTTTTCTTAACCCTTTATTAACGCAGAATCAATAGTGAAATAAAATTACCTTTTATTTAGTACATTTAACTATTTAATTCATGTTCAATGTGGTAACAATTTATAAAAAAGTGAAAAAAATACATAAACAGTGATAATGTTTCTTTATCTGCAATTTCAATTACTGAGGACTTGTTCGGTCGTCGCTTCAAATGGATCGGTAACTTCGAGCTTTGAGAACTTTGATCTGTTGAAAGGTTAAGAAACTTACTGGGGAGAATCTGCCAATGGATCTTTTCGTATTGTACGGGAGATTCCTGCACACATGTTACTTTCTGTTGTTGTAAATACTGCACACATAATGCAATATGTGGTCCACAAAAACGATGGACACATTGAACCTGATTTAAATGGGCTAAATAAAAGGTAATTTTATTTCAGTATTGATTCTGCATTTTTTTAGAACTCTCATTTCTTTTACACAGCGCTACATATTCCCCTAGCGGTGACTTTTAGAACTAATATATTCTTTAATGCAATCCTTTGTTTCACGTCTTGTTAAATCATCCTGCAAAATTTGGCGCCATTCGAGCAAGTAGATCACTCTACAGAACACTGTAAACACTGTCAGTTTAATTATGGCAACCCTGTACTTTAAAGTACTCTCGTCAGATAAAGGTTTAAGAGGTAAATTTTGAAATTTCTTTTCTTCTTTACAATTAGTTTTTTTTTTTTTTTTTTTTTTTTTTTTAATACAAAGATGAAATTGGACTGTAAAATGTACCCTTTATATATTTAAATTATACGCATTTATTACTTAAATGTGTATCCTTAGACATAACTTTTTACTTTTGTTTTTCGGCTGATAAGCATTTTCAAATACAATTTAGCAATTTTTTGCATTTAAACTTACATTTCAAGAAAAATTAAATTTATAAAAAATAGATTTATAAAATACTAGCAGGCTTTGCCCGCTTCGCTGTTCATTATATTGAAATGAAGTCTCAAAATACTATATCCTTAATAATAATAATAATAATAAAATCATTGAAATCAGTCAAAATCTAAGTTAAAGTTCTCGATACCTTCGATAGCAGTTTTCCCACTCGCCACACTTCACAAAATCCCTTTATAATGCATGTTGCATGCACATACCTAGCCCACATATTAAAAAACCGAGATTCTAAGATTATTTGAAGCAAAGTTATGTTTTAAAACGTGTTTTTTAGCCCCCCCCCCACCCCCCGCTAAGGGGAGATAGGGTAGAGTTTCACAAAATCAATTTGTAGTGTGTGTTGAATACGCATAAGCAGTCCACGCATCAAAAATTGCCATTCTAAGATAGTTTGGAGCAGAGTTACGCATGAAAACATGTTTTAAATCACCCACAACCCTCAAGGGGGTGATAGCACGGAATTCCAAATAATCCCTTTGTAGTTTGTGTTGAGTACGCATAATCAATCAACCTATCAAAAAATCGCTTTCCTGAGATAATTTGGAGCAGAGTTACTCTTTAAAACGTGTTTTTGCCTCCCCATCCTACCCCGCTTTTAAAGGTATAAAAAAGAAAAGGTTACAAAATCCCCTTATAGTGCGTGTTGGGAACGCATAACCAGCCCGCACATAAAAAATCATCTAAGATAGTTTGGAGCAGAGTTACGCATGAAAACATGATTTTGCCCCACCCCACCCCCCAGAAGGGGATTAGGTGGAATTTTACAAAATCCCTTAGTAGTATGTGTCTTGAGTACGCATAACCATCGACATATCAAAAACTCGTTATTATGAGATAATTTGGAGCAGAGTTACTCTTAAAAGCGTTTTTTGCCTCTCTCCCCGTCTTTGAAGAAGGGGAGGGGGAATTTTCGTAAGATCCCTTTAAAATGCGTGTTGGGAATGCATGAACAACTCACATGTAAAAATTAATCTTACTGAGATAATTTGAAGCAAAGTTATGCTTGGAAACATGCTTTTTACCCCACCACTACCCCCAAGGGGGGGATAGGACGGAATTTTACAAAATCTCTTTGTAGTATGTGTCTTGAGTGCGCATAACCAATTGACATATCAAAAAATCGTTATCCTGAGACAATTTGGAGCACAGTTACCCTTATAAGCGTGTTTTCGCCTCACTCCCCTCCCCCGCCTTTAAAGGGCGAAAATTTGTGAAAATTCCATTACTGTGTGTGTTGGAAAAGCATAAACAACCCACATATACAAATTAATCTTACTGAGATAATTTGAAGCAAAGTTATGCTTGGAAACGTGTTCATATTGCCCTCCCCCCCAAGGGGAAAAGGGGGACTTTCGCAAAACCCCATTACAGTGGGTGTCAGACACACGTAAGTAAGCCACTCACTAAAATTTGTAACCTCAGGGCCTATAGATTTCCCCGGATGAATTTAGCGCTAAAAGAGGGGCTCGAATTTGCCCCTCGTAACTACCCCCCCCCCCAAAAAAAAAAAAATCGAATTCCACAAAAAACCAAGCATGATGTTTTAGAAATATCCTCAAGAAGACTCTTGGCGATTTTCTATATCTTTGTGCTGTTATTGGAAAAGTTTTACTCGAAAACCCGTATTTAGCAAAATTTGCCTCCGAAGATAGTTTTACCCCCTCCCCCCTCTTAAAAATCCAAAACTCAAATCGCAGAAAATGCTTTTTTTTGCACTCAATTCTAGTCTCTCTCTTTGCAATTTCTTCACCGAGAAGCTATTTGGAGCCGAATTATGCTTATAAGGGAGGTTTTGCCTTCTGCCCCCCCCAGGGGGAGCGGGGGCATATTTTGCAAAATCCCGCCTTAATGGGCGTCAGGGTCCTAAAACCAACGTGCTCACCAAAATTTGCGAGTCTATCTCCCATAGAATTGCCACGGCTGTGTTGAATCTGTGAATCAGTGATTTTACTCTTTTATTCCCCACCACGCCCCCAAAGGGGTAAAGGGGGGGCTTTCACAAAATCCTGTTACAATGGGTTTTGGACACACGTAAAAAAGTCACACACTAAAATTTGTGACCTCAGCTCCTATAGATTTCCACAGACGAATTTAGTGCTAAAAGGGAGGGGGTTGAATTTGCCCCTACGTAACTCCCCCCCAAAATCTAAAATTAGAAAAAATCAAAAATGCGTTTTTGGAAATACCTTCAAGAAGGCGTTTGGCTTTCTTTTTTTTTTTTTTTTTTTTTTTATATATCTTTGAGCTATTACTGCTAGAATTTTACTCGAAAATCCATATATTGCTAATTTTCCCCCCGAAAATCATTTTTCTCCCCCCTTAAAAAGCCAAAATTCCAAAATCGCAGAAAATGATTTTTTTTGTACTTAAGTCTAGTCTCCCCATCTGCAATTTTTTCATCGTGCAGTAATTTGGAGCCGAGTTATGCTTATAAAGGTGTTTTTGCCTCTTGCGCATCCGAAAATCATTTTCACCCCTTTTCCCCCTTAAAAATCCAAAATTCCAAAATCGCAGAAAATAATTTTTTTGCATTGAAGTCTAGTCTCCCCATCCGCAATTTCTTCCTCGTGAAGCAATTTGGAGCCGAGTTATGATTATAAAGGTGTTTTTGCCTTCTGCACCTCCGAAAATCATTTTCACCCCTTCACCCCTTAAAAATCAAAAATTCAAAAATCGCAGAAAACGATTTTTTCGTATTCAAGTCTAGTCTCCCCATCTGCAATTTCTTCACTTTGAAGTAATTTGGTGCTGAGTTATACTTATAAATGTGATTTTGCCTTATGCGCCCCCGATAATCTCATTTTTACCACCTACCCCCCTTAAAAATCCAAAATTCCAAAATCGCAGAAAACGATTTTTTTGTATTCAAGTCTAGTCTCCCCATCTGCAATTTCTTCACTGTGAAGTAATTTGGTGCCGAGTTATACTTATAAATGTGATTTTGCCTTATGCGCCCCCGAAAATCTCATTTTTACCCCCTACCCCCCTTAAAAATCCAAAATTCCAAAATCTCAGAAAACGATTTTTTTGTATTCAAGTCTAGTCTCCCCATCTGCAATTTCTTCACCGTGAAGCAATTTGGAGCCGAGTTATGCTTATAAAAGTGGTTTTTGCCTTCTGTCCCCCCTGGGTGTGAACGGGGGAGGTATTTCGCAAAATATCGTCTTAGTGAGCGTCAGGGTCCTAAAATCAACCTGCTCACCAAAAATTGTGACTCTATCTCCCATAGGATCCCCACAACCGTGTTGAGTGTGTGAATCAGTGAATCAGTGAGTTTACTCTTTTATATATATAGATAAAGCGAAATTTTATAGAAACATTTTTTATATTAATTTAATCTTTTAAAAACCACAAATCTTTGATTTTGTTTCGATTTCTTAATATTTTTAACTAATAAACGTCATAAGTACAGAATTCCCCTTTATAAATACACTTTTTATAAATGCCACTAAATAACTGGATAATTTGCGAAAGTTCTATTGAGCTCCACCAGTGTACGAGAGCCCTCACACTTTAAGCTGGTGGATGGGAAGACCGTGTTCCAGCTCATGTTTGGCCTAGCTGTTTGAAGTTTTTCGGGGTTTTATCTGAAACTCGCGTGAATACATGCGGAATTCCATAGAAAGCCCTCACAGAAAGCATCTTGTATAAACCTATCTTCACAGTGTAGATTGGTCTTATGCCTTACACCGACACCGAAAATACTGATATTGCTTTAATAGTTCATATTGGCTTAACTTTCAAGATAAATCTATAAACGAATATATTATTTCAAAGGAATATATTTCTTATGTATTAACTCATATCCGTAACGTTTATTTTATGTCTACTTAGCTGTCTGTCGTTCGTAATGTTTTGATGATCATAGTTGTTTGTATTCTTTTTTGAACTTTTTCATATAAGTTTTTATTTTTATTTATTTTATGTAATTTCATATTTTTAACATTTTTACTTTGTCTTATACGTATATGAAAATGGAATTTGTTTTGATTTCTATGTACAAAGTTATACAAATAAATAATGATTCATTTTTGGAATATTCATTTAAATATAGTGACCAACAAAGCGATAAAATCCTACTAGTTTACCATATTGCATAATAAATATAGCACCTCTTTTAAAACATTAATTTGTTCTTGGTCCCATAAAACTGTTAATAATAGAATTTTCATAATCTAGTAGCTAGTGTTTAAACTATTTGAGAAAGTTTGCTCTTAAGAGTATCATTACAATTTTTAACCATTTGTATTAACCAATACCTTAACAATTTTATGATTTTTCTTAGCAACTTATGAAGTAATGAAATATTACTTGAAATCCATTCTTCTTATATAAAATGACAAAAAGATTTTAAATAGATAATATTTAATTTTCTATCTTAAACCAAAAGATAATCTAGTTTTCTTATCAAGAATTTCTCAGTAATTTAAATACATAAAATGATATTTTAACACTGCTAGAAGAAGTGTTGAAATAAACTTACATGCGTTATTTTTAACATTTGTCATTTACTTCGATCTTATGTGTTCCAACAATCTTCGTTATTATAAATATTACAATTTCATTACGATTTTCATTTATTCATTTAAATTATAAGTTTATTCCGTTTCACTATAACACAGTTTTTTGCGTTTTCAGCACTTTTTTCCTGAATGCTGCGATGAAGCATAAATTGCATTATTTACTTATTTTTAATATAACTAAAAAAAAAGAAAACCCTCTCAATGTTTTTTGTTAAGTCTCAAATCCTTTAAAGGAAAATACTTAACATTTACAAGTTAAACCTTTACAATATTTTTTCTCTTTCTTTTTAGTCCCTTTCTATAAAATAACTTTTCTCTTGTTAAATAAAATGCTTTTTTGTACATTTCCATATAAGGATTAAGATTGATTCGTTTTTGGTTATAAAACTACATCCTTGCAACTACAATAATTTTATATGAAAATTTTGTTTATTGATATGAAAATTATAGCATAGTAAAATACTTTTTGTTTTAAAAACTTAAATGAAATTTCATCATAAAAAATACTGTAATATATAAAAGTAATTTTCTTTTAAGTTTAAGAAAATATTTGTCTTATGTGCGTAGTCTGAGAAATTGGATCAATGGAACTTTAGCTGTTATGGTTATCAGTAACCCATACAAAATTCTACTAAAATACCGTAAAAAAATGTAAGTATTCAATTTATTATTTAAGAGAGATATACTATCGTAAGTCTTGTATAAAAATTGTGTACTTACTTCGATTTTTTTTTTTTTTTTTTTTTTTTTTTTAAATATGCCCCGCGGCATTTTTGTAGACAGTAAATATTAAAACTCTCAATCTAAAACAGGAAAAGGTTTAACAATACTATGCTTAAAAATACATTTAAATTTCACTATGTTTTTTTTCAACATTTCACTTAAAAATTTTTAGTGATATATAAACCATTTTTTGTTAAGAGAATTTTATAAAGCTTTACATTAGACGTAAGTTTAAACTTACGCAGATATACTTTAAAATATACAAGTGAATAAATTTCTTTATAGCCATAGGTCCCGCAAGAAAAATTTTATTCATATTTTAATCCAAAGAAAATAGTACGCGGTGAACATACCTCAAATCTCTATGGGATAAAAGGTTTTTACTAGATCAAAAAGAATAAATTTTTATGTTACCATGCCTTTTTTTCTTTATAACAATTGCTAAATATATTTTTCCTTCCAAAAATTTTTGAAAGTTAAGATTTTTTTAATTCCAGCTTAATTAATTGAATTATTTAATACTTGTACAGAAAAATTTCCATTGTCAATTTTTTAAGAGAAAAATTTCATTATATTCATAGTATTAAAATCTGATTGTACATAAATCAGGCTTATTATATCTCATGGCCACTGAACGGAGAGTGACGCGGAAGACACCAAAACATCCAAAGATTCCAAGTTGACTTTTTAAAATTAATTATTCCAATTATTTGCAAGATATCAACTTAAAGCGCAATTGTTACATAGTTATTTTATGCAGTCTTGGAGGTCATAAAAATCCTTAAATGTGAATTAAAAAAAAAAAAAAAAAACCCAGATTCATATCTCCCAAAACAGGCATTATTTTAGGTTGCGAATACAATTTAAGTTATTGAATATTTTAAAAACATATGAAAACAGCTTAGACTAATTTTAAATTATTAAAATTAATTTTTGAAATATATAGAGAGTAGAGTGGAGGGGAAAATAACAAGACATCTTTTAGGATTACAATTTGGTCATGAAGATCAGCCCGATTGCGGGAAATATAGTTCTCTTTGGCGACTCATTTCTCATAATCGCCAAATTAAAGTATTAGAGATTACATGGTTGCAGTTCTGTTAAGTATATATATATAATATTTTGAAATGGCTTTCAGAAAAGTAGTTATTGAAAAAGGTCATACTTTCGCCAAATTAGTTTGTGCGAACTAGCAAGTAAAGCAAATGTTTGAGTAATTCTATGAGGCTAAGTCTACAACTAATCGGTTGGGTTAAGTTGTGGGTATTAAGGCCAATTCGCAGTACTAGGTCCTGAGGGGGAGTGCTCTCCGTGGGGGTCTATCTAATGGGTCTGAAAGAATATCGCCAAATTATCATAGTGAGAGTTTTTAAATTTAGAATTAAAATTTTGTCAATTTGAAAGCAAAATAAATCAGTCTAACACATGCATACGATAACTAATAAATATCTATACCCAAATTTGGGGATTAAAATCGGAAAATAATTTTCCTCGATTTTTAATATTTTTTTACTAAAAATCCAATGGACTATTAACATAGGAAATTTTTATCTTGCATCCACGGACGGTCAGTGACGTCACACTTCGTTTGCTTGTAATGCGCTGAGGTGAATTTAAAAGAAAAATCCCATTCACAGTTTGGAAGGCATAAAATATAAAACAAAGGATCATTTAACAAAAAAAAAAAAAAAAAAAAAAAAAAAGGCACATAGCTGAAAGAATATATGAAAAATAATAAATGATTTTTTCATCCATGGTTTGAAACGCATTCATTACGAACAATAGATAACGAACAAAAAAGAAGATTATATCCTAATTTAAGCATACCTTCTCAGTTACATTGGACACACCAAATATAATTTTAAAAAAAAGAATATTTTTCATATGTAAGGTGTATTTATATTTCTAAAAACATTTTAATGCTTACAGTTATTCTTTTACTTTTTTCATATTTTGCGTGTTTAATTCGTTAAAAAGTCAGCGACAGTATAGCTTCAAAACAAATTTAATCAGTTATGATATAATATGTAGGTGAATTAATGGTTATGATTAAATTAAATTTTTGGAGCTTTGTAGGCATTATAAATATTGAGATCCAGGTATTATAACCTAAAAGATGATGTCATTGATTTTAAAATATCATGTAAATCGATGTGAAAGGATATAAACTGGCATGAAAGCTGAAAAATTAGGGAAAAGAAAAGTCGAAAATGTGTTCATTTCTAAACATCGCTCGCAGGACGGGAGAACGCCATTTAGCCTTAGATATTAAAACATAAGTATATAATTTTTTAGATCAAAATATAATGTGAGCATGCGTAAAATTGCTTGGGGGTATTTTAAAACGCTTACTTTATAGAAATTTCTTGTCATTAGATAATGAATAAAAGAAACAGATAAAGAAAGAAGTGAGTCGTAATTTTTTTTTTTTTTTTTTTTTTTTTTTTTTTTTTTACATTTTAAATAAATGTTCTCTTATGTACAATTTCTCACTTATATAAATAACTTTCCAATTCTAATGTAAAATCATGTACGTAACTTTTTTTTTCGACTAATATGCAATACAATTTATTAAATAAAATAAAATAATAATAATTAAAAAAAAAAATACAACTCAAGTTTTAACAAATTTTCTGAAGTCAACTACATAATGTGAAAGACGTCATAACTTCCAACTGAAAATTTCGCTGCAGAAACAGTCAAGTAGAGCACGAAAGACATTAAAGAATGTGGAGGAAATTTTAGTGTTTTATATTGTAGCTCTGAAAACGTTTGTCAGCTGGTAGTTTCAGTTATACTACATCCTTCAAGCTGTCTTTTGAGATGTCCAATACCTTTCTTTCTTTTTTTAATGTTAAAAAAGAAAAAAAAAAACCTCGAGACTTTTTGCTACACACTGAATACATTATACTTCTTAATATTTTTACTACAAATTTGAAAGAATGATTCAAAAATAATTTTTTTGAGTTTATGAAAACATGAGTATTTTAAAATATCTCACATTACTGAAGACACCCAGAGATTGGAAGCTATTTTTTTTTTTTTTTTTGAGAGAAATGTACTTATTCAAACCTTTCGATTTTCTAAATTTTATTGTGAAATCGAACTACCGACAGCCACATGTCCCTTGAAGCTCTACAGAAATCTATTAGGATCTAATTTCTATTACTTTGTGGCATGAAATAAACGTTGTTAGCATTTGTGGTCGACCGCTTTGAATCTAAGGTTTTATAAACGCGTAAAGATGAAAAGTCTGTGACAAAAATATGACTTATCCATAGACTGACCAGATCAAAGTACCTTTATAATGGAGAATCGTTAAAAATTGCTACAATTATTCAATTATGGATCTATTTTTTCATTCCTAATAAATAAGGACTAAAAATAAAGTATTATTGATTAATAATTTACTTTCTACAATTTTTTAAAACTTAGAAAAATGACTTAAAAAAAAAAAAAAGGAAGTCCCCATTTGTCCCCAGAAAATGGGGACGTTTGTCAATATACATATCCATCTAATAAACTTCTACTTAGTTAAGATTTTTTTTTTTCTTTAACCTGCTATTGTTTGTTTTTTAAAATTCTATTTTTAATGACCGTTTTGCGTATAATCACTGAATACTACACTTTATCAACGCAATCAAAGGCTTCAGAGCCCGTCTTTACCATTTTATGCATGAAAGGCAGCTTCGCAGCAAGACTGATGACGATTAATTATTAATTAAATTAGAAACGTCTAATTAATTACCGACGCATAAATATCTGATAGCTATCGGATAAGATTTCAAACTTAAGAACCTTAAAAATGTTCAATTTTTCCTTTTCTTTTTTTCTAACGTTCAACATATGTTTTAATACTAATTTATTTATTATTTAGTTCGTAGTCATCGAGTAATCTTACGTGCGTACTTATGTACTTACCTAAAAGATTTTTTTAATTATAATGTTTTATAAATAATGTTTAAGTACAAATAAAGCACTCTAATTTTTTATTTGCTTCTTCAGTAAATTAATGAATTCGTTTCATTATAATTAAACTAAAGTAAAACTTTCTCCAACATAATTTGCATTTCAAATACAACTAGAAAACTTTATTTTATGCAAGTCAGATATGATATTTAATTGCGAAACATTCATCTTAAATATGTTAAAGTTAGTTATTTCTTTGAAAGTGTTTAATTAAGGAAACTTTAGAGATATAACTAACTAATTTTCTCTTAACAAATTACTATTTTTATGCTTCGTTTAATTAATTACTTTCATAATTTTAGTTCAAAAGTTGTGAAAATTTTAAGTTGGCTAAATATATTCAGTTATATCTACTGTGCCATAGAATTACCATTTTCATTTCACTGCAGTTTAACTTAATTTTAAATTTAATTTATGCCGAAATTTTATAATTCCTTTATTTAAAGTTAAATTAATTAATTATTTTTGGATGAGTTCTGGGGTTTTCGTTTACAGTTTTACACTAAAATTTATGTAAAGAAGTTAAAGAGAATTTATTCGAGAATCTTAATAATTATAGTATTTAACTTACAAATGTTTCCAACTGAAAGAAAAAATAATTGTATGTGGTGATTCTGCAGAATATTTATACTTTCAAGACGCAAAATAATAAACTTTAAAGAGTTTTTTCTAACTCGTTAGTAGTCGCTATAGACAGCGCCACCTATTACATATTGCACACTTTTTATTTAACTCTCACCAATAATTTTCAGAAGTGATGTGACCTCTATTTAATTCGCGTTTTATGTATATCAAATGCTACTTCTAAAAATTTTCGGTGACTATTGAATAAAAAAATCTGGCAACACTGACAGATGGGCGGCAAATCGACCAACTAGCGACTACTAACGGGTTAAATACCATTTCTTTTATTTTTCATCTGTACAATATTAAATTTGTACAATCTGTACAATGTTCCGAGTCATTTGTGTTTCAGCACAATTTTCTTTCTTTGGATATTTATTTAAAATTTCTTCAAATTAAATAAATTTAAAGAATTAAAATTGTCCGTACAGTGGGTGATGTACCATTTTTGCTGACTGGCACAACAGAAAATTTTTGTTCCAGTAAAGCACCGTTTGTACGTCTTTTACATTTATACGTCCTTTTAGTGAAGTCTCGGTTCGTTCCTATTCATTTTAATGCAAAAATTCTTCGTTTTTACGCCGCTAAAATGGGTTATACGTCTTTTCCACTTTACTAAAATTTGTAAAATTTCTCGACCTGTAATTATTTTTCATTCTAAATAAGACGGGGTTTTCTAAAGAAGCATCTTAAACGGAGGAACACAGGAAAGATCGAAGAATGCTGATGAAAAATCAATTGAATTCACAGTAGAATTTTTAATACTCATAGACAAGCGGCAAATCAGACGAATATTAAAGATTTTTTATGTTATTAAATAACTATCTGTATGGACATAAATCGTATGCTTATTATTAAAAATACGCAATATATATAGTTAACATTCAAAATGTGTTCATAGAGTTTTTATAAAATGTAATATAATACTCAATATATGATATATAAAATTAGTATCCGGTTATTCATTTAATATCATGATTTTTCTCCTTTTTATAATAAACTTTTTATTTAATTGATTGTTGTCTTAAGAAAGTATAATATACATTTCCTAACTTATAAAGTTCATTAATTAGTGTTTTCATGAAAATTTTGCTTAGGTGTCATTAAATTTGTAGTAATCAAAGTTTATTATTAAAATTTCGATTATACGCCTTTTTATTTATGTCATATATGTCAGTCCCTTTACGTCCACATATGTCAGCCCCTTTAAAGACGTGTAAATGATGCTTTATTCTATTTCTATAGTTATATCATACGTGTATTTTACGCTGTATATCGAGTAAGTGTATTTTTTTAGACAATATAATATATGCATATACATCCCTTGAGAATTTGTTTTCGCTCAGTATAGTGCTGCAAAAAGCATTTTTAAAAGGGGAAACTTGTCACAAAGTTTTGCATCACATTTATAGGCATCATTAAACTCAATATATATATATATATATATATATATATATATATAATTTCTTTATGAATTCGTATTTCGTATTTATAATTTCTTAATGAAAATTATAAAAAAAAGCAGCCGTTTTGGAAACGTAAAATTATTTTCATAAAAAATAAATTTTAATGTTTTGTATAAGTATTTCTTATTTATGTTGTGTGGTTCACTCAATTGGTGATATCACCTCACTGAGAAAAAATTCTGTAACTGACATCTAGAATCTAAATTGTGGCTCTAGAAAAAGTAGTTCCATTTCATTCTTATAAATTCAAGTCCCCCTTTGAAAGCGAGTTCTAGAAACCCCTATTAGAATTCTAGAGCGTTTGCCTATATTCGCGAGGGCATAGTTATTTAAAAATCTCTGCATATAAATGCGAATACAAGTGGCGGGTTTCAGCAACTGTAATCTTGGTTTATGATCCAATTCTAGAAAAATCAATCGAGAATTTCTCGCAATACAAAAAATTCAGTATATTCAGAATATACTTTATCCATCTAGAAATGTGTAGACTACAAATTCTATATCATTTCGTCTATTCAGTTTATTGTCGTGCCTTGTGCACATGGTTCGGATATCTATATTTCTAGTTAAGGAATTTCGAAAATGACCACTTATTTATTCTAGATGAAGGCAGTATAATTTTTTTCTTTTAGTGTACTTACATTGGAAAATTTTGAAAAGGCTCCAAATTAAGCAAAAAAAAAAAAGGCCCCGAATTGTAAGCTTGTTATCTAAAAACATTTTCTGTTTATAAAATATATAAAATATATAAACATTTTCTGTTTAAAAAATATATTATTATATTGGCTGCTTTCTGTACTTTTGTTAATCGTGCGCTTAATATTTGTTCTGATCCTGTTATATTAAAATATGAAATCAAATATCTGAAAGCCATAGCAATTGACAGAGTTTATAATCCTTTCATTACAGACAAAGCTATCCAAAAATTACAACTCACTCGTACTTCATCCACTAAATCAGTCTTTTATAATATCAGTATTGTTTTACCCTATTTTCCTAGATCCAGTCATGCCATAGCAAAAATTCTTAAGCAACATGATTTTAAAATAATTTTTTAGCCTTTCAATAAACTCACCTTTTCTCATCTAAAAAATCCGATAGATAAGTATAATTCTTGAGGTATCTATAGCATTTCCTGTCAGTGCGGTTTTCCATACATTGGCCAAACTAAACGCAGTCTCAAATTCCGTCTCAAAGAACATATTAATTACGTCCGTAAACAAGAAACCAATAAATCGGCTATTTTTAAGCATTGCTAGGAGGAAATAAATAATATTAAATTTGATTCAACTAAAATAATTTGCAGACCTAGATCTATTCCTGAACTCGATTTCTTTGAATCTTTACATATTTGTAAAATTTTTAAAAATCTTGTCAATTGTGATTTCGCTGTTCCCTATTTGTCTGATTGTTCGAAATTTTACATTCGGTCTACATTTTCTTAATTTTTCTACAGTTTACACAACTAGCGTTTCTAAAATTCCTATTGGTCACTCTCCCCACCTTTCCTGTAATTATATTGGTTGAACAGGACTCGGTCCCACTTCTATATGTATGAGCACTTCTCCAGTTCCAAGTATTATTATACACTGAAGGCGGTACGCTAAAGCTACCGAAACAGTTGTATGCTTCCTATATTTTTTCCCTTCGGCATTCCTAACGATGTAATTTTTATTGCTTTTAATAAAAAATTCGTTGTTAAAGAGGTGGTGAAATTATTTTTGCACGACGCCGTAAAAATACTTTAAATTATAGTTTTATAATGCAGCCGAAAAAGTAACACAGCTATTAAGGAATGTTGAAAGCGATTAGGATTTATTAGAAAGATACATGCAGGTTTATTGGCAGATCTTCATTAAGCCAGGCATTAAATTCCCGTAAATTAACAGTGGCGGAGAATGTTGATATCAATCTTTTTTTTTTTTTCCTTTTTTCTGGCGGTCTAAGAAAGGTACAAGTTTTTGCAAGGCGGAGTGACTTTTATAATAGTATTGTTTTTTTATGAAATAACATATATTTTTTTAGTTTGAAATATTTAATGAAATATTTTTTAGTAAAGTACGAATGTTTAGATATACATTCAGCTCTTATATCTTATAATTATTTAGTAAAAAACTGTTTAAATATTAAATGTTCAAATCATTATAAATTATTTATTCCATCTAAAAAATCTGGTGTGAAACAACCACACGACTTCCATTACCCACTATTACACGTATTATATGCATTTTTTGAGAGATAATGTGATCAGAAAACATAAAAGTTACCTAAAGAAGTAGAAACCTAAAATTTTTCCTGTAAGAGAAACTTATAAAGACATATAAAACGAGGCTTCCATATAGCGAGGTAAAAAATAAGAGGAAAAAATGGTAGAGTTATTTTTTGAAACACAAATTTCCGAGATTTGAAGATGGCCTACCTAAGCAGGAAGACTGTCGATTTTCCTCTAATAACCACGTAATACACGAGAACGAAATGGATTTATATAACAATTTTCAAGAATATCGTTAGAGCCGTTTTTGAGATACCAACTTTTACAAAAAATAAATTATTGACCGGAAAACAATAATTACATACAAAAGAATATTTAAAAGTGAGTCAATAGGGCGAGTTTGAAAAAAATCCGTACAGTCGTTTTTAAAGGAACCCGCTTGCAAGACCTGAAATTGAGCTATTTATACAGGACACCTATCAATTTTCCTGAACTAGACAACTATATCTTTCGAAAGGACATCTAATAGAGTGTTTATATAGCAAATTTGAAGAAAATCGTTATAGTTGTTTCTGAGATACAGACTTACGGTCCCATTTCCGGTCTCCGATGTCCCACTTCCGGTTTTTTCAATTTTTACTAAAATTTGGAAAATTCATCTGTACACCAGACCTGTCTTAATTCAGAAGATTTGTAGTTCTATCTTTATTAGTTTCGGGCGTATGATAGCCAGAAAATTCCACACATACATACACACACCAATTGCCAAAAACCACTTTTTTGGACTCAGGGGATCTTAAAACGTGTAAATCAGGTAAAATCTCGATATCGAATTTTTTGACCAAATACAATACTTCCATTACCTATGGTAGTAGAGTAATGGAAGTAAAAATGAATTTTATTAGGTGATATTTATTGTTAAAATTGCTCTATGAGATTGATTCCTGAAGCAGGTATGACACATTTTAATCCTCGCTAGAAAAGCGATTGCAATTCCAAAATGCAATATTCAAAAGAAATCGACTTGAATTCGTCTGCGAAATATGAACTAACCTACAATAAAACTGACAAAACTGTCCTCAAGTAGAAAAAAATACGAAATGAAATAGTGACGGTTTTCGTGCACGTGAAAGCAAGTCGTACATACTTTTCAACGACATAACAGCAAAATTGCTATTTTGGGGTTGTGTCACTTTTTCTTCCCTGGTGCGATATATTCCTGCTTTTTATATGTCGTTTACTGAAAAGGTTAATACAGATATTTACTTCAAAACATTAGTAGTAATGCAATATTGATGCAAACTTAGAAATATATAAAAATTAATTTGCAATATAAAACCTTTAAAAGGTTTTTGTTGGAGTTTTAAAATTGCTTATGTAAACATCATCATCAAAATTCAAAGTTGTTAAAGATTTTTATTAGCTCCTTTAAAAATAATTTAAAAGACTTAATTTCCCTTTAAGAAAAAAGACATATTTCATGAAACATGCCATCGCACTGAGAAAATATTCTGTAACTGACATCTAGAATCTAAATTGTGGCTCTATAAAAATAGTTTCATGTCATCCTTATAAATTCTAGTCCCCTTCGAAAACGAGTTCTAGAAGCCCCTATTAGAATTCTAGAGCGTTTGCCTATATTCTCAAAGACAAAGATATTTAAAAGTCTCTGCAAATAAATGAGACTGCAAGAGGCAGATTTCTGTAACTATAATCTTTGTTTATTACCAAATTCTAGAAAATCAAGCGAGAATTTCTCGCAATATAAATGATTCAGAATATTTAGAGTATTCAGAATATTGTTTCATCATCTATAAGTGTGTACACTAGAAAATCTCGATAATTTCGTCTATTCACTTTATTGCGTGCCTTATGTACCTTATGCGTGCCTTATGTACCTTATGCGTGCCTTATGCTCGGAAATCTATATTTCTAGTTAAGGGATTTAGAAAATGTGCACTTATTCATTCTAGAGAAAGGCGGTATATTTTTTTTTCTCAGTGCGTTTAAAAATAAAAATAATAATTATTTTGCAGTAATATTTTGCGAGTAATATAGTTATTCATAAAATTTGTAATCATAAGTATCTGTCGTTAAAATTTCTTGTTTATTGTAATAAGTTATACTTTGATTTTTTTTTCCAGATATATTTTAAACATTTATTAAAATTCCTAACGTTTCATTATATAACGTAGGAGATGTTTCAAAAAGAGAAAGAGAAACACATTCATTAACTTAAAACAAATGGATGTTTTGTACTTCGGTTGAACTGTTAACACCTTAAATGAGAAATGCGTGTTAATGATTCTCAGAGCACCATTAAGATCATTATAAGTAGATTACTAGAGGGCAAGGCTTTTCAAAATATTAAGTTGACCTGTCTGTAGTTCTTGGGGATTTAAGGATATTCTTTTTTATAGGTTTATCGTTAACAACTTTCCTCGCCTAAATGGGTTTGGTGATAATAAATTAATTTATCTTGTTAATTCAGTTAAATGTAGTTTTTTTTTTTTTTTTTTTTTTTTTGTTGTTGTTATTATAGATTTTAGTTAAAGCGGTAATCAATGTTCGAAGAATTTTAGATTATTATTATTATTATTATTTATTATTATTAAGAGGGGACAATCTAATTTAATTCCTGCAGACAGCTGTTGCCAATATTATTCTATGGGAAAATTTGTTCCCTCAATTACTCATTACCTTATGGTTTTTTTTTTTTTTTTTTATTCCGTTTTCACTGTAAGAAAATTCATAAGCGTTAAAAGAGTATTCATTTTCCAAAAATTGATTTTTTTTTTTCTTTTTCACATTTTAATTTTGAGTTCAAAAATGCGATTTTTCACAAAGTGCATTTTTCTCCTTTTTTAGTAGGAAAATAAAATACTAAAAATTAGAAATAAATAATTTTTTTTGAAAATAAAAACTACTTTAACACTTATGAATTATCTGAATGTAAAAACAGAATTGAAAAATATTCATTAGGTAATGAGTAATTATGGAAACACAATTTCCCATAGAATATCCCCTTGTCCGCTCTTAAGTAAGAAAATATGTCTAACTTACATGTCTTTATCCCCTGACCCTCCAGAAGATAAATACATGTGATAAAGACCCTCGATGTCATTCGATTTTTATTCCAATATTAAATGGTTTCGATATCTCATAAATCATTTGGGGTTTTCTAACATTCATTGCATTATATACATTATATACATTACATTATATAGTTTCTTTAGTGGAAATAATAATGAAAAATAAGCGACTTTTTAAAATACATTTTCTTTTTGTCGTTCGTATGATTTCTTAGAAACGTGTGTACGATATTGTTAGAACTGCTTATTACTTAGAATATTGTATTTAATTTTCAATAGATGATGAAATTGAAAAAAAAAAGAAAAGAAAAAAGAATCTAATTTATCAGTTATAAAATTATCTAAATGCGAATCATTTTAAATCTTCTGAAAAATAATAATTTATAATGATAGTTTCTATAGATTATATTTTAAATGTAAAATGAAATTAGTATCCTATAACGATTTGTAATCTTAGATCCTATGAAACATTTCTTTTTAAAGTCTTTTAAAAGGTTCTGCATTAAATTTACATTCAATAAGCAAAATCTATAACTCCCAGATATAAATTTCTACAGTAAGGTAAATCTAGGCGTGTTTGCACACAATACAGTAGAATAATATGAAAAATCCAAATATTATTTTTTGTTAAATGTTTGCTGAAAATTTTTGAAATCATATATAGATATATATATATTTAAATACTTTTCGATTGCTATTTTGTTGTAATGAAATAAATTAAAGCAACATCTACATAAATATTTACATAACTTTGAAAACGCCAATGAAAAAAATATATTATAAAAGCAAACTGCAATTTCGGTAGCGTAGAACGTACCATCATCACTGCAGAAAGAAAAGATTTGTATCTGACAATACCGCGCTCACCTCTGAAGCATAGTGTCATCAAATGGGCAAATGGAATAAATCACTCAAACAGAAAAAGCACAAATTAATAAAGAAAGAAAGGTGTCGCGTTCCATTAAGATTAAGCCAGATCACATACGAGTTTAGTAACTCGCTGAAAGATTTTACATCTTGTATAGATCAGACACACCTTATCTTCTAGATCTGGTAACCGCGGATTATTACTTGTTCTAGTCTTTACAAATTGTTTTGGTGGGAAAATCTTTACTTCAAATGAAGACGTCAAAAGTGATTTGGATCATTTTTTTGCCAGAAAAGATGAGAACGTTTATGAATGTGGAACATGCTACTGTAAGAACGATGGCAAAAGGTATTGGACCAGTAGGGAATTATAGGAATATTCGACCAATAGGGAATATATATTTCAATAAAGTAATTATACACTATAAAAAAATCGTCATTCACTTTCACAGCCCCCCCCCCAAAAAAAAATAAATAAATAAATAAATAAAATAAAAATAAATAAGTAAATAAATAAATAAATAAATAAAATAAAAATAATAAAAATAAATAAGTAAATAAATAAATAAATAAATAAAATAAAAATAATAAAAATAAAAATAAATAAATAAATAAATAAATAAATAAATAAAATAAAAATAAATAAATAAATAAAATAAAAATAAATAAATAAATAAATAAATAAATAAATAAATAAATAAATATAATAAAAATAATAAAAATAAAAATAAATAAATAAATGAATAAAATCGAACAATTTAATATTATTGAAAATACTGGAATATATATTGTTCTAACATGTAAAAAAAAATTTTATGTTTTTTAATCCTATGTAAGGCTTATTTGCAACACAAGTGTTGACAAAAGATTATTTTATTATGATAATATATAATGAAAACATATTTTAAAATAACGAAATTATGGAAATAAACGTATAAGAAAAGGTTTAAAACGCCCAATTTGTGAACTATGGATTGAGGTTCATAAAATCATATAAAGCTTATAAATGCAAACTGTTTATTTTATGACTTGGTGATCTAAACATTTATTTATATATATATATACACATATACATATTTTCTAGACTTAAATGTCTGGTACTCTTTTTATAAGACAGAAATTTTCTATCATTTATTTGATCTAAATAATACTTTTAAGCGATTTGTGTATTAATATATTTATGTATTAATGTATTGTATTAAATCTTTTCTTTTTAGTTTATCTACAATAAATTATTTCCTGATAGATAAAAAAGAATTACAAAATAGAAAGTTTCCATTTTTGTTTCTTTTTTTAAAATGAAACTGGTCATTTCTTTTTCTTTTCGAAAATCTTTTACAGAAGAATCGAGAAAGACGTAGTTTAGAACTTTGTGTGAAAGTACAATGACAAAAATAGTAATTTGAGTCATTTAAGAAGAAAAGTTTTCACCAGCAGTGAAAGAAATGTCAAAAGCAAAAGTATTATGAAATCTTTAAATTTGACCCTTAAAGTTTTATTGTATAGGTCAAAGTCTAAATGTTGTAATTAATAGAAGTTTTTCTTTTCTTCATTTATATCTGTCTTGTTTTTCAAGAAAAAATCTTAATATCCATTTTTCCTTCTGAGCGAAAATGAAATATTATTTTTTCGATGCATAAAATTTTGATAAGTGTCCTCAAACTTTGAAAATTATAAAATAAATCATTAATATTTAAAATGATTTGTATTATTTCTGATAAAACCAATCATATTTTTACATTATTCTTTGCAGACTGCATATATACCATCTGAAAATTAATTTCTATTTATAAAAACAATTCTTACAACTATAATGAAAATGGAAGCTTTAAATCCAAATGTGTCAATAAAAAATTATTTTAGACTGAAAAAATGCAAGAAAAGTATTTGGAATAATTTTTTGTTTTGTGAATATAACTATAACATAAGAGGTGACTGATGTTAAATACATTAGTAATTCTAAGATGTTGCATCAGTTTTCACATCTTGCTCTTGCTGAAAATATTTAGGATAAGTTAGATAAAGTTGCCTCGTTGATCAAGATGCCGTGTTACATAGTTCTCTTATACGTAGGTACTGTAGGAAGATGCCAGCCACTCATAGAGAGGTACATCAGTAACGAGACATGATGGTCAAGATACCGTGTTACATAGTTCTCTTATACGAAGATATTGTAGGAAGATGCCTGACACTCATAGGAAAGGTATATCAGCAACGTAACATTTTTGAGAAATTGATGGAATACTTAGATAATTTTTTTTATCTGTAACTTACCTCTCTTTATCTGGTGTGTGCTAAAATTTTTGACTTTTTCCTTCTTTATATAGTTATATAAATCGTTGCGTAAACAGGAAAATATATTTCGGATAAATTTTAAAAGTGCAGAAACTAGCTATTAGGCTTACACTTTTTCAACGTTTTTGGATAATACAACGGAAAAGTTTTTGTGGTAAGATGCGAGTAATTTTAAATGGAAGAAACATGCCTGAGTGTTGTTTTAACCCCTTTGTTGTTTAAACCCACTGAATGCCGTTATATGAATCCCACTGAAATTTTATGAAATTATGTATATTTTGGGTTTCAATGTGCATTTCTAATCATACGTAGTTTAAATTACAAAAAAATATTTATATATATTTTGTTAGAAGATATGATGTGTTTCCAAAATGGGAGATTTGACACCTAATTGGGGTGGAACAGATGTTGAAAAAATGCAAAATCCTTTTAAATTAGTTTCCTTGATCCCTTTATGATATATTTTAAGAAAAAAAATTGTTTTATTTCATATCCATTGTTTTAAACCCCTGTACTCGAATGAGTTACATTTTGCTGATTTTTTTTTTTCGTCACTGATGTTTTGCAGAAAAACAAACATCTTTCTTTGAATAATTGAAAAAATAAATACACTCATGGACAAAAAAATTAGCGCACCAAGAAGGAGTCGTCAAAATGAAACGAAATTTTACATACGTAATGACTACTTTGATATAAGTAAATGATTAGAAAATCAAAGAGAAAGGATAATTTATTTCAGAGAAAAAGGCAAAAGAACGCAGGATTTAATACCCTGTTGACCCCCTCTAGCGCGAATGCACGATACGATACGATCGGGCATACAAGTTCTGTATGATGTCTTGAGACATTTCGTTCCATATTTGCTGTAATCTTGCCTCTAGTTCGTTCAGATTCGTGGGATGCCCAACTCGCCGTCCCAAATGATCTCAGATATGCTCGATTGGAGACAAATCTGGGGATCGGGCAGGCCAAGGAAGGGTAGTAATAGTGCGGAGACAGTCTTGTGCCAGCCTTGCCGTGTGAGGCCGAGCATTGTCTTGTTGAAAAATGGCTCCTGGGAGCCGTTGCATGAGTGGCAACACATGTGGTTGCAGGATGTTATGGACATACCGCTGGGCTGTCATGGTGCTATGGATCAATACTAGGGGTGACCGTGTATTGTAGGCAATGGCACACCATACCATCACACCAGCTGTGGATGCAGTGTGAAACTGTAAAGAAAAGGCAGAATTGAGGTATTCCCCACGTTGCCTCTACACACGTATATGTTAGTCATCCCTGCCCAAATTGAATCTGAATTCGTCGCTAAGCACGACGTGGTTCCACTCGGTTGCTATCCAACCCCGTCGAGTGTGACACCACTCCAAACGGAGCAGAGAGGGTGGGTATTATTGGCGGCACATGCAATGGACGCCGCGATACCAAATGTCCTTCAGCCAGGCGCCTTCGTATGGTTCAAGAGGACACAGGGGCCCCTAGTGAAGGTGTTACCTCTGCCTGGATGGCGGCCGCTGAAGCAGTTGGTTGTACGCGTGCATTTCTTACGATGTAGCGGTCTTCAAGACGACTGGTCTGTCCAGGGAGTCCTGAGCCTGGTCTTCGTGTACATGACATCTCTCGGGTCCACTGGTCCCAACACCTCCTCATAACACAATCAGAGCGGCCTAATTGAAGAGCTACTCGCCTAGCTGACCACCCAGCTTCCATCATGCCGATGATTCTCCCCCTCTCAAACTGCGACAGCTGCTCATATTGTCTTCGAAAACAACTTAATGGCATGTCTACCTCAGCTCTTCATTGGTAAACGAGTCAGCACACTCAAATAAGCTTTGGTTACCTTTTTTATACTCCACAAAGAACGACAATAAACGCCCTCTACCGGCTATACGTAATGAGCTGTCACGCTGCATTTCTAATCATTTGCATATCTCCCCGACATGTACATTCATGCCAAGTTTCGTCACAATCCCGCAATTATTTCTTGGTGCGCTAATTTTTTTGTCCATGAGTGTAAATAAAGGAAGTTACATTACAAACTTTTTGAAAAAAAATACCAACGAAGCTAGGAGTTTCAATATTTAATGTAAAACAGAAAAAAATATATTTATCTTAATTACTTACAGAGAAAAAAAAAAAATTTAAATTGTTCCCGCAGCGGGAGCTTTGTCACCTAATGGGTTAACTTGCATCTGGTCATAAATTTTCGAAAAATGTGAAATAATATAATAAATAATATTTTGTTTCAGTTTTATCTATACCAATCATGTTTTTTAAAATAAATATGTAATATTAGTATAAAATAATATAAAATGTGTATTTTATATTGAAATCCCTAAAGCCATCTTACCCTTAAGCAGACGACCATCTTAACGTAAGACTGGGATAAGATGACACAAAAGCTTTAAAAATACATTCATAAACTTTCCTTTCAAAGTTTTTATAATATTTTTGAAGTTAAATAAATGTACTCAAAAGTATAAATTTTCATAACAGATCAATATATGACAAATATAACCAACGGGAGATTTTATAGAAATTTTAAGCAAAATCTGAGGTGTCTTTCTCTAATCTACCTTAAATATTTTGCTTTAAACAATGTATTTTATACGTAGTAAAAAGTTTCTAAATATTTAACATACAGAGTATCCTATAAATATCGCCCAAACATGACACAGCCAGATTCCTCGTTGGGAGTACATAAAAAATGCCCAAAGAACTGTACCTGTAAGATCCATAGTTTACGAGAAAAATACGAAAAGAAAAGTATGACGTCACAGCCAGTTCAAGGAAAAAACACCGTATTGGACACATCAACAGCAGCATTTGCATATCTTCGATATGCACGGCGTACACTTTGAACATCAGCCTTTATAAATATTTGCAAATACTGCTGTTGATGTGCCAAATAAAGTGTTTTTTCCTTGCACCGGCTGTGACGTCATACTTTGTTTTTCGTAATTTTCTCGTAAACTATGGATTGTACAGGTACAGCGCCTAAAATACATAGTGGGGAAAGCGACCAGCAAATCAGTACCTTAAAATTTAAGCTTCTCACCAGACGTCAGTGAGATCGAGCTTATTGCTTAAAAACCTCCGTATTGGTTAATAATGTGCTAGATCACGCGATTAAGCAGACGAAAGTGGGAAAAAACACAAGATTTCCACTAAAGTTCCCCCCTCCCCCCTTTATGGAATGACTATAACTATTAGCCTATATCTAGTGTTTAGTTATAATGAATATGATATGAGTTTTTGGTTGATAGCGGTTAAAGAAATATCGGGTGAAAGAAGCAGGATTAGAGTTATTTTCTCGAATCCAGAATGAGATATGGCAAAATAAATCCACTGCAAAATTTTAGAGCGGTTTCATTTAGCACAAAACACATCTTATGCATAATATTTCTAAAATCAGTACGTATTGATTTCTCAAACGTTAAAATATGTGAACCTTGGTAGAAAATACCACATTTTTTATTAAAAATTATCTGGCGTCGTAAATTAGATGTAAGGCAAATGATTTACGTTCAAAAGAACCATGATTCAACTATATTTCGGCTTTTTAATATTTAATGACGAGCAAAACAATGTTATTTGTAGTATGTTGAGATTCCAAACAAACTCATACTCACATGGATGAAATAATTCACGGCAGTGGTAGTCTGGTTGGAAGAGCACTGGGCTCGTAATTATGATATTGCGCGTTCAGTACTACAGTAGGAGAAAGACCGTAGAGTACGTTAATGGCCACTAGTGTAAATTAAATCTATCACGGTCCTCAAAGTTCCCATCAAATTTATAACTCTGGATGTGCTGGATCAAAAGATATTCGACTCTGATCAAAATCAAATTTATAAACTGTTGGTGCTGCCATCTATCGTGTGCTTGTCAAGCTGAAATCGATCCATCTTTGTGGTACCCATTAAACTTAAAGTACTGCCCTCTGGTCTTAAATTCGGGTAGTATTCCTACCAAGTTCCAAGTTTCCGAATGGCCTAAGTAATAACAACAAACAATTTATTTGAGGAAAATCTCACTTAAATTTATTATAAAAACATGTTTAGTAACAACATGTTCTTAGTAAGGGCTCACAGGTCACGTTTCAATTAGCAATCTACACTATAGAATATTAGTATATGCGTACAATATTGATTACTAACAAAAAAAAAAAAAATCACACACTTTTCAATAATATATATATATATATTTAACTGGCTGATTTTCGACAGCTAAGAGATCAATATTTTCAGTTAAGCGTATCAATAATTATTTTACTTTTTTACTGTTTAACTGCCAAGCCACTTTAAATAACTTAACATCGATTCACATACTATTTTTAAAAATATTGATATATTTTACATTTAATATCTGGTCCATACTGGTTTAAAGTCCAAAAAGTTCCGAGAATTTAAAATTAACATTTTAATCAATTAATTTAGCTATATTACAACATAATCTGTAAAATGAATTTTGAAGCTTATCTGAATTCAATGGAATTATACTTACTAAAGCAAAATAAAGCAAAAACTAAGGAAACATAGGGGAATCCCTAACAAAATAAATGTAATTAAAAAGAAATTATGGAAATACACACATTTTTATGTTTTCGTCCTCATGATAGACGCTAATGATTGTTTAAAACGACGACAAACACCCAAATGATTCATGTAATAATATATATAAACGCATTTTAATATTACTCATATTTTTAAAACAAATTTTAATAATAATGCACAAAAACACTTTTAAATATACACATAATACAGACATTTTTATATATGCATATGTACATGCGTACCTTAAGATAACACACACACACACACAAAAAAAAAAAAAAAAAAAAAACTGCAGACGCATATTGATATATCATATACATATTTTAATTATATTATATTTTAGATATTATTATTCCATGCCTTTTTAGGTTTCAGCGATAATATTTGAGCCGGGAACAATAAACCTACGTATATACAATAATAAAAATAATATTTTAATTTAATATCAAACAGCAAAAATCTGATTATTTAAAATAATAATGTTTTGATAACTTAAATATTTTTAAAGTACAATAAAATACTTTGTGAGTACAATTAAAATTTATTAAATTTTCGAATTTTTTTCTTTCTATTTGCCTTGGATATACTTAATGACATTATATAACAATGCGAAATCACGACTTTAAAATAATAATAATAATAATAATAATAATAATAATTTCACAAAAATTTTAAACATATAATGAAAATGTTTTCCATAGCTTAATTTCATTGAAAAGATTATGTAATGTGACTTTATTGATACAAAAGAATAAAGAAAAAAAAAACAACATTAAAATATTCTTAAGTTTATAACATGAAACAAAAAAAACCTTTCGTTCACTTTTTATTATAAAAAGTAAACACTTTTTTCTCAGATTAAAACTGAAGCAAAGTAAATATTTTTATGTATAAAAATAACTTTGATACTTATTATTTTCTTATTCAGTAAATTACTTGTTTGTGATTTTCTTTATTGATTTCTATAGAATTGAAATAGGTAGTATAATAGAAATTCAAATATTCAAAAACACACAAAAGGGATTGGATCAATGACATTATTTTGCATTTATTTTCTGAAGAATAATATAGTTCAGACAAAATAAAAAAATGGTACATAACTGTTTTAAAATACTTTTAAATATATTCTCTTGTTATATTCAATAAATCATTCATAAAATTTTAACTAAGCTTCTTTTCACAAAAATTGCAAATACAATGAAATAAAATAAATAAATAAATAAATAAAGCTTGTTGAAATAATATTGAGTATTTAAATAAAGGCGACAAGAAAAAAATTCATCTTCCAGTTATATTTCTTATTGTTAAGAACCAATATTTACTTGTTGATATAAATTTCTTAATATTTTGGTGTTCTTTTATATTTCTGGTTCTACTTCTTGTGAATTTCCCTAAGGCTTTGTGTAATGCTTCAAGTGAAATGTTAGACCACTATCCCAGGTAGCACATAATATTGTTATAGCATTGAAAATAAGTCTGAACAGTGATAAATTAGTTATAACATCGTTGTAATAACGTTACGTGCTACTGGGGATAGCCGTTTGTTATGTATGTCGAAGTACACTCAAATAAGGTCAAGTAACAGTTCTGAAAATGCTTTGCGTTAATTCATTAATTGAAGTATGTGTGAAACGGTTATTTTGGGAAAATAAACAGTTTGTATAAACATTAGATTTAGTTAATGTACACATCGTATTTAGGTAAAAATACAGCATCTAAATTAAAGTTGCATCTGTCTGTAATAGAAACGAATATTTTATTGAACAATCGTTTTAAATATCATCAATAGGGCCCATGAAACTTCAGAACGTTCGTTTCCTTTTGGGAAACAATATCTATGAAGAATTTAATCAAAGTCAAATAAAACCTGTCTTAATTCTGTTCAAAAATTTAGAACCACTAAGTGAAATGGCTTGCAGCTGCAATTCTTGTTTATAAATTAATCCATGTAATGAAAAGTGATAGCAGATTGTAGATCGCCTTCCATGTTTTGCTGACCTCGCCGTTCTTGATGCCATGTATCATGCACTACATTATAAAAAGTTACATATTAGGCCATAAATCTTAGACTGAAAAAAGACCATTCAGAGCCGATGGATATCACGAAAATATGTTATATATATATATATATATATATATACATATATGTCAATAGCTAGTCAAAAATTGGGAAATATATTATTTTTTTTTCATGAATGGCAACATGTGTAAGACCAATGTTGACTACAGCCAAGGAGATTGTTTCTTTTCATCTGTATCATACGTACGACCAAGCTCAAGAATGATCGGAGATGAAGCAAGATGCAATAGAGTAGGATTAGTCAAAAATCCGAGTTTTTATTAATGTCATTAACAAGATTACGGGAATTAGGGCCGTATTCCCCAAACTTCATTGATCGAGGATTAAACCATGGATCAGAAAATCCGAGAATCAAAGCTAGCTAACATTGGATTAAATTCCTACGGTATTCACCATCAGCCGATTACGTGATCCATGGATTAACTGGAAGAAAAATAAAAGCTTCGTTTTGATTGGCCAAGAAGAAAGATAGCATTTATTCACTTCGGCTTCAATTAACTAATCAATCGGATTAGAAGATTAGAAAGGGTAAAAAGCAAATTGGCAACACTGATACTCTTGTTTACTTCGCTTTTGTTTACGCACGGATTAAGAATCAATTTTACTTTACAACATTTTTAAAAAGAATAATCACGCAGACGACAACTGTTTACGCAACGATTTAAAATTTCGATTGTTATGATTAAGAGAATCTTAAAGCTATTAATTTTTTTTCTGCCGAAGTTAATGCATTATTCTTTTCTGTGGCAGATGACAGCCTATTATCTAACATTCGTATTAGAAATTCCACGGAATCTTTATTTAATCGATAGCGATATCGAAATGCCACATTATCCAAAGAATCCAAATCATTTACTCTAATTTGAGGCACCGTCCTTTTCCTTCTTTTAAATGTTTCCAATAGTTCTAAGCTTCCAGTATCATCTAGTGAGAGTAGATCGTCAACGTCAGCCATGTTTCTTATTTCTTTACGAAGCTGAGCTGCGGAAAGCGCAAGCGTTACGAAAAGATCCGAAAATTAACTCTGTTATTCCTCCGATATTCGAGGATCAAAAACAAAGTGTTTAAGTAGCCGGTGAACTGCGGATTTTCAATGCAAGGTTTAATCCGAGTAATAAGAAGTTGGTGAATATGGCCCTGAGTCGCATCAAACCTATTTATCTCGCTCTCATATGATAGTAAGAAGGGATGCGCGGAAGACATCATTTGTCAGAGAATATTTCTAAGGTGTTCA
Organism: Salticus scenicus; assembly: GCA_963930645.1. Lineage (NCBI taxonomy): Eukaryota > Metazoa > Arthropoda > Arachnida > Araneae > Salticidae > Salticus > Salticus scenicus. Next base: position 56,499,698 of record OZ005654.1, on the reverse strand, counting down.
GCTTTCTGCATAATGTGTTCTGGAAGACATCTTTCGCCTCCAGAAGAGCAGCTTGATATGAATAAATTACCACAGCAATTCCTTTCAGTACTGGACTATGCCATTTATCAATCGAGACTCTTGAAAAATACAAAATTTTGGGATTTTTCAAAGACTATTTTGTAGTATTATTTAATAAGAGATGTGCACCGAAATACAATTTTCGATCATCAAAAAAGATTCTCTGTATTTTTCATTCTGACACAAAAACCAAAAATTAATTAATTAATTAATTAAATTAAAAATTAAATTAAACCCATCTTTTTTCACACAAATCTATACATTTTTCTTTCATTGAATGCTTCAAAACTCTAATTGTAAGCGTTAACGCTCATTTTTTCTATAATTGAATTTTCCGGATTTTTTCTCCGTTGAAGAAGAAAAATTGGGTGAACAAAATTCATTTTATGCTTCAATAAAAGCCAATTAAACTTACGACAAATTCATTCCCTGTAGTTTTATTATCGGATGAGCCGTTTTCCAATACTAATTCGAAACGGAAAAAAAATAATATTTAATTTTTTTTAAAGGTACTTTTTGAAGCTTCACGTCTCAAATCTATCAGACATTTAGAGCTCCAATTCGTCTTTATCTTTCTCAAGTATAACATACTTTTAAAATGGTAATAATGTCAAAAATGCTAAGGCGACAACTGAAAAATAAAATTGTTTTTCAGTTTTTTACGTATTGCACTGCCAGCACAGGTTTTTCAAAACTGCAAAGTTAGGCTACTTTAAGTATCCTAGGCAGCATACCAAATAATTAAAACTACAGTATCTTCTGCGATTTTAAAGTCTAATTCGACTACTCTATTTTGTCTGACACTGTATTTATTATTTACAAAGAAAAAAAGTATTTTGTAAATTAAAGTTTAAAAGGTGTTAATTAATTTTTATTCTTTTAAAAAACATAAAAAGGGACAAAATGAATGTCAACACAAAGTTTCTGAAATTTTTTTATTCTAAAATTCTCAAGAATATCGACAGCATTTTCAGTGTGCTGATAAAAGAACTTAACTAATACAGTACGTCATTGAAGTACAATTCGTCTATTTATGATGAAAATTTTCCAACCTTTCAGTCGATCTTCATGATCGGACTACGCGGAAAGTGTTGAAGTATAAATCTCTTCTGCTTTTCTTGACCACGGGGCCAAATATTTCCCTATTGGTGACTTCTGTACATTTTTTTTTTTTTAAGAAATCGATTACTATTCTGTGCACGTACGCAATTTTTTTTATTGCATTTGGTCCATCTCATTAACAGCTATAGGGCTCTAAAGAACTCCCATTGTTTTATGCTCACGCTATATATTTTATAAAACATATTTAGAAATCTCGTTTTGAAAAATAAAAGCTCACTTTGGATGCTTATAAACTTGCCCGTTCATAAGATGAAATAAAATAAGCATCTGTCTTTCAATAAGATTGTTGTTCAAAATGCATGACTGTTTCTATCAAAATGTTATCAAAAATAATATCTTTACAAGTGACATTGGGTGACAATAAAAGAAATATAGAATGAGAAACATACAGGAGAAATTTTTCAATAATGTTCTGTCTATTTAAAGTACAAGAATACTTTTCTTTAATATATAGTTGTTTAATATTACACTATTTTATTTTAAACAAACGCAGGAAACAAACGTTACTGGATACTTTTTTTTCTCCTAAGTTAAATATCCTCTGGGTTTTTCAAATTAATAGGATTTACAGCTTGTCTCACAAACAGGGAAAATGGAATGTGTTTCTCACTTCAAAAAAAAAAAAAAAAAAAAAAAAAAAAAGGGTTTTTTTTTTTTTTTTTTTTTTTTTTTGAGTATTTGTATTGAGCGCTAGGTTTATACTGTTTAGTCAGTTGTCTTATTTGACATTTTTCATTATAAATTGGATGGAAAAAAAAAAGTGATTTTTTTTAATTTGTAAAATGCAGATTAAAAAAATAGATTGAAATATTTTCTAGTAAGTTCGTTGTTTTAATATAATTTCATTCTTTATATTTTTCTCTATAAACATCGTTATTGAAAAGAAAATAACGAAAAACATGCGATCTTCATGGATTATTAACACTTTTCAACTGTAAGTACTGGTTGCATCGTTAAACGTTTATGTAATTTGTCTACGAGATCACACAATGGACAGAAAGAAAAACAGATATACAGAATAATTGATTCCATAATCACTCTTAAACATTATTAGAAATGTTAAAAACATTATTAGAAATATTAAAAACATTTTATAGAAACGAAAATTCAATTCCAAGAATTTTCAATATAATCCTTAATTACTGTATCTGAATAATTTAGTGTAGAATTGTAAATCTTAAATCTCAACATACTATTATTCTATAGGCAACCATATTGTATAGAATTATTTAACATAAGAAAATTAAATGTTATCATTATTATTATTTGTGCTGTACAAATTTATTTAATTTTGATTTATGAAAATGCTTCACATAAAATACAAATGCATCAGCATTGTTTTGGGTGTCTGTGTAAATAAACCAGTCGTGCGATATACCAATTTAAAAAAGGAACATGCAGTAGGGAACTTTAATAACATGTATCTTCTGAAGGTGATATTCTGAAAATATTTACAGACGCTTGAAATGAACAGACGGACAGTTTGATAGATGGTTGGTTATTGGTTGGTTGGATTTTACGTCGAACTAGTGCTGCGCAAAGGGTAACTGGCGACAGTCTGGGACTCACCCCTAGAAGTGGTTCGGAAACATGCCATCACAATTACAGCTTGATAGATAAATAGAAAAACAGACAAATAAACTAATTCAAATCATACTTACTTTTAAACATTGTTAAAAGTTAAAAAAGTGCAATAATGAAATTAAAGTGTTTTTAAAAAAAGAAATGAAATGAAATTTTAGAAAATTACAGTCGTTGCCTTTAATGTACCTGAAAGATATACAAATAGGTTAATTCATATTATAATCACTCTTTAATATTGCTAGAAAGTATTAAAAATGGGTAACAATGATGAATATGAATTTCAGAGAATTACATAAATATTTAAGAGAGTTAGAGCGTGGAAAGCAGACAGACAAACTGAATCCAAAAACAATTTTTCAACAATGTTGAAAAATAATAAGGAAGCACCACAGAGCTGTCGTTTTAAAGTAATAAGTACAAAACTTTAAATTGCATTTTGTGGTGTTTATTCAAAGTTTTGTACTTGTTAAGGTTCAAAAGTGTTAAAAAAAAAAAAATAGATTCATCAATGTTTTGTGTTACGTCATATTCATTGTCATTATAATCCTTTGAACGTTCAAATGCTTTATTTTCTTACTAATTTTAAAGTGTTGAAATGAAAAAAAATAACAAAAAATCATGCGGTAAGCATTGATTATTAACATTTTCCAACTGTCCGTACTTGTTGTATCGTATAACTTTCAATCTTCTTTACCTACGTTATCACATAACAGACAGACAAAACGATTGAAAGGCATATAAATAGACTAACTGAATTCATAATCTTTCTTCAACATTTTAGGAAAGTGTTAAACAAAGTGAAAAGTATTTAGGAAAGTGTTGTTTAATGCAAACGGAAATGTTGCCCTTAATTCCCAACTGAAGTCCTTAATGTATCTGAATATTGTAGTGTAGCCCAGTAAATCTAAAGGTTAACCATATCACAATTTATACAAAAGATTATTTTAGCATATTAACAATAAATATCCATTTCTTCATGTTTTTTGCAGCAAAAAGTTATTTAAATGTTATTCATAATAATGTCTCTTCTAAAACGCAATGCATTGGTATTTTTTTTATGTCCCTGTACACAATTCAGTTGTACATAACCTATTAATGCCATTCTAAATAGGGAACATTTCATAGTAAGCTTTCCATAACATATATATATATATATTTTTTTTTAATTCTGAAAATATTTATGGACGTTGAAGGCAGGAAGGCAGACAGATAGACATATGAACAGTCGAATAGACAGATACACAAATTCAAACCACATTCAGTCTTAAAAATTATTAGATAGTGTTAAAAACGGTAAATGTAAAAAAAAAAATACAATTTCAGTAAATTTCCAATAATAGCCCGTAATGTAACTGAATATTTTTGTGTGGCCCTGTAAATCTTAATGCCAATCATACAATATTCTATAGAAAGCATTCTTTTGTGCATGTAAATAACATATTTCAATTGCATCAAGATTTGCGCAAAAAGTTATCAAAAATTGGTTTATAGAAATACTACTCATAACGTAATATTTTGGAATGCTTTCATGCGTCCTTGTACACAAACCTGTGCTGGTATTTACTCCATTTTCTATAAACTTGAATGACATACAGCTATAATTTGAATGACATGCATGTGTTGAACAACATAATCGAAACACTTTCGTTTTTTTACCTTTTGTCGAATATCTTGAAAAATACTTAATGTGTTGTTCTTGAATTTTGGGAATAAGGAAAACGTGTCTTTCTTCATATTTGCCAGCAAAGATTTTGTCACGAAAGTCCTTAGGGGACGAACAACAAATCCAATAAAATAAAAAGTATTTGTTATTAACTCTGATATGGAAAATCATAGAATCATCTGCAAATTTTTGATATGGTTATATAAATGTTACAATGTATACATTTATAGTGTTTTGTGAGGATATCTCGAATATTTGAGGAGTTAATAATATTTTATATTAAAAAATGTAAAAAATTTTCGTTAGTTTTTACTCCGAAATGTTTTTCTTCAAATTTCATGAAACTTTCGGAAAATATGACAACTTGTGCATAAATCATTATACTATAGTTTAAAACAAATATATTTAATATTCAAGAAGGTATGGTCAGTTGTAGTAAATAATTTATTACTGCGCATGCGTGACCTATAGCAAAATATCTTTGACATAATTTAATACTCAAATGTATAGAGCACCTTATAAAGAAAATCAGTTGAATATCATAAAAATTTATAGAGATATCGGTCATTAAATGAGCTTTCAGCTGTTTTCTAAAAGAGTCTTTATCCGATAGAGGGTCATTCACAAATGAAAATTGTATCAGACAGAAAATTAATTTTCTTTTTAAACAATTCCTTTTTCCGTTTTCTTATTGTTATGTAGTACATACCTCTAAAAATATAAAAAGGAATCGCAAATATTGTATTAAATTTCATTGTGTAAAATAGATTTTTCTGATAAAAATTTTCATTTATGAATGACCTTATCGTAGAGATTTTTTTTTTTTAAATAGCTGAAGAACAGGTCATTTAATCAGCGCTATCTCTATGAATTTTCGTGATATTCAACTGAATTTTTATTATAAGGTGTTCCATTTAGTTGAGCATTAAACTACGTCAAAGTTTTTGTTGTTACAGTCCACGCATGCGCAGAAATAAATTATTTACTACAACTGACCATACCTATTTGAATACTAAATATATTTCTTTTAACCTATAGTATAATGAATTAGGTATATGTTGTCATGCTCTCCGACATTTTTAGAAAAACCTTTGGAGTTATAGAGTAAAAACTTGCAAAATATTTTTGCATTTTTTAATAAAATATTAATAACCCTTTAAATAATCGAGATATCCTCACAAATCTCTACAGATATATAAAATATAACACTTATAACCATATCTAAAATTTGCAATTGACGCTTTTCCATATACAGGATAATCACAAATACTTTTTATTTTATTGAATTTTTTGTTCGTCTCCTAAGTACCTTTGTGATAAAATCTTTGCTGAAAAATATGATAAAAGACATGTTTTTTTTTTTTTTTTCCCCAAAATTCATGAACAATACGGTCAGTATTTTTCAAGATATTAGACAAAACGTAAAAATGCGAAAGTGCTTCCATTGTTTTATCCAACACCTGTAATTCAATTTCATTAAGATTTGAGTAAAGGAAAGGTATTAAAATATGGTTTACAGAAATACGTCTCCTAGAACACAATGCTTTGGAATACTTTCGGATGTCCCTGTACACAAACTAGTTAAATTAGCCACTCCATTTTCAATAGGAAACGTTCGATAGTGAACTTGAATAACATACACCAGTTTCAAAAAATTTCATTAATATTTACGGGAGTTAGAGTGCAAAGAGACAGACAGACGGACAGCCAGGCAAACCGAAGTCATTAACACATTTCAACCTCATTGGAAAGTGTTAAAATTATCCTTAAATAATTTTGCATTTAGGTTCTTTTTCTGTTTTCACGATTCATCCTGCTTAATTAATGTGTTATCTTGGGTGCTTGATTAGCTAAACTTTCATTTGATACATTTCTACAAACTAGTTTAAATTACAGTTTTTAAATATTTTTTTACATTTTTCACAGGCATATTTTAATCCAACTGGAATAATTAATCCTAAATGTTATGTTAATGGTGTATCTATGATTATAGAAATTTTACGCGTCAATTAAACAATATTTCTTAGCTACGTTCTTGTTGAATATATGAACAATTCATGTTCATTATGTAGTTATACTAAAGATTAATAAAACATAAGTAATAAGCAGTAAAACACTAAAATGGCATATATAATGTAAAGCTAGAAAAATCTATGCGCAATTCAATAGAATATATATGCATTTTTTTTTAATTTGTTGTTATGCTTTAATTCATTTCAAATGCTGTTAAAAGAGAGAGAGGGAGAGAGATAGAGAGAACTATTTTTTCACAATCTTTTCCTACAGTGCTATTGTGATTGCGCACATGCCTGAAAGATATTGTTATAATTAATAAGTGTAATTAAAATTTTGACAAATATAATTGCAGTTAAACGGCATTGTTGTAAGGTTTTTTTAAACAATTTTTATCGTATAAGAATGAGTATTTTAAATAAAGAATTACATTAAAAAAAATTAAGAAAACATAATAAGAAGAAGCAAGTTCAGATAAGATTACAAAAGTTCATTAAGTTACTAGATAACTCGTTTAAATTAAAATTAGTTCATTTTCTCTTTAGTTTCAATGTTTTCTTATTTGATGACCTAAGCTATCGTTGTCCACAATCGATGGACTTATTGTTGAAAATGGGGTAGCTTTCGTGCAACGATGTGTTACAAGTAACACATTTAATCCAGTCTTGTCACTTGTTGGAGTTGACTCCGGTATAGTTTCAGGCATTTATTGCTGTTCTATTTTAATGAGAACAATGCACTATCTCTCCTAAGTAGCAGATGCGTAAACTCGCCCATTTTAGTAGGAGAGATTGTGCAACTTTATATATATATATATTCGCTTTGAGAGAGCCATTGGTATTCATAAAGTTTATCTAGGTAATTGCTTACAATAAATCGTTTATTTTAATAATATTGTCTTAAAAATTCCTTGGAAGGGCTAAGAAAATTCAAACATTTATTTTGCGAAACAAAACAAAATAGCCATGTTTTAACCTAGGAGCTCGAAACAATCGAACTGCACATCGAGTAAGCATTCCACTATAGTTGTAGGAGAACTAACTGGAGTTGCTTCACTCGCACTCTTTTCTCTCTTTCCAATCCTTTATCTGAGCAATCATTCCGCCCGTACCATCTCTCCTAGCTTTACCTTACAATGAAACCTCTCTCCGCATCTAGTAAAGAACAACTTCTTTTTAGACATAGTTTTTCCTCGTTTTCTAACTTTCTTTATACAGTATAATCCTAATTTACCTCCACTTAAGGCCCATGCAAAACTGTGTACCTCTCCTAGGAATGACATTTTGCGGAAACGATATATATATATATTTTTTTTTTTTCTTTTCTGAACAGACAACTGACTACTATCTGCTATATAACTATAGTTAATATTCATATGTATAAAAACAATCGATTCCTAGAGAAAATACAAGTGATAAAACTTCATATTTAAATGCTTATTCTTAAAAAGGTGAAGTTTGAAGCTTGGAAAAGATATTTTGGGTCATATCGTTGTTCATCTTATAAATTTAAATTCGGTGGATTCTAAATGAGTAATGTTGACTAAGGATTAAAATTATCTAAAATTAAAAACCTAAAGCAATGTTAATATTTACTGGTAGGAAATTTAAATAAAATTTTATAGAATAATAGGAATTTCTTTTTTACTTTCTTCTATATGTAATATAGAGAAAGTATTGGATTCGCGAAAATTTTCGACCTCCGTTTTTTGACGGATCTACACGTTTTGGGATGTCCTGAACACGAATTGATAGTTTTTAGAAAATGTCTGTCTGTGTGTCTGTCTGTCTGTCTGTCTGTCTGTGTGTCTGTCTGTCTGTCTGTCTGTGTGTCTGTATCATTTTTTTGTGGACGCTGTATCTCACGAACATATGAATGAAATTTAACCAAACTTGGTATTTAGTTGCACCCTGACAAGAACTGGTGCCCATTAGATTTGGGGATCAATAGCTCAACAGGTGGCGCTGTAATCGCATTTTATGCAAATTTGTAACATGGCAGCATAGGACAAAATTCCGTATAAATGGGCATAATGAGAGTTATTTTAAACTTGTGATTGTAAAATGAATTTGAATTATTGATGATAGTAGTAGTTAACTAGGAAAAAAAAATTGTGCATGGGGGGCATCGGTTCCCCCCCTGGGGGGGAAGTACCCCCCCCCCCCCCGGGGGGGGTTAAATTTTGAAGATGGGTATCATTCGAAAGATCTCGTCAATACCTTTAAAACGAATGGTTGAACCATAAATCTGTGATAATTTAAAACAAAGTTATCGATTTTTTTTACTTTTAACAAAAAAAAAACTTAAAATAATCGTATTTTTTTTTTTTTTTTTTTTTTAACGAAATTTTACCAAACTTGGTATTTAGTTGGTCCCCGACATAAACTGTTGCTGATTATATTTGGGGATCAATAGCTCAACAGGTGGCGCTGTGATAGCATTTTATCTAAATTTTTAACATGGCAGCATAGGACAAAAATTCGTATAAATGTGCATAATAAGAGTTATTTTACACTTGTGTTTGTAAAATTAATATGAATTATTGATAATAGTAGTACGTAACTAGGAAAAATATTTTGTGCATGGGGGGCATCGCTTCCCCCCCTGGGGGGGAAGTACCCCCCGGGGGGGGTAAATTTTGAAGATGGGTATCATTCGAAAGGTCTTGTCAATACCTTTAAAACGAATGGTTGAACTATAAATCTGTGATAATTTAAAACAAAGTTATCGATTTTTTTTACTTTTAACCAAAAAAAAAAAAAAAAATTCTATTTTTTTTTTTTTTTTTTTTTTTAAATATTGTTAGTGATTGAATATGTATTAATTTTCACAAAAAAAAAAAAAAGGAAAAAAAAATCTTTTTTTTTTTTTTAAATATTGTTACTGATTGAATATGTATAGGAATATATAGAAGAAAGTCTTGTGGTGGCCACAACATACTAGTTAATTAAGAAATGACATTAAGCTGAACAATTTGTACCAATACATAAAATTTTCTCGGAAACTGAATTATGTCTAAAAATCAATCAAAATTCAAACTAATTACTACTAATTACATTGTTCAAGCAATATTGTAAAATAAATAAAAGTAGCTATTTTGTATAGTTTCGAAGCTACTGAAAACGAAAATAATAAACAAAGTGAAAATTCGCTTTAATTTTCTTTTTACTTGGTTGTAGAGAATTGTAATAAAGTAAATATTGCGGAATAAAAACCGTTTAACGCTAGTAAAAGCTATCAAAAAAAAAAAAAAAAAAAAAATTAAATACATACATGAGGTTGCATGATTTGATTTTATAAAGAAATATTTACATTTAATCTCTTATTATCATTTTGTTTCTAGCTTTGTGATATTTGTTTTAAATGCCGTGAGATTGTATGAACTCAACTGACAACACTTGCTATGTTTGTGGGGAAGGAATCCTGTCTAGTCAGATACAAGCTATTATTATATGATTGAATTGTTTGAAAAGACATAAAATCCTCATTTTTTTTTTTTTTTTTTTTTTTTTTTTTTGCTGTGGAATTGGAAATCGAGGTAAATCGCGTTTGCGTTAAACTGTATACGATATTTATGTGAGCAACTGGGGGTAAGTGGATTCATGGTGAAGATCATTCAATTATTTTTGTAGTGCCGTTGATTTGGACAGAATCAACAAATTATTGAACAGGATATTATTCATTTCTAATACCGCCTATTCGACAAAATAATAATAATAATAGAAATATAACCTATCTGAACATTCCTCAGCCATTCTCAAAAAATGAATTATCATTTATTGTTGTTATTTATCCATTTTGACCGATATAGTGGTAGTTTGTCATAAAAATTCTCAACAAAATTGTTGAAGGATTTTGCAAATTTCACTTTTTTTTAGCATGAATTGAGTATTTCATTATTTTCATTACCCAAAAAACCTTATTCACATACATTAATTAATTAATAATTCCTGTAGTTATAATATGTCATTTTATGATCATGTAAATGCAGAAAACCTCATCTGAATCGATTTAAAATAATTTTCATCAAATATTTTTTGAACAAAGTTATTATCAGTAAGCTATAAGAACAAATAATGATAATATCCTTTAATTTATAAGAATTGTTTCCAAAATTTTGAATTTTCGGAATTAAGAATCTCCATTAAAAGGGATTAATATGAAAATAATGGAAGGTTCAATTTTTTTTTTTTTTTTTTTTTTTTTTTATGTTTGATGCTAATACACCCGCTTTAATGAAATTTTCAAAGAATTAAAGAGTGTAATGTTGCAGATCTTCTATTTCTATTTAACAATAAGATATTTAATGCAGAAAAAAAATTGTAATTAAAATTGTGTACATGTAACGTCTTAATACTGTGTTATCTAGGTTAATAATTATAAAATACTCAATAACCACACATAACCATGTGAAACGTTCAATTATAATGCGCCAAATGGCTGTAAAGTAGTCTTTTAGACAAGGAAAAATAAAATGTTATTTTTATTCAACTAAAAAAGAAAAACAGAAAGACTATTTCACACAGTAAACAAGAAGCCATGCCACCAACCTCAAAATATAAATTAGTTCGAAATCCAAAACTGAAAGATTGAGCTTTGATTAATTTATTCTTACAGATGGTCACCAAGTAAGCGATTTCGTAAAGCATCTCCAAAGTAAATGCAGAGTTATCAACATTGATTAATTTCGTACACGTCTATTTATTCAGAAAATTTTTGTTTTTGTTTTTAAATTTTCAAATAAAGAAGACAAAAAACTGTTTTAAAATATTGGTATTAAAATAGTGGTAATGGTTAGTAGTTATATAAATAATACATACTAAAATATTTCTTCATTTTGAAAATCAAGTTTATTTATTTATTTTATTTATTTTATTTACTTATTTACTTGACAAGCATAAATTATCCAGTCCTCTTAATGTACAGATACAGATTTGAATGAAAAAAAAATGAAAACAGATATAGTTTTGCATTATATTTATGCAAATAAATAAATAACACAGCACACTAAAGTTCAATAAAAAAAATTATATTGATATTTTTCACTATAGAAAATAAATAATAAAAGTTTCTAATTAATATTTCATTCAAAAAGTATTTATCAAATTTTATTTAAAGTAAAACCTGAATGTAAAAATCACAACAGGGAATAGTAAAAAAAAAAAAAAAAAAAAAAAAAATCCTTCTTATAAAATATATTTCTCTGATTTATTCAGAAACTATTTGTATAGTGTTGAAGAGTGACATAAAAATACGGCTGAGGGAGAATAAAAGGCAGATTCAGCAATAAAAGTCAGCTTCCTCTAGATATGGAAGAGTTCTTATGTTATGTAAATACACTATTTCAAATATGAAAGAACATAGGCAATATGAGGCTGTTGCCTGAAGCAGCGAACTATAGCAATAAGATATTACAAGTAAAAACATTTTTTTTTTTTTTCTTTTTTTTCTGGAGATAAATTTTAGAATTTGCAATAAAATAATCAGAAAATAAGAAATGAAAAAAATTCTTGTAAAAAAGGAATGCTAATTTAAAAAGGAGAAAAACAATGAAAACTAGTATGCTGTGGCCAACAAAAGACATTCTTGTATATTTTCCTATACGAATTTACGCAATACAAATTATTTATTAAAATTATTATTTATTAAAATTATTTTCTATAATAAATGCAGACGATTTTCATCACAAAGAGTCATAACATTAAATGTCCAAAGAAAATCAATCTTATGCAATTCAGAAAATATTTCAGGAAAACCATTTTTTTTCTTTATATATATACTGTCCTTTGTGTTAAAAATGAAAAAAAAAAAAAAAATCGTTAATTTTGTTTATAATTATGGCTAAACTATTGATTTTAATGATATTACAAAGGTATTGCAAACATATTTGACGAGTTTTTTTTTTTTTTTTTTTTTTTTTTTTTAAGATATCCATATTTAAAATTTACACACACACACACAAACAAACACACCCGGAAGGTGACTCATTTAAAGGGGATGGGGGCGGGGAGATGCTCTTACATGTACACAATTTTTTTCTAGTTTACTACTACTATTTTCAAGAATTCGTATTAATGTCATAGTCATAAAAATAATTCTCATTATGTACATTTATACGAAATTTTGCCCTATACTGCCATGTTAAAAATTTAGAAAAAATGGGATCACAGCGATCTCTAGTGAGCGATGAATCCTCAAATACAATCAGCACCTGTTTAATTTAATATACAACTAAATACCAAGTTTGGTTAAATTTCGAACGTTGGTGATACAGTGTCCACAAAATTTGTGATACACACAGACGCAGAGGCACACAAACGCAGAGAAATTTTCTAAAATAGTCAAATCGTACTCAGGACATCTCAAAACATGTGAATCTGTAGAAATCCGGAGATCGAAAATTTTCCCGAATTCAATACTTTCATCTTGTACATATTGAAGAAAGTAAAAATGAAGCACCAATAAGAATTTCTGAATAAAATAATCGTAGCTGGACATCATTATTTCGAGACATCATAATTCATCATTATAGCCCCCCCCCCCCAAAAAAAAAAAAAAAGAAAAAACAATTCAGACCCGTTGTCAATAAAAACGAAGCTCCAACCTACTGTTTAGAAAAGTAAATGGCAAATATTTATCGTAACATTATTCCCCCCCCCCCTCAAAACGCTCTTTAGAATCTACAGAAGATTTTGTTAAAAAATTAAGAGAAATCGAAAATAAAAGTAACTATCAATTTGTAAGTTTTGATGTTAATAACCTATACCCATCTATAAACATTAATGAAGCTTGTCAAATTGTTAACGAAACCATTAATATTTACTACTCGGACACCCTGAAATAGTCCAAACACTAAACGCAGTTACAAATTTTTTGTTAAAGGAAAACTATTTTAAGTTTAATGGCAAAATTTATCAACAGATTTAAGGAGTCCCTATGGGATCGCCCATTTCAGGCTTGAATTCTTTATTACTAATCTTGAAAAATATTAATAAACGTAGTCTTTAAACTCCATTAAATAAAATTTATAACAATTTTTGTGGTGGGTTTGTGTGTATGCCAGTGTTCTGACTAAGGTATGTGTTGTCATGAAATTTTATACAACATTATTAATAATTACCAACTCCTCTTTGCTTTCCATTCATTTATGTAGGCGATATTTTGTCCACGCGAGATTTTGTCCCGCGAGATTTTGCCATCAACCCGCTGCTGCCAACAATGATGATTTAGAGTTTAAGGAAGATAAAAATATTATTATTGACTTGGATTTATTACTATCTTTTATGAACAGCTTTGCAAAGTGTAAAAACTGTGGCCAAACTGAAACTTTTGATGTCATTGAAGAAGAAAATAGACGAAAAGAACATGCTGTTACTTTAATGTACATATGTACTTTTTGTGGATATTCAGCAAGTACAATAACATCTAAAATATACAGAACGTGTTATTACGTAAACATTCGTCTCACATATGCAATGAGATGTATAGGAAAGGTGAAAAAAGCTGCAGACACTGATGAATTTGCCTCCTCCTTCATCTAAATTTCAAAAATATCACAAAATATCGCTCCCAGCATTATCTGAAGTAGCTGATGAATCAATGAAAAGAGCTATTGTTGAAACAATAGCAGATAATGATGGTAACACTGATATATCTGCTGCTTTTGATGGTAAATGGCAGAAGCGTGGCCATTCATCACTGAGTGGAATCGTATGTGCTACTTCACTTTACAATGGTAAAGGTATCGACTTTTAATGCCTCACAAAATATTTTAATATATCTAGGAATAAATCCATAGGATACCACAACTGCATCAAGAATTTTGACGGGTATAGTGGAGGTATGGAAGTTGATGGTGTCTTGAAAATCTTTGAACCCTCTGAGTCATCCAGAGAAGTGCGAAATGTGAATTATCTTGGAGACGGTGACTCGCGAGGCTTCAATAAGGTTAATGAAGCTAAAGTTTGTGGCCCTGACATCGAAATTGAAAAGCTAGAATGCATTGCTCATGTACGAAAAATAATGAGAACTTGATTAAGAAACATTCTTGATGAATTGAAGACCTCAAAACTTTCTGATGGCAAAAGGATATCTAGACGTGGTCGCTTGACAGATACTGAAATCATGCAAATTCAGAGCTATTATGGCTTGGAAATCCGTCGCAATATAAGTACATCCATAGATGACATGGTAAAATCCATATGGGCAATTTATTTCCGCAAGCTTTCAACTGATGAAAACCCCTAACATGGTTTATGTAATATAGATTCGGAAACTTGGTGTGGTTACAATAAAGCCTTAAACAATGGTGAAAATTATAATCACAAACATTCTTTCCCAGAAGACGTATTTTCTACTGTTAAAAATTTTCCGTTCTCTTTCTGTTCAATAGATTTTTAGAAAAGTGTACCGAATGTGCATATTGTTAAAAAATTTTCATATAGACATAAAAAAAAGTTAATTATGTCTAGAAAACTAATTTATTTAGCTAATTAGTTTCTTTTGCTTTAAATATGGGCTATAATGTACATGTTAATTGTGGAAAAAAAAATTCAGTTCCATCTGTATTTTGAAGTAAAATACAAATCGTTGTATCTTTTGCAAGAATTGCTTCATTTAAGCTGTCGAGATGTTTCATGTACCCTTAATTGATTGAAGATAATGTTATAAATTTGTCAAAAAATATTAGGTGTTATTGCACTGTTCTAACTTCTTTTCAATATTCTGTATTTGTTATATAACAACGAAAATTATTTCATAAAAATAATTATTGAATTAATTACAGATTTTGTATGACTATAAATTTATTTTCATTTTTCTTATAAAATACAAAAAAAATGTGTTGTACGTAAATATTTTGTCTGAAATATATAATGCTTTACGATGGACAATTTTGGTAGCCACTGGCTACCAGAATCATTAAAAATGTTAGTCACTACTAGGTATAAATACATCGCTAATCCATAAAATTCGGGCTTTTCTTTTTCTTTATGCCTGTTTCCTTTTCGTTCAAAATATATATGTTATTTTTGCTGCCGATTACTGAAATAGATGATTATTTCGTTTTTAATACATAAATTTCGCATCTTTTTAGAAACTGTGTGCCGTAATAGACGATAATTTCGTGGTCTATTATTCAAATATTGAATGAAATCACCGCTAATTGCCATAATTGATTCTTAAAAATCCAAATAATTACTGGAGTATGAGATTATTTCATTTCTAATCGACAACACTCGTAACTTTTTTCAAAGTTATTTCTAGAAATACGCGATAACTGAGTGGCTTATATTTGAAATATACGAATTTATTTTATCGCTAACTGTCAAAATTTACGTTTAATAACGCAGGAAATTTCCAAAATTTATTGTTGTTTTCTCCAAAAATCGCATAAATGCGGGCTAGAACCGTTAGAAAGACTCCCGAGTTAGGCACTAAATCTACAGGCCCAGGACCCAAAAGTAATCAATATGCTTTAGGTGACACAGCAAGCCAACCAAAATTCATGATGATTTCATCGATAATAAATTAAATTAGCGATTTTTTCAAAACTATTTACAGTTTACTTACAGTTTTGATTTTTCAAAACTATTTACAGTCGAGATTTTCCAAAAACTATTAACGAGCCTAAAAATAATTGCGTATTAAATTAGTTTTCGGCTCGTTATTGAAAAAAATATCATTTCTCGCCTAATTATTAAAATTTACCTTTTATAACTCAAATATATGTAATGTATTAAATCAAAATTATTTTTTGTTCAAGGTATTAATAACAATATTTAAAACAATCTATTAGACATGTTATTATTAAAGAAAATAAGCCTACAATTTTCCGTTTTTGAGCAGTTGCTCAGGATAACTATTTGATATATCAACAAGCAAAACGCCAAAATTTAATAAATGCATCAGATTATATCCTATCATGCTGCGTCGACATAGTAAAATCAGTCTCGTGATAAATCTCTTATGCCTTCCTGCAGTCACGTATGCTTTATTAATTGAAACTTATTGTCTTTCGTATAAAATAATACATCTACCAACAAGTATAAATTTAATAATAATAATTTTAATAATACAAGCATCGCCAACACGCCATAATATTCCAAACTGAATATTTATTTATTTATTTTTATTTTTTGGGGGGTGGGTGGGGGGGAGGGGTTATGTAGAAAATAAGGAGAGGATGTTTTCATGACATCAGAAAATCAAAGGTTTCTTTTTAGGTGCTGTTCTTTTGGACGAAAATTGTTATTAAAGAAACGATGCCTACAATTTTCGATTTTTGAGCAGTTGCTCAGGATAACTATTTCATGAGTCAACAAGCAAAACGCCAAAATGTAATGACGGCATCAGATTGTATCCTATGATGCAGCGTCAACAGAGCAGTCTCGTAATAAATCTCGTATGCACACCTACAGACACGTATACTTTATTCATTGAAATTTCGTCTTTTGTTTAAAATAATACATCTACCAACAAGTATAAATTTAATAACAATAATTTCAATAATACAAGCATCGCCAACTCGCCATAATAATCCAAAATGGATATATATATATATATATATATATATATATATATTGGCTTCCCATGTAGAAAACTAGTATGCTGTGGCCACCACAAGACTTTCTTCTATATTTTCCTATACAAATTCACGCAGTAACAATATTAAAAAAAAAAAAAAAAAAAAATACGATTTTTTTTTTCAAAGTTTTCTTTCGTTAAAAAAAAAAAAAAAAAAAAAAAAAAAAAAAAAAAAAAATCGATAACTTTGTTTTAAATTATCACATATTTATAGTTCAACCATTCGTTTTAAAGATATTGACGAGACCTTTCGAAAGATACCCATCTTGAAAATTTACCCCCCCGGGGGGTACTTTCCCCTGGGGGGGGGGAAGCGATGACCGAGATTTTTTTTCCTAATTAACTACTACTATTATTAATAATTCATATTAATTTCACAATCACAGGTTAAGAATAACTCCCATTATGTACATTTATACGAAATTTTGTCCCATACTGCCATGTTAAAAATTTAGAAAAAATACGATCACAGCACCACCTGTTGAGTGATTGATCCCCAAATCTAATCAGCCCCAGTTTATATCAGGGGCCAACTAAATATCAAGTCTGGTTAAATTTCGTTAAAAAAAAAAAAAAAACACGATTTTTTTTCTAAGTTACTTTTTGTTAAAAGTAAAAAAAATCGATAACTTTGTTTTAAATTATCACAGATTTATAGTTCAACCATTCGTTTTAAAGGTATTGACGAGACCTTTCGAAAGATACCCATCTTGAAAATTTACTCCCCTCGAGGGGGGACTTCCCCCCCAGGGGGGTTCACGAGGCTTCTACGCATACAAAATTTTTTCCCCAGTTGACTACCTCTATTATAAATAATTCTTGTAAATTTCATAATGATTACTAAAAAATAATTCTCTTTATGCACATTTATACAAAATTTTGTCCTATATCACCATGTTAAAAATTTAAAAAAAGCGGGATGGCAACGCAACCTGTAAGACAATTTTTACCAAAAGTTGATAGGCACTAATTTATGTCAAGGTGCAACTACATGCTAATTTGTATGAAATTCTGTGCAGTAGTTCCTGAGATACAGTTGCCACAAAATTTTGTCACACACACACACACAGACTGACAGACAGACAGACAGACAGACAGACAGACAGACAGACATTTTGTAAAAAGGGTCAAATCGTGTTCTACAGCTCTCAAAACGTGTAAATCCATCAAAAACCCGAGGTCGAAATTTTTTACGAATCCAATACTTTCTCTATATTACATATAGAAGAAAGTAATAAAGAGAGGATTGTTTTCATGACATCAGAAAAGCAAAGATTTTTTTTTCAGGAACTTTTATACTTTTTTTATACTTTTATACTTTTGGACGATAATTGCTATTAAGGAAACTATGCCTGCAACTTTCAATTTTTGAGCAGTTGCTCAGGATAACTATTTCATGAGTCAACAAGCAAAACGCCAACATTTAATGACTGCATCAGATTGTATCCTATCATAAGGCAGCAATAGTAAAATTAGTCCCGTGATAGATTTCTTTTGCACACCTACAGTCACGTCAGCTTTTTTCATTGAAACATATTATCTGTCCTTCAACACAATAGCTCCCTTATCAAGTATAAAAAATATTAATAATAATTTTATTAGTACTAACATAACCAACACGAAATAAAGGGGTTATGTTATACAAAACAGATATATATTTTCTGACATCCACTGTTTAATATAAAGAAAGGATTGATTCCATAACAACAAAAAGGCACGGACTTCATTTTGAGAGCTATTCTGATGCAGACAGTATATTGTGCTGTATACTATAGTTTTGACAAAGAAAAACCTTTTTAATTTAGCTTAAGATTACTTAAAAAGAGATACAACAAGAGTAATCTTATTTACTACAAATGAATTTCAATCACAAAATACACTTTCTCACTGATTATGGACCTTTAGTGTATCTTTAAGATTTGAGGCAACAAAAAATCGCGAACTTATTGGGCACAAAAAATGTTATTATTATAAGCAATTGTGTAATCGTTTATTTGTAATTTTCATCCTTCAAACACACAGAAAGCAGTTTGAGAAAATACACTGCATATTTGAAAGAAATGTGTCGTTGTAAAAGGGGGCCGTGGTAGCCCAGTCGGTAGAGCGCCAAACTCTTAATTGGAAGATTGCGGGTTCTGTACTCGAGCCGGCCGAAAACCGTCATGTATACTAATGGTGGCTGGTGCACGTAAAATCTGTCGTGGCCGTAATGTCCTCCATGTTCCCATCAAAAATTATACCTCTGCGGGTCGCCGAAGTGGGAGAGCCATCCCTTCCGTGGAGGATCAAAATTTTGATGGTGTGTCCCAGACCGTCACCAATTGCCCATCTGCGCAGCACTAGTGCGACGCAAAACCCAACCATCCATCCATCGTTGGAAAAGGTCCGAGATTATTAGGTGGTTAAGAGCATTGACATGTTGAACCAAAGACTGGCTTCTGGTTCAGTGTTCTTTACCCAATGCAAGAAGCATTCAGCTTTTGTTCATTAAATTGTAGCCAACATAATTATTATATATATATATAATGTATAAACTGAAATGTATTTGGAATTTTAATATTTGTAATTATAAATTTCCGAGTCCACTATCTAGTGAAAAAATAAAAAAATGAAAAGAAGAGCAAAATCTGTAAGTCCACGACAGTCCAAATTAAAAAATAAAAATGTAGATAAATGCCATGAATTTGGAAAACCTGCAGCAATCGTTCAGGTTGGAAATGTATACGCGGCTTCAGCATGAACACCTCCGACTATTATAATTTATATTGGATAACAAAACCCACCTTATTAAAATAATAATTTATTCAAAATTGAAACAGAATGAGGCAAAGATTCTTTGTAGATTTTAATACCTGAAAAATAGGTCCAATATATGTATTTTTAAATAACTGAAAACTGTTATAAGCAAAAATAGCAAAATAAGTGTGGTTAAAATTAAAAAAAAAAAAGTTAAATAAACGAGAAAAAGGAACATTTTTTTCAAACGAACTTTTTTCTTTTATAAGAGCGGTTTATTTTTCCTTCCTTAATCTCAAGTTTGAGAGTGTTGAAAAAAAGTGGCTGATATGAAGAGCTTTAAAGAAATTTATTTTAATTAGAAAAAATGTGCTTTTTTCTTTCTTTCTTTCTTTTTTTTTTTTTTTTTACATTTCTTTATATTTTAATGGATTTATTCAAATTTCTTACCAAAATCTTCTGAATACTTTAATGCAAGTAAAAGCTCTTTTACTTTTTTTTTTCTTCTTATAAATTCAAAGTTTTTAGCTTACATATTAAGAAAAACAAAATACATCCTTGAAAATAGTGTTATGCTTCTAAATTATTTCGTTCTTTCTTTCTTTTTTTTACTTAAAAAATAAAATAATATAATGTGTCATTCACGTGACTTTCTTTTACCATGTATTTTTAAAAATATTAAAAAAAATAAACAATAAAATACAGATCAATGTATAAGATAGCAAGTACTGTATATGAACTTACTTTAAAAAATAGTTAAAACATAGTTTCACAAAATTTTAATATAGTTCTAAAAATCTTTCAGTTAGCAGTGAAAAAAATATTTTATTAAATTGAAATAAATTGCAAATGTCAAATACTTAAATATCTTTTATTTATATACAAGTAAGCTAGTGTCTCACTCACATGACTTTTCTTTATCCTAAAATCTATTGCTGTAAACACAGATTCGACATTCAGGTGTACGATAACGAGTACTGTTATATAAATCTATGTTAAGACAATTCAAATTAGGCTTCGAAACAACTTTATTTAACAAATAATTCTATGTGAGGAGGTTATCGCCCACCTCAACCCCCCGTTTCCTTATTATGCTTACATTTATATAGAGTTTAAATCTGCCATTAAATTCAAAAGTTCATTTAAAAATATTGAGACAACTTTCACACGCAACATTCCTTCAAACTTATCAATCTTGATCAAATTTTTCTAGTAAATAAATATATGAACTTTAAATTACAACATTTGGATTGCCTGAAATTACTTGTTTGTAATTTACTATAAGGGCCACAGACAAAGATCAAATGTTAAAAACTTGACTTTGGTATTCAGGAAACCTCAAAACGTGCAAATATACAAAAAACCAAGTGATGAATATTTAGCTTAATAAAATACATTATTTACCATATGAATATGAGGTATTAATTTCAATTTCTGAGCAGCTTCCTGGACATAATAAGATATTATAGTAAAGCAACTGCACTGACAATAGAAATAATCTTGTGTGCCACTCACACGATCTTCTCTTACCCTGAAATTTAATACAATGAATATAAGTTGGAGATTAAGAGGTAAAATAACGTGAACTGATGTGTAAACCTACGTAAAAACAATTCAAATTAGAGGCTTCGGAAGTGTTTTATATGAGTTCTGTGTGAGGGGGCTAACGTCCCCCTCAACCCCATGTTTTATGACTGCGCATACATTTATATACAATTTAAATCTGTTATTAAAATTAAAAGTTCACTTAAAATTATTCAGACAACTTTCTAAAATTATTCGTATTTAAGTTACTCTAAAAGACACAAAGATCAAATGTTACAAATTTGACTTCGGATCAGGAAGCCTCAAAACGTGTAAATATACAAAACACAAGCAATGAACATTAAGCTTATGTATAGATAATTTACCATATGTCTATGAGGAATTCATTTCAGTTTCTGAGCAACTTTCCAGGACATGATAAAATATTATGGTAAAGCACTTCCACTAACAATAAAAAAGAATGTTATCGCTTAAATATTTACAGCTACGTATATCTTTTGAAGATTATGTACAGACTAAATGGTGAACCTAAATATAATCCTACAGTAATAACACACGGCACAACCTGAAATAACTTATATCAATTTTCAGCTATTGTCGCACTATAATCTAGTCCTTTTGTGCAGCCCTGTAAATGAACAGTGAACGATTTCCCAACCATATTCTGCATGAGACATGTTTTTATGCACTGTAGCATCCCTATATCATTCACATTTAGAATACCAAGTTTGGACTTTCTGCTACCATTTGTTGTTGAGGTATGCTGGTAACAGACAGACACACATACACACTCAGAGACACGCGCACAGACATACACACAGGCAGACACCCAGACCAACCGCTAAAAAGAGGATTTTCGGATTCAGGGGACCTCAAAACGTGTAAATATAACAAAAACTCACCTTCGAAAATTTGACCCAAAAACAATACTTCCTCTACCTTATGGGTAAGAGAAAGTAAAAATGTTATGGCTTAAATATTGGAAACCCTTTATATTGTACAGACCCCATAGTCCAAATAAATGTAATCCTATATTAATAACACACGGCACAACCGGAAATACACTTACGTCAATTTTCAAGTATTTTCGCACTATAATCTATTTATTTTGTGTAGCCCTGTAAACGAACAGTGAACTATTTTCATACCATATTCCAAAGGAAACATGTTTTTATGCATATAAATATATGTATATATTCCTTTCATTTAGTTTAGTGCAGTCTATAAATGTTTAAACTCTACTGACCTATACACGAACCATTTGTTTGATCTCAATGAAAGATTTAGTGTAGCATCCCTATATAATGCACATTTAGAATGCCAAGTTTGGACTTTCTGCTATTATTTATTCTTAAGATATGCTAATAACAGACACACACACAGACCAACCGCTAAAAACATGTTTTTTGGATTCAAGGGACCTCAAAACGTGTAAATATAACAAAACTTGAACTTCGAAAATTTGTCGCAAAAACAATACTTTCTCAACTAGATATATGGGTAAAAGAAAGCGATAAAAAATGAAAAAAAGTGTGATTTTTTTTTTTTTTTTTTTTAATCATACTACGTTGTAGGTATTCAAATATTTTGTACCGAAACGGCTAGTTATTATTATTATTATTATTATTATTATTATTATTAAAAAAATAATAATAATAGAACTGTTTTAAACTATCACAGATCTAGGGTGCAATCATTAATTTTAAGGGTACTAATGATTTTCTTTAATATATATACTCATACTGAATATTTATTCTCCCTTCCCCCCCCCCTTTCTCAGGGAGGAAGCAGCGCTTCTAATTACACGTGCAACTTTGTTTTCCCTGATTGACTATTACTAATAATTATATAATTTCTTTTTCACACTGTAAACTAAAAGTAATTCTCAGTATGTACATGTATACATACTTATTCTCCCATTACCAAATTTAAAATAAAAGTAATTCTCAGTATGTACATTTATACATACTTATTCTCCCATTACCAATTTAAAAAAAAAATAAATGATAGCGCCATTGTAAATCCATTGTAATGACTACTATTTTGAATCATGGAACAACTAAAGGTCAAATTTATTTAAATTCCGTAAATTGATTCGTAAGTTACAGCGACCGTTAGCTTTTTGATAGGCACACACATTTTCTAAAAATGATCATCGCATATTTATAACATATTAAAATGCATAAAGCCATCGGAAATAATAATTTGAAAATATTTGCGAATCTAAAATTTTCTTCTTAGGTATACAGAAGAATGTCAAATAATAATAATGCAAATAATAAATATATAGAATAATGCAAATAATAAATAATGCAAATAATAATTATATAGAATAAAATAAAATAAAAGAAATAAAAGAAACGGAGGAGACGTATCTTAGCAATAAAATAAAAATTTATAACTTTTTTTTTTTTTTTTTTTAATCGGGTATATATATAATTATAAAGAAACTAATCATAAAAAAAGGAAATAAGACATTATGTGAGCAATTATCATGGCTCAGGCGTTAACGTTCATGCCTCAAACGTTAAGAACCGTTTCATGTTCACTGGTTTCGCACTGAAACTAAAAATTAGCCATTTTTTTTATGCAAGAATTTTTCAAAAACAATTTCTCGTTTCAATGTTTTTTTTTTTTTTCCCTCTCTCTTTCTCTCTGTTTTTTAGGTAGCAGCACTACTTCAAAATTTAATAAATAACGTTTAAGAGGAAGCTATATTCATAAGTTATTTTTTACTATGCAGGAGTGTGAATTTTGCTGCACTAATGATCAGTTTTTAACCTGATGAAGGGTGGTGCTATTATTTTGACCTGATACAACATATGTAAATTTTTGCAATTTATAGTTTTTTTTTTTTTTTTTTTTACTCAAAGGTCAAAGGTATTTATTTGTTAAATAGATTATTATTATTTGAAATTTAATCAAATTAGCATATAGTTGTAAAAAAAAAAAAAAAAAAAAATTAAAAAAAATCTGAAAAATTAAAAATATTAATATATATATATATATATATATACTTATCTGTGGTTAGTTATGTATTTAATAGTAATTTTTTAACTTAATATAACGACTTTTAAAAGAAATTATGCAATGTACGTTATAAGGTTAAATTCGTTAACGAACGACCATTGGCAAAGTATTTGTTGTTTTCAGTATAAAAGCAGATTAATGGAAATTTTGTACTCAAACTTAGCATGTTCTAAGCTGGATTTAAAAAAAAAATGCCATAGTATTTATATTTCCATTTTGCTTCATGGTGAGTTTAAATTTGTTTCAAATGTTAACTCAAACATTTCAAAACAAATAAGGTAGCATATTAAAGTAACGTAAAAAAAAAATGAACATCTGTGAAAAAAAATTCTTTCGCCTCTTCGTACTCCATTACACACATCATTACGGCCTTATGTTCAGAGAGAAAAAGAAAATATTATAAGTTCTTCAAGTAATACGGAAAAGAGAATAAATATTCTTACAAAATATGTGTAACATTCTAAAATTAAAGAATACAGTATTCTGAAAAAACGTACACGTGACGTGAAATTATATGAATAGCTTTTTCATTTTCAGGGAAACATAGCATTAAATCTTTTAATTAAAAAAAAAAAAAAAAAAAAAAAAAAAAAGAGAGAGAGATTAAGAAGTTCTCTAGATGTTTCTAGTTAATATGATAGTAGAATTATTTTCTGACGAATAATAATCACTGGGAAAAATGCTATATATATATTTAGCTTTGTGCGGCAATGATTTTTGGATCGCCAGTAAAATAGATTTTCTGGCATATCCAACGAGTTTTCGCTTAAACAACGAAACCAACATTCTTTTTCTTCTGTTGGGGGAAGATATTATATTGAAAGTTTTTCAAAATTTTAAATTCTTTTAAATGTAAAAAAAAAAAAAAAAAAAAAAAAAAATCATTTAAAAAAAATGATGAAAACTTAAATGGGGATCGTATTATGGGACTTAAAAAATTAGAAGATAAAACCAATGCATACATCAAAGTATATAATAAACGAATCTCGTAAAAATTAATAAAACAGGTCAAGTTATTTACAAGAAAATGGCAGTTATTATAAACTAAAGTTATTAATGGCTATTTACAAAAAAAAAAAACTAAGTTGCGTTCTCGACCTAAGGACTTTTCAATGCT
Source organism: Salticus scenicus (assembly GCA_963930645.1). Taxonomy (NCBI): domain Eukaryota; kingdom Metazoa; phylum Arthropoda; class Arachnida; order Araneae; family Salticidae; genus Salticus; species Salticus scenicus. The sequence goes on along the minus strand of OZ005654.1, from coordinate 56,474,244 downwards.
AGGGTCTCCTCCTATTTGAAGGTTTTAGATTTGAATAAAAAATAAATATTTATGATTGAGTTACATCACTTTTATTGAAGAAATTTCCAAGCAAATCTTCAAAATTCACCAAATAGTTTGAGAAAAATTGAGGTATCAAAGTTGATCCATTAGGAGCCTTGCCTGTAACGATCATCAAAGCACTATACTTCCTTTTAAGATTAAGGTTAAATTAAAAAAAAGAAAAAGGAATCTGGTGTGGCATTCCATCAACTTTTTCTTACCCTACATTTCAATACTGTGAAGACAGATTGCACATTAAAGAGTAAGATAACAAGTTACTGTATACAAACCTACATTAAAAACAGTTCGAACAAGTTTAGGAACAGCTTTATTTGACAAAAAAAAAAAAAAATCATTGTGAAGAGATCTATCACCCACCTCAGTCACCTGATTGAATATTGTACCTACATTTTTATAGAAATCAAATTTGTTACTAAATTTAAAATTTCATTCCGAATTATTCAGATAATTTTCATCCACATAACTCCTTGAAGCTAATCAATCATAAACAAACTTTTCAGTCAGCAACCTGATATAAACTTCAAAATATAACGGTCGAGTTGTCTGCAGTTATATGTTTTTAATTTGCATTGATAACAAATATAAACAAAAATCAAACATTAATACATTAAAACTTTGATTTTAATATTCAGAGAACATTAAAATGCGTAATAATACAAAAAATGCTGTATATTTAATTAAAAAGAATACTTCATTTATCGTATGGGTATGGGGAATTAATTTTAGTTACTGAAAAATGAAAATAGTTTCTGGTCGTGGTAAAATATTACAGTAAAACCCATCCATTAATTATTAATCCATTAGTATTCTTGCCTGTAGGTAACTGAAAAGTGTTTCGTAAGAAAATTTTGTCCTGATACATTTGTAAGCAATATCATTTTTAGATTTTTTTTTTTAAGAAAAAGGAAAGAAAATTAATAATAATCAGTATCGAAACAAACACTACAGAAAAAAGTTTTTTTTTTTTTTTTTTTTTTTTTTTTTGTTTAATTTTGAAATAAAAAGCGCGCGTGCAAAATGAAATAATAAAATGAAACAAGATAATTAAGTTTGAATTTGAGTTCGTAATTTAAGGATGCTATTGATAAAATAACTTTTTTGTTGTAGATTGTTTTTAAGAAATTAAAATGTTAAAATGTGATAATTGCGCTAGTAAAGACCTTTGTAAGAAACGTCCGAGTTACTTCGGTACCAAATTTCAAATTTCGCAAAAAGTGTCCTATACTAAAGTTTTAATTTAATTTAATTAATTAATTTATTTATTTTTAATAGCAATACCACAATTATGTAAAGCAATATAAAATATTACGGTGTATATTATATTGATAAATGATGTTTAAATTGTGCTATCTCATGTGATGAGAAATATTCACCTTCTAAAAGGAAAATTTTACAAGTGACCCAGACTGGGTTCATGTCACTAACTCATGATTAAATAAAAAAATACTATTTAATAAAGAGCAAATAAAATATATGGAATGATTAAAATGTTGAAGAAAACGGTAAATAAAAGTTCCATTAGGTGAGATTTTCCATCCTATGGGTACATTGTTATTATGTTTACCTGCACGTAGCGTTGGTTACAAAAGTTTTGTTTGTGTTTTTAGTTTAGTTTTAAACCATGGAGCGACTGATGCTTATAGCATATTAAAAATTATTTTTTACTTATATAAATTTAAACATATATAAATATAAGTTCATGTGGCGCTATACTTCAAAGGTATAATTTTAACAATTAAATTAGCATTTTATATGGTTTAAATAAAGTGCATTGATCCCAAGTCTTTATTTTAGTAAAAACAAATAGATATTAATTAATAATTTAATATTCATAAAATGCTTTTCTAAACCTGTTGCAGAATTTTAAGAAAGAAAAATCCAACTGCTTTGTAGGCCAGATCAATTTTGTAAAGTGATTTTTTAATCAAATAATTACTTGAACTTAATAAAAATGTTGCATGTGTCACTATAGAAGGACCCACAAATGGCTCTGCCATGTATATATTCATTGAAAAAAAATACGTAACAGGGAATCTAAAAATATTGAGTCATAGTATTGCTTTAAGTTCTTTTCGTAACGATACAGAAATCTGTTGTAATATTACACAACTTTTAGCGTAATTCTATACAACATATAATTTTACACAATTTTTAGTGCAGCAACATTAGTGTAACATAATTTCTTTGAGTAAAATTACACTGAATTTAGTGTTACATTACATCACATTTCTATAATGTTACAAAAACAAAATGAAGTAATTGTGTTGGCTCAAATTTTTCATGTAATGTTACATTATTTTTACAGTGCTTCTCTATAAGAAAATTTCACTTTATTTATTATGTCTTCGAAAGTACATATAACACATTTTATGGCTGATTTCGAGTAGATCAAATTTAGAAATGGCTTGTCTGAGGATACATGACTGTCTATAGACATGCATGATCTTATGACATTACACTTCAATTAAAAAAAAAAAAAAAAAAAAAAAAAAAAAAACTGTTAAAAGTACAGGAAAAATCTGGCAGCTGGGGTGCCAGTATTTCTCCGTCAAATATACAGTTTAAAACCGTAAAATTGTATCCCTGACATATATTTTACACAGGAATCCTGTAAGTCAAACAGGTTTTTTGTTAAAAGTACAGTTTTGTCCTGTATATTTGACGGAGAAATACTGGCCCCCCAGCTGCCAGATTTTTCCTCCTGTACTTTTAAAAGGTTTTTTTTTTTTTTTTTTTTTTTTTTTTTTTTCAGTGTATTTTAAACAAAATATAAATTGTGTTCATCTCAATTTTCTCATAGTGATGTTACTTATAAACTGCCCGTTTCATGTTGTACGAATTTTTTTTTTTTTTAATTTATTATTTGTTTACTTGTTAAAAGAAGCATAAATAAAAAAATATCTAACTTACTAAGAAACATAATCTTTTTAATGCATAGATTTACGTAATGACAAATTTATTAACTTTCAGAATATTTATAAACTTATTTAGTAATTGAAAAGAAAAAAGTACTTTACTGATTTTTTTTTTTTTTTATTCTTATTTTATACAGGCAACGGAAGTGTTTTGTTTTCAAGAAAATATTTCCTCGAGTAAGCTTATTTTACATTCGAATAGTTAGGCTTGCATTTTGAAGCTCGATTCAATTTTACTTTCTATTGATATTGAAATTCGAAAACAAGACTATTCAACGACATCGTAGAAAAAAAAAAGCATTTTTTGATTTGAAAAATAAAATAAAAATAGAGAATGTTTGTTTTTTCAGGCATAAAGATTCGCCTGATTGGAAATTGAGGAATAGAATTAAAACAATTTTTTGAATTCATCTTACAGAAAAAATACTTTAACTTTATATCACAGTTGTATATATTGCGGAGGGGGCCCTAAAATGATTCCCTGAAGGAAAACAACTTATGTAAAATATCATAACTGTTTATTTAAAACTTTGGCCATTTGCTAGAATGTTTTACATCCTATTTTGCATTATAAACATATTTTAATGATATTTTAAACCTAAATTGAGTAATTAAAAAATATAGATATTTGAAAAATGTGCCCAAAAGATCATTTTATCCTCACTAAAGGGCAAAATGATCCTTTCTTTTGAAAATAAGTATAAATTGTTTTTTATCGGCAAAATAAAAGATATAAAATTATAATAATACATAATGAATAGAAGTAAGTAAACCAGGTCATGTTTCTGTTCATGAAAGAATGTACTTATATCTAAATAAATAGGAAAATTATTGCTTACGTTTGATACAGATGTTATAAAACCCATTTTTTTTTCAAAGAAATCTACTCAGACGCGTAATTCTGCGATCAGTTGAATGCCGCCATTGCTTTTTCTCGACTTGGTATAACTAATTTATGTGTTACCCTGTAGATAGCACTATCTGTCTAAAAGAAAACATATATGACTCGTTTTGCCCGCTAGGATCATTCTAGGCCACCCCTTCCCTTAATTTTCTTGTTAAAATGTTTATAATAAAAATTAAATTTTTTAAATTATTGAATTTGATTTATTTATAATGGCCAAAAAATCATATATAATGGCCCAGAAATTCGAAAAAGAGAGGTGCACAACTAGATGTTATTACAAAACTATGTACCACTTTGCAACGTTCTAAGTGTAAACGCTTTTGAGTTATGCGAGGTACACACATACACGCAGACGCATACGTACATCACTGTAAAAAAAAAAAAAAAAAAAAAAAAAAAAAAAAAACTTAAAAGTACAGGACAAATCTGGCAGCTGGGGTGCCAGTATTTCTCCGTCAAATATACAGGACAAAACTGCACTTTTAACAAAAAACCTGTTTGTTTTACAGGATTCCTGTGTAAAATATATGTCAGTGATACAATTTTACGGTTTTAAACTGTATATTTGACGGAGAAATACTGGCACCCCAGCTGCCAGATTTTTCCTGTACTTTTAACGTGTTTTTTTTTTTTTCAGTGTACAGACGTCACAAAATATCGTGTAAAATCGTCGATATCTATAAAAAAGGAACTCCTGTCAAGACCAAAGTTGGAGGTTTACAATAAGGCGTCATGACAACCATAAATATATATTTAAAACGTTCTACAGTCATTCTTTTTAAGCTGTGATAGATAAAAAATCCATTTTGCAAATCAGGTTTACAATACTTCCTCATACTTTGTATATAGAAATAAAACAAATCAACTGCCAAAATTTGTTTCTGCACACTGAGAAAAATAATATATATATATATATATATGTGTGTGTGTGTGTGTGTGTGTGTATACTTAAAACAAAAACTATTTTATTTACGAGACAAAACTTAAGTTAAAATACATTTAAAAACAAAATATACACCTAAAAATAATTAAAATCTAGATGTTTCGAAACCCGTCCGGGTTTCCTCATCAGTATCAATTACAACATAATATGCAAGCATTACATGAATACCCAAGGAATTTATATAAGTACAGAATATTGAGGAGCCAGTGCGCATGCTTCATTGATAGTGTGGAAATGCCTGGCAGTGTGCCAGCTCTCAATCAACGAATGCTCACTATCAATGAAGCATGCGCACTGGCTCCTCAATATTCTGTACTTATATAAATTCCTTGGGCATTCATGTAATGCTTGCATATTATGTTGTAATTGATACTTATGAGGAAACCCGGACGGGTTTCGAAACGTCTAGATTTTTTTTTTTTTTTTTATGTATTTTAACATAAGTTTTGTCTCGTAAATAAAATAGTTTTTGTTTCTAATATATATATATATATATAATTGAGACGGTTTGATGTTTGTGTACGTTAAATATATGTATATATGCTGCCTTTATCTAGAACGAATAACTAGTCATTTTCTGAATCCTTTAATTAAAAATGTAGATTTCTGAGTAATGTGTATAAGGTAAACAAATAACTTAGATTGATGAAATTAAAGTCAAGAATTTCTAGACAACATTTTTCTAGATGGTGAAACAATATTATGAATATAATGAATCTTCTATTTTTCGAGAAATTCTTCCTTGATTTTTGATAAATTAATCATAAAGCAAAAGTGTGATTGCCAAAACTCGCCTCTTGTATTCACATTTATTTTCAGAGATATGAGATTGACCTCAATCATGTAGGAAATACTCTAGAATTCTAACAGGGACTTATAAAACTTGAATTAATTAGAACTGTAGAGGAAACTAGAATTTATATGACTAACACGGATCTAGTTTTTCTAGAGCTACAATTGAGTTTCTACATGTCCGTCATAGACTCTTTTTTTTCAGTGTATTAAACTGTTAACAAAATATATAGAAAAAGTAAAATTCTATCAACCAATTTAATACATAGTTCAATGCATACTTAATCAAGAAATCTATTGATATAAATATAAAGCCATGAGATATTATTAAAATTATTGTTTTTATTATTATTTTACCTATACAGGTATTTTATTACAAATATGATTTCAAATCTATAATAAAGACTTATTACCATGTTTTTATTAACTTCTATTCTTGTTTGTTTGTTTATCTGTTTGTGTGTTTGTCAGGGACAAATCTTGCAATCGATTTTTAACTAACTTCCCGACTAGCTAGATATTTGAAATTTTCAGGACAGCTCACAACACGGCGACAACACATTTTTCTAATAATTTTAATCAACTTTTTCAAAGCCCGCTGCCTTCGGCAGCGCTTATATGATTCGACAGAAAATTTATTTAACTAACTTCCCGACTAGCTAGACATTTGAAACTTTCAGAATAGTTCAGAACACGGTGAAAATACATTTTCTTAATACCTTTAGCCAACTGTTTCGGGTTCCTGCTGCCTTCGGCAGCGTTACCAGTACAAAGCTTGCAATCGATTTTTCAATAACTTTCCGACTAGCTAGACATTTGAAACTTTCAGGACAGCTCACAACACGGTGACAATACATTTTTCTAATAATTTTAGTCAACTATTTCAGGTACAGAAGCCTTCGGCAGCGCATATATTATTCGACAGAACATATATTTAACTAACTTCACGACTAGCTAGAAATTTGAAATTTCCAGAATAGTTCAGAACACGGTGAAAATGGTACGGTGACAATACATTATTATTCGACAGAAAATTTATTTAACTAACTTCCCGACTAGCTAGACATTTGAAACTTTCAGAATAGTTCAGAACACGGTAAAAATGCATTTTCTTAATACCTTTAGCCAACTGTTTTGGGTTCCTGCTGCCTTCGGCAGCGTTATCAGTACAAAGCTTGCAATCGATTTTTCACTAACTTCCCGACTAGTTAGATATTTGAAACTTTCAGGATAGCTCAGAACACGGTGGCAATACATTTTTTTAAATATTTTTAGTCAACTGTTTCAGGTCCCTACCCAAGTAGCACGGGAACGTTCTGTGAACGTCTAATAACGGTTACAATCGTTCAAACACGGTGTTTCGTGTCAAAAGAACGTTCTATTAGACGTTCAGAAATAGTATTATTTAGAACGTTTTGAAAAGGTTTGCTTTGTACCATCTATAAAACGTACAATTCTAGTTCTAAGAAAAACGTTCTAGTGTATCACCGTCGTAACACGTTCTGTCTCAGTGTGGTTATAACGAATATGACAAAATGCCTTTTTCTCTGTTTATGTTGCCTTATTTTTAGTTTTACGTTTTGTTGACATGTTAGTAAAGAATGGTAATAGTGATGAGATAATAGGAAAAAAAATTAAAGTTTAAGTACTGTATTTATAATTTTATTTTTTGAATTTAATAAAATATATTACTCCGGATTTTTTTTTTTTTTTTTTTTTTTTTTTCACATACTCAATATTATTTGTTTCATAAAATTTTAGCAGAGGTATATTAAGTTAAAGAAATAGTGTTTCTACTTTTTTCTGAGAAAAAAGTATTTTATAACTGAAAATTTCTGACTTCAGCAGTTTATACAGTATTGAGATATCCAGGACACAATTCGACAAAAAAATTTCAGAAAAATTCAATCTGCGTGTCCGTCTTTTTGTGTGTGTATTGTAAGAATTTTGTGGACTCTGTATCTCACAAACCAATGAACGGAATTTCACAAAATTTGGTATTTAGTTGGATCTTGACTTAAATTATTGATGATTTGTCTTTGGATGTATTGAATGAAAGGTGGCGATGCTATTTTGTAAATCGGGGAAGTTATATCTCAGATTCTACGGTGTATAAATGTACCAAACTTAACATGTAAGCTAGATATTATGTAAAATTACACTGATCTAATTTAGAAGCGTATATTGGTCAGCTGGTGGCGCTGCTGTTCTGCAACTTAATCCCGCTAACATAAAGCAATTTTTCAGATTTTGTGATATAAATTATTATAAATACAAATACACTTACAAATGCACTTCATTATAAATGGGCACACTTGATATGGAATATTGATATCATATAAAACTCTGCTGATTCCATTTGGGTGCATATCGATCGACAGGTGGCGCTGGTATATTGTAATTTAATTTCGTTAACGGAAAAACAATAGCTTAATTTCTATTACTTTATATAGATATATGCGTGTGTGTGTAATAGCAACAGCCAACTAAAAAAAAAAAAAAAATCTGGGGGTGATTTGGGTGGGGCATCACTTTTTCCTATGGGTTAAAATTTCAAAATGTGTGTTTTACAAAGAAAGTCATCCACACCTTTAAAACGAATGCTTGAGCCCTAAAAATCTGTGAAAATTTAAAACAATATTATCATTTTTTTTTTTTTTTTTTTTTTTTTTTTTTTTACGTTTTTTATTTATAAAACACATTTCCTAAGATATCTTCTGTATACCACAGATTTTTTTTTTTTTTTTTTTTTTTTTTATGGTATGCTTAATGTTTTACTTCTTTGAAAATCGTCTGTATTCATCATAGAAAATAATTTTGGTAAATAATAATTTTAATAAATATCATGTACTTGTACAAAAAAGCATAAAAGAAAGATTTGAAAGAAATACTAGTTTAGAAAAAGATTTAAGGTTTAAATAGTATAAAATTTTCGAATCAAAAGCGGATGTTATTGCATGAGCTGTATTTCGCAGAATCAGCAGATTATCCCGCCACACGCCACATGTGTTAAAAATCTGCGGACATCTGCTAAACTACGAGGAAGCAGGAATGTATACCATTTTGGCATATGTATTGCGATTTGGCAAAATAAAACGTGTAGAATATGCTATGATTAATATTAATGATTGTTTTAAAGGGTCTCACAAATATTTTCCGAAAAAATATGATATATAATTCGAAATTGCTCATTGTAAATATTCAATAGTATGAATTTTTTTTCTTTCTATACTTCTTGTTACACAGCATATAATGTGCACGAAATTTTTATACGATATAAGAGCTATTTAAAAAATAACCTATTTTAAACTTTTATTTTCCATATAAAGCTCTAAAGATAGATTTCAGGAGATTTTTTATTCTTCATTTGAAATCAAGCATATTTTAAGGCATTAACTGTAGGGTTTATCAGTAAATTAAACAATATAGTGAAGAAGAGATGGAAACTTTTTTATAAACAATGAAATTCGAATTATTTTTCTCTTTTGTTAATTACGAAATTTATTACTAAAAAATAAATAATTTCTGTATTATACTCGTATCAATAAAAATATAACTATTTTTTCGTTGAGTGAAACAACTATAATACAAAATTAGTTATGCTGGGACCATCACAAAACTCTCTTTTATATCATTCTATATGAACAAAGTTAGCTACGATTAGCATTTACAGAATTTTAATCAACTTACTATCATATAATAAACTTTTTATATATGTAATTTCGTGTAATTTTCAGCAATAGATGCTGAAATGTGGACATCTAGAAATCGTAAAAAGTAATAGCAGCACAACTTGTTTGCCAATTTATATCCGAATTCAATCAGAATAAATTTTAATAATATATTTTTCACATACCAAGTTTGTGGTATTTAAATGACAAACGTTGAAATAAAATTTTAACTAAACGGGTAAAACTTCAACGTAGTAGCGCCACCTAACATAGACGATATGGAAAATTAATTTATTTAGCTTTACAATAGCCATCTCACAAACGAAATGTGATGCCTTAAATATCATAGAAACTGATATACTGCCTTCCCGTTAACAAGATAAAATTGCAGCATAGCAGAGGCACCTGTCGACCGATATGCACCCAAATTGAATCAGCAGAGATTTACATAATGCTGATCTCATATATAACTTTAGTGCATTTATGTATCATACAAGTTGTGATACAACCTTTCCTTATATGGGATCACATTATATCAGTGCCACATAATGGACGATAATATCTTAAAAGCTAATAAGCACTAATTTAATTCCCGGTCCATTCAAATGTTATGTTACTTTGCGTCAATTGCTTCGTGAGAAACCGCGTCCACATTTATTTATTTTTATTTATTTCTTTATTTTTTAACGGAACTCACAGTCATTTTCAAGTGAAAAAAAACCAAATCATACTCAGAAGTCACAAAACGTGTATATTTATCGAAAACCGGAAGTTAAACATTTTACAAATCTAGTGCTTTTTTCTTATGTAAGTAACAAACATAATAATAATAAACAGTGAAGTGATCATACGTTGTAAATAATCTATGATATTGTAAATTTAGAAGCTGAAACAATCCAAAAAAAGTAGCTAAAAATTTTGTTTTCCTTATTTATTTATTACTTTCTTCTATAATAAAAAGAAGAAAGGTTTGATTCGTAAATATTTTTGGCTCCCGCGTTTCGATAGATTTTTCCCTTTTTAAGATGTTCTAATAAAGAATTGATATTTCTTAGAAAATGCCAGTTCGTCTGTGTGTTTGGATATGTGCGATAAGAATTTTGTGTCAACTCTAGGTCAAAAACTAATGAACAGAATTTCCTGAAAACTTATATTTAGCTCCACCTTGATATCAGTTAGTAATTATTACCTCTTTTTTTACTTTCTCTTACCCATAAGGTAGAGAAAGTTTTTGGGTCAAATTTTCGAAAGTGAGATTTTGTTATATTTGCACGTTTCGAGGTCCCCTGAATATGAAAATCATGTTTTTAGCAAATAATCTGTGTGTATGTCTGTGTGTCTGTGTGTGTTTTTTTTTATTATTATTATTAAAATTTTAATTCAGCATGTTCCGTGACAAAGTCACACTACATGCATTGAAAATCACAAAATTACAAACATAAATCACTAATTACAAAAATGAAATTGCGAACAAAATTTACAAAAAATATTGAAATAATCAGAATGAAGAAAAGTACTTAATATGGGAGGCCAGGTAAGTCCATTTGAGATTGCTGTTCGAAAGAGTTCTGATCTTTGTGAATCCAGAAGCGGGCAAAAGAAGATTACATGTTCAACCGATTGTATTTCAGTGGTACCACAAGGACAACTTTCGGTGGTGGAATGTTTATATTTAAAAAGATATTGGTTTATTCTTGCATGTCCAGACATAATTTGAGTAAGCTTGCTATTGTGTGGAATTATTGCATTTAGACGATCGTTAACTGTTGGTAAAAAGAGTTTAGTCGTTAAACCTTTCTGTGAGCTAGTCCATTCATTTTGCCATTTTCGGAGTATATTTTCACGGATTTCACTCTTTATGTGTGATTTCGGGATATCTTCAAAATCGTAAGGCATTTCTGAAAGAGCAGCTTCTTTGGCCAATAAATCAGCCCGTTCATTGCCAATATTACCTGAATGTCCTTTGACCCAATAAATATTTATAATTTGATTTCTTAAAATTAGAACCCAAAGCTGTTTCCGGATATTTTCAATAACGGGATATTGTTTCCTTTTATTACTTATTTTATCTATTGTTATTTTACTATCGGTATATATATGTTAAAATTATAATTTATGAAATTTCTGTTTGAGGAAATCCAAAGTGTGTCTGTGTGTGTGTATGTGTGTCTATGTGTGTGCATGTGTGTCTGTGTGTGTATCTGTCTGTAATCAGCATATATCAAGAACAAATAGTAGCAGACATTCCGAACTTGATATTCTAAATGTCTATCATATAGGGATGATACAGTAAGCTTTTCGTTAAGATCAAGCAAATGGTTCGTGTACAGGGACAATCAAGAGAATTCTAATACATTACGTCTATGGGGGAAATTGCAGGTAAGTAGAGTGTAACGTCTATAGACTGCACTAAACCAAATGAAACGAATATATATTTTTTTGTTTTGAGATAGTCAACTGGGAAAAAAAATTGTGTATGTAGGAGCCTCGCCTCCCCCCTCCCCTCGAGGGGAGTAAATTTTCATAATGGGTATCTTTCAAAAGAGCTCGCCAATACCTTTAAAACGAATGGTTGAACCATCGATCTGCGATAATTTGAAACAAAGATATCGATTTTTTTTTTTTTTTTTAAATATTGAGAATAAAATGGACTTTTTTTGGATATTTAGTGTTATACTACTTCTCTAATATGGAAATCGTCTACATTATCATAAAATATAATTTTTTTAAATAATAATTTTAATAAATTATTTTTTAAAAACAGAATTATTTTTTAAAAACAGAATTATTTTTTAATAACCGAATTAAATTTTATATAAATCTAGGTGCATTAATGAAACGGGGGGTTGAGGCCCACACAGAATTAATTATCATATAAAACTCTTCCGAAGCCTAATTTGAATTGTTTAACACATGTTTCCATAACATCGTTATCTTACCTCTTAATCTCCAACCTGTATTTATAGTATTAAATTTCAGGGTAAGAGAAAGTCGTGTGAGTGACACACAAGATTATTATTATTATTTTTTTAACATATAACGCTCAACAGGTTACGCTGTCATTTATTCTTTCAAAATTTTTAATATTACAATCGAGGAGAAAATTTCTTATAATAGACACACAATAGGGATTTCTTTAGTTGAACATTGTGAAACTGATTTTTTAAAAATATTAACGGTGAACATGAAGATTTTTAACAAGGGGAATAGCAATCCTCCCCCCCTCCTCGGGTGCGTAAATTTTTATAATATTTTTTCAAAATTACTCTCTGATATCTTTTAAAACGAACGGTTGTATTAATTATCTCTGATAATGTAAAACAAAGTTATCGATATTATATATATATATATATAAAGTTCATTATTAATGTTATTTATTTATTTATTTTATTTTATTTTCAATTTTACTATGTAAAATGCGTGATTTGATCTAAACTATGTGAATTGTATTAGAAAATAAAGAAAAGAATTTTGTGATAGTCACAAGACACTAGTTTAACATTTCCTGTAATTTATTGTAATTGATTCATAAAAGAAAGCATGCGATTATTTTAGTTACGATCAAATTTATTTTTATATTTTACTTCATAATAAACGTCAATTATTTTGTAAAATATTATTAAATAGATACACAATAACACGTAATATTAAAAAAAAAAAAAAAAAAAAAAAAAAAAAAATTGAATAAAAATTTTGAGTTTTGTATTCCTCATAAAAATAATAAATATAACTAAAATAAATTCCTTTCCCAATAATAATATAAAGTGACATATATTTTGCTGAATTTTGAATCTAAAAAAAAAAAAAAAAAAAACGAAAACACTCGCCAAATTGTGAAATTTTTATTGGGTTGCCAGTTAATAACTATTGAAGCACGGACTCCAAGGGCAAGTCTAAGATAGATAACGGTAAATTTTTCTGCCTTCAATCTTCATTGCGTTTGGTTTAAGACTTCTTAATGACATTTGGATACACTTGATAATCCTAACAGATAAGTTTCTTTTAGACAATTTTCATATGTCGAGCGTAGGATTTGTTCAGTTTTGCCCAATAGTTTTGCATAACAATAATAATAATAATTTAAAAACTTTATTTTTTTAAATTTTTCATGCTAACTACCTTTTAATTTTTTTCCCCCAATCGATTTTGTATTATTTCAGCTTAATGTTAGATATATTTAAGTATACTTGTTTAGATTTTATTGTTACACTGTAGTATTGTAAAATCAAGGGAAAAAATGTTAGCAGCCGGTTCGCTAAAAATTTATAAAATATTTTAAATTTTAAAATTTATTTATTTTATATTTAAAAGATTTTCAAGAAATTTTATCATATTGTATATTGTTATATTTCAATGAATGTGTAAGTAAAATTCATAAACTTTAAATCAATACTTTAAATTTTACATTCGCATATTTTGAGAAATGAAAATGTTAAGTATATTAAAACTTCACAAAATCAATTTAAATTAAAAAAAATAAATAGATTAATTAATTAATTAATAATTTTTATTTATTTATTTATTTATTTTATATACTTCTTTTAAATCTTTTATTTTCTCCCATCATTTGTACATTATTACTCTTTATCAATAGAATATATAACATATCTAGATATTAATTTGTGAAATCATTGATAAGCTAAAGTTTTAAAAATAGTTCTAAGTTTGAATGCCAAAAGTTTGCAGTAAGTTTCAAAATTTAGACATATATATATATATATATATATATATATATATATATATATATAACTATATATATATATATATATATATGTATATATATATATATTTTTTTTTCTTAACTTATTAAAATTAATATCCAAATATAGTTATATTATATTGTTAAATTATAATAATGCAAAATCTAGGGGGGGGGGGTGGATAATAATTAGTTAGCAGGAGGCATATATCTTAAAAATTTTCAAAATATTCCAAATCTTGAATTTATTTATTTATTTGTTTTTTAAATCAAATATTTATCCAGAATATTCAAAATACTTGATCTTTTGTTATACCATATTTCAATGCATGTATGTAAAATTCCATAATACTAAAACAATTTTTTATGGGAAAAAAAAAAAAAAAAAAGATAAAATAAAAACTACACACACACACAAAAAAAAAAAAAAAAAAAACAAAAAAAAAAAAAGAAAAAAGAAAAGAAAAGATAAATAAGAAAAATAAGGAAAGGAATGAAAAAAAATAATAATTAAATAAAATAATAGACACTGATAGAATTGAATAGACACTATAAAATTCAAGAACTCGAAGCAATTGTTTCGGGTCGAGAAAAGACACAACCCTTCATCAACCGAACAAAGTAGGCACAAGTGCTGCAAAAAAAACTGCGGCGTAGCTCTTGTATTTGCAGCACTCGTGCCCACTATGTTCGTCTGACGAAGGGTCGTGTCTTCTTTCGACCCGAAACAATTGTTGCGAGTTCTTCCATTTTATTATACATAAAATACATTTTTAGCACGTTCAAAAAACGTTCAAAAATTGTTTACATAACGTTGTGAGAACGTGTGTATAGAACGTTTTCAGAACGTTTCTACACTATTTTAGAACGTTTACAGTACGTTTTCTAGAACGTTCTGAAAATGTGTATGACGTTTTGAAAACGTTTAGAACGTTCTGAGACCGTATACATAGAACGTTCTCAGAACGCTTCTATAACACCGATGGTGATAGTTACACGTTCATTGAACGTTCTCTGAACCGTACTATTGTCCATTTTCAAGATGGACAAATAGACGTCTATAACACGCTCAGAGTGAACGTTCTTAGAACGTGTTTGCAGAACAATTTTTGAACGTTCAGAGAACGTTTCGGTGCTGCTTGGGTACTGCCTTCGGCACTGTTCATATGATTCAACAGAAAATTTATTTAACTAACTTCCCGAGTACTTAGACATTTGAAACTTTCGGAATAGTTGAGAATACGGTGAAAATGCTTTTTAAAAATACTTTTATCCAATTGCTTCGGGACCCTGCTGCCTTCGTCAGCGTTTCCAGTACAAAGCTTGCAATCAACTTTTAACTAACTTCCCGGCTAGATAGCCATTTGAAACTTTTATAATAGCTCAAAAGACGATAGCAAGGAATTTTTTTAATACTTTTATCCAATTTCTGGGGTTCCGGCTGCCTTCAGTAGCGTTTATATGATTCAACAGAAAATTTAAAAACATGGTTTATAAAAAAAATTTTATCTTATAATTATTTTTTTATGTATTTTTTTATATGTGGAACTATTTAAGAAATAGTAAATACTTTTAGAAAAAGTAAAATTCTATCAACCAATTTAATACATAGTTCAATGCATATTTAATCAAGAAATCTATTGATATAAATATAAAGCCATGAGATATTATTAAAATTATTGTTGTTATTATTATTATTTTACCTATACAGGTATTTTATTACAAATATGATTTCAAATCTATAATTAAGACTTATTACCATGTTTTTATTAACTTCGATTCTTGTTTGTTTGTTTGTGTGTTTGTCAGGGACAAATCTTGCAATCGATTTTTAACTAACTTCCCGACTAGCTAGATATTGGAAATTTTCAGGACAGCTCACAACACGGTGACAATACATTTTTCTAATAATTTTAGTCAACTATTTCAAAGCCCGCTGCCTTCGGCAGCGCTTATATGATTCGACAGAAAATTTATTTAACTAACTTCCCGACTAGCTAGGCATTTGAAACTTTCAGAATAGTTCAGAACACGGTGAAAATGCATTTTCTTAATACCTTTAGCCAACTGTTTCGGGTTCCTGCTGCCTTCGGCAGCGTTATCAGTACAAAGATTGCAATCGATTTTTCACTAACTTTCCGACTAGCTAGACATTTGAAACTTTCAGGACAGCTCACAACACGGTGACAATACATTTTTCTAATAAATTTAGTCAACTATTTCAGGTACAGCTGCCTTCGGCAGCGCATATATTATTCGACAGAACATTTATTTAACTAACTTCCCGACTAGCTAGACATTTGAAATTTCCAGAATAGTTCAGAACACGGTGAAAATGCATTTCTTTAATACCGTTCTTGCTGCCTTCGGCAGCGTTATCAGTACTAAGCTTGCAATCGATTTTTCACTAACTTTCCGACTATCTGGACATTTGAAACTTTTAGGACAGCTCAGAACACGGTGGCAATACATTTTTTTAAATATTTTTAGTCAACTGTTTCAGGTCCCTACTGCCTTCGGCAGCGTTCATATGATTCAACAGAAAATTTATTTAACTAACTTCCCGAGTACTTAGACATTTGAAACTTTCGGAATAGTTCAGAATACGTTGAAAATGCTTTTTAAAAATACTTTTATCCAATTGCTTCGGGACCCTGCTGCCTTCGTCAGCGTTTCCAGTACAAAGCTTGCAATCAACTTTTAACTAACTTCCCGGCTAGATAGCCATTTGAAACTTTTATAATAGCTCAAAAGACGATAGCAAGGAATTTTTTTAATACTTTTATCCAATTGCTGGGGTTCCGGCTGCCTTCAGTAGCGTTTATATGATTCAACAGAAAATTTAAAAACATGGTTTATAAAAAAAATTTTATCTTATAATTATTTTTTTATGTATTTTTCTATATGTGGATCTATTTAAGAAATAGTAAATACTTTTAGGCTATATTTACTATTTTTTAATATCAAACATCTGTTGCTTCCCGAATTAATTTAATTATAGAACAACGATTTATAATTACTATTATTAAATGTTAATATGTTACAATTTTAAATTTAGATTTTTTTTTTTTTTTTTAAGCAGATTTTTTGACAAACAATTTTTTAAACAAATCTACTAAAATGACTTCACAAAGTGTATCAAGAATCTTAATAAAAGAATTTAAGCCGAATCATAGCAAATCCAGCATAAATATTTACATACTGGAGAGCATCAGAAATATTAAAATAATACTGTCACATATCCCAATATGTATATATATATATATATATATATATATATATATATATATATATAACATTTTAAGGTTTTTTAATTTCTGGGGGAAAAAAAGTGTGATATTAGTAATATTAGTAGAATATGCAGGGTAAAAAATTAGGTATTTCATAAAGAAAACAAGAAAAAGAAAAGTGATGTAGCCAATTTAGCTGCAACGAATATTTCTTTTAGAAATTTAGAGCCAAGTTTCACAATATTTACTACTAAAATGGCGCTACTGAAAAGACATGTAGAGGTATATATATATAATTTGCCAACTTTTAAGAGTTTTTACTTATTTCTATCTATAATAATAAAAGGAAAGGTTTGTCTGTCTGTCTGTCTGTCTGTCTGTCTGTCTGTCCGTCTGTTCTTTTATACGTTCAGTCCGTACTGAACGCAGAAGTACAAGAATTGACATACTGATGCACTGGAAACTTTCCGAGTTCCTCCTCGAAACAGAATTTAAAAATTTTAATTAGTTGTGGAGATATTAATTAAAATGTAGAATCATGCCTAATCTGAAAGCGATCTCAAAGCAGAAAAAGTGGAAAATAAATTAGAAATATTTGTCCGATCGTTACAATTTCGATACCAAATGAAAGGTGCATATTTTCTGAATCTAAGTGTTCAAGTGGTTTATCGGTACAACAATTAGATTTTTTAAAATTAACTAAAGTATGAATTTTCTGTGGCAACACCATTTCAAATGCCAGAAATGAAGACCCATCGTCTGCCATGAAAGAGGAAATGATTGCAACCGATCAAGATGTCACGTGTTTTGTAGTGGAGAAAAATATTGCAATTTTCAATTTTTTTCAAATTTTTATTCACGTTACATTTGAATTCATATTCGGCCTAGACAGCATATTATAAAGCTACTGTTCAATTTTCATGAAAATATGTGGATAAACAAAAAAATGAGATTAAATTTTGTATTATATTTTGAACTATTTTAAATTGAGATATGCCGTTGAAATTCCGTAATATTTGTTTTTAACGCCAAATATTTCGATTCTGAATATTTTTGAAAGTGTAGAATTATTAGGAAGGGCTCGAGGGGGAGGGGGGGGGAAGCAAACGGCCAGAAAAAAAAATAAAAAAAAAATAAAAAAATAAAAAGAGTTACAGCGTTTGAAATTGTTATTATTAGGTTTCAAGGAAAGATAAATCGATTGCGGATATTTTCAAGTGTAAAATTATTAGAAGGGACTGAAAGGAGGGGAGGGGCAAAAACGTAGAAAAGGAACGGTTGTTTCGGAGAAAACAACGGAAAACCCAGAACGCCTTTATTCTTTTAAATTTTGCAGAATTTCGAATTCTGATACTCCTTTCACATTTCATACTATGGATTTTGAACAGTATTTAGCCCGGAATTACGCAAGTTTCGGAGAAAACCACGAAAAAGTCAGACATAAATCGTTTTATAATAGTGTTTATATCATTTTTGTATCTCAGCTTCTAATTAGCATAATTTCAAATGTAATATGTCATTTTAAAAATTTTTTGAATTGAATTTTAAGAGCAGACGCCAAAAATTTCTGTCACCTTCCATTAACCGACCATCATAAGTAATGGAATTCGAGATTTCACATGATTTACACGTTTTAAGGTTTCCTGATTAGGTTTTCTTTTGTATCTCAGCTACTAATTAAAATAATTTTATAAGTAATACATTATTTGAAAGCTTTGTTGATTTAGAATTAAACAGTAGATTCGAGATTTCACCCGATTTACACGTTTTGAGGTGTCCTGATTAGGTTTCTTTTTGTATCTCGGCTACTAATTAAAATAATTTCATAAGTAATACATCATTAGAAAGCTTTTTTGATTTGGAATCAAACAGTGGATTACAGAAATTTCTACCGCCAGATGGCGCTGTAATATTTTAAAATTTCAATATTTCAATTTCTAATTATGATTAAATTATTTTTAATACATCATTCGAAAGATATTTTAAAGTTCTTTTAAATTATCGAAAGTTTTCACCAGATTTACACGTTTTGAGGTGTCCTGAATCAGTTTTCTTTTATATCTCAGTTATTAATTAAAAAAATTTCATAAGTTATACATCATTTGAAAGCTTTGTTGAGTTAATACACATTTTAAAGTACTTTTACATTATCGAAAATGGAATTCGAGATTTCACCCGATTTACACGTTTTGAGGTGTCCTGATTAGGTTTTCTTTTTGTATCTCGGCTACTAATTAAAATAATTTCATAAGTAATACATCATTTGAACGCTTTGTTAATCTGGAATGGAACAATAGATTACAGAAATTTCTACCGCCAGATGGCGCTGTAATATTTTTAAATTTCAATATTTGAAATTCTAATTATGATTAAATTATTTCTAATACATCATTCGAAAGATATTTTAAAGTTCTTTTATATTATCGAAAGTGGAATTCGAGATTTCACCTGATTTACAATTTTAAGGTGTCCTGATCAGGTTTTCTTTTGCATCTCAGCTAATTGAGTTAGACCGTTCAAAATTGGTATATGTAAGTTAATTAGGAGGGGCCTGGAATGGTGGGGAAGGAATAGGCGCACGCAGCGCGCATGAGACTGCGTTGACGAAGGCAGTGGGGACCCTGTCCGACATTTTACCTGATGAGAAATGATTCTTTTTTTAAATTTTCTTTTCTTAAGAATAAAAGTTTGATTTCAGAAGGAATATGTGCGCGCACCGCCCGTATATCTTAACAGGTGGCGCGCAGCGCGCATGGGTTTGGGACCCGATGCGAGTTTTTACCCGATGCTGAAAGACTTTTTTTTAATTTTTTTTCTTAATAATAAAAGTTTGAGTTGAGAAGGAATATGCGTGTACAGCGCACATATATCCTCACACTTGCGCGCGCAGCGCATATGGGTCTGCGCTGCCGAAGGCAGTGGGGTCCCGGTGTGAGTTTTTACCCGATGCTAAATGATATATTTTTTAATTCCTTTTCTTAAGAATGAAATTTATGAATAATTACATGGAATTTTTAGAAGTCAACAGGATGGTGAAGGAATACGTGCGCGCAGCGCACGGGTCTAAGCTGCCGAAGGCAGTGGGGACCCGGTGCGACATTTTTCCCGATCAGAAAGTTTTTTCTCTTTTTTTATCACATGATAAAAATTTATGCAATTTTGAGAATTCATTAATTATTGTGATTCATTTAAAAATAGTGACCAGCGAAGCGGGCGTAGCCTGCTAGTATTTAATAGAAGAAGACATAATATTCGTAAAAAAAATTCGACCTCGGGTTTTCGATGGATTTTCATGTTTCGAGAGATCTAGAACAGGATTTGTCAATTGTTAGAAATTGTTTGTATGTCTGTGTGTGTGACAAAATTTTGTGGTAACTGTATCTCAGGAATTACTGTAGAGAATTCCACAGAATTTGATATGTAATTGCACCTTGACATAAATTAGTGCCTACCAACTTTTGCTTAAAATTGTCTAACAGGTAGCGTTGCCATCTTGCTTTTTCTAAATTTGTAACATGGCGGTATAGGACAAAATTTCGTATAAATTCAAATAAAGAGAATTATTTTTTAATAATCATTATGAAATTAAAAGCAATTATTTATAATAATGATAGCCAACTCGCAAAAATTTGTTGTATATGTAGGAGCATTGTTTTCGTCCCTGGGGGAAGTCATCCCCCCCGAAGGGGTCAAATTTCTATTATGGTTACCTTTCAAAATTGCTCGTCAGTGCCTTTAAATGAATGGTTGAACCATCGATCTGCGATAACTTAAAATAAAGTTATTGATTTTTTTTTTTTCCTTTTTAACAAAAAAAAAAAAATGTCGCATATTTTTAAGGTGCCATATAGAGAATAAAATTGACTTTCTTTGGATATTTAGTGTTATATTACTTAACTAGGGTAGAAATCGTCAACATTTTTTATGAAAGGTAATTTTAATAAATAATACTTTCAATTATTTTTAATGAGTGAATTCGTGTAGTAAATTATAGAATAAAGTCATGTGGTGGCCACAACATACTAATTTATTATTTTATTTTATTTTATTTTATTTATTTTATTTATTATTTTTTTTTTGTCGTGTCCATGACGTAGTGAAATTAGATTAAACCGTGGATCTTTATAACTGCATCTGCGATTTGTTGGATGTTGTCGTCATAAAGGTCTATCAGTGATGGTAATACACTAATTTCTCTCAAATTCGCACTTATTGCTGGACACTCAAAGATATGGCAAAGTGTAAGCTGTGTATCTGGGCAATTGTTACAGTTTCTATACACCCTTCCACCCACTTTATTAATTTTCATGCCTCTGTGATGACTGGTTCTTAGCCTTAATATAGTTTTTGTTATTAATCGATCTGCATTTATTTCACAAAGCTGGTGTTTCGTTTGGATAGTTTTTTCTCTAAGTTTAGATTTAATTATTGCATTTGCATCATGAAGAGAGACACTGTTGCTGTTATTGTTGAGATTTCTGGACTCCTTGGCTAGTTTATCAGCATTTTCATTATTTATCAGCATTTTCATTATTTTATTTAAACCAGAATTTATCTTTTGATGTTTTACAAATAGCACAGCGTATAATCACAGAAAAATTCTTGAACGTCTTCACCTTTAAAGAAATTAAAATTTCTGACAGCTGTTTCAGTAGCGTTGTGCGTACCGTTATCAGAGCATAAAGAAATGAAACGAAAGTGCTCATATACAGTCGGTAACAAAAGTCTCCGAACACTAGCGAAAATTCCTATAAAAAAATCTGGAGTGACTCCACTCGACTTTCCGAACATTGAGTAATTAACAGTTTTGTGGATAAAGTAAAGAAAGAGGAGTTGTTAAACAAACAAAAGAGAGAAAACCATAATAGAGTGTTTGAGTATTTTTCTCCATCTATTACACGATGTTTTATTTAACGCTACTGAACTTTGAGCCCATAGATCATAATGATAAAGAATTTTTCGTTGTGTCCCTGTAGAAACCTATAAATGCTAGATTCACCAAAATGCTTATAGTTAGTGCAACAGTGATTTATAATACTCATATAAATTTTCAGCTCAATTCAATAAGGCGTTTCGTACTTTTAAAAATTTAGTCCCATAGGCCATAATGATAAAGAATTTTTCTTTGTGTCCCTGTAAAAAAACTGTAAGTGCTAGATTCACCAAAATCTATACAGTTAGTTCTACTGTGATCTATAACATGTGTACAAAATTTTTGCTCAGATTAATAAGGCGTTTAGACGCTATCACACTTTTAAAAATTTGGCCCCATAGGCATAATGATAAAGAATTTTTCTTTGTGTCCCTGTAAAAAAACTATAAGTGCTAGATTCTCCAAAATCTATAAAGATTGAGTATTTGTGACCTATAATATGTGTATAAATTTTTTGCTCAATTGAATAAGGCGTTTAGATGATATCGCACTTTTAAGATTTTGCTCCCATAGGCCATAATGATAAAGGATTTTTCTTTGTGTCCCTGTACAAAAACTATAAGTGCTAGATTCACCAAAATCTATAGGGTTCGTACTACGGTGACTTACAATATGCATACGAACTTTCAGGTTAATGGAACAAAGCGTTTAGACGCTAGCGTGTTCAATCACAGACATACACACATACATACACACATACACACATACACACACACATACATACATCATCGTAAAAATAGTGAAAACGGACTCAGGTTACCTCAAAACGTATAGAAACATCAAAATCTCGAATTCGGATTTTTGACATGATTACAATACTTTCCTCACTATAGTGTTCGGAAAGTAAAAAGTACACTTAATACAGTTTTGCTAAATAAATCCTTGTCAAATCGCTGTTCTTAGTCAGACTAAAAACAGGACTTGACATGGATTTATTTAACAAAACTGTATTAAGTGTACTTTTTTTACATATGAATTTTCGCTAGTGTTTGGAGACTTTTGTTACCGGCTGTATATAAGAAGATATCGGATTCTAAGATTTTTTTTCAACCAATAGCAAAGTGTGGGATTTTTCCATCAGTGTATATATATATATATATATATATATATATATATATATATACCCTGTGGCAGAATATTTTTATACTTTCTGCGACGAGCCTCGTGCGTGCAAACATTTTCTGCAAGAAAATATTGATGTATTTTCTTATTTGTATATAATATGTACATATAATTACAAAGAATTCTATAATATTAGTAGACTGTTGAAGAATTCTTAAATATAAGATACAAGTTACTATTTTCTACTGAAATTTATAAATCTTTTTTAATTTTTATGGGCAAATCTTTCTGCAAGTGACAGTTTCTTTTCTGCGACAATGTCGCTGTGTCGCCTAAATTCTGCCACGGGGTATATATATATATGTATATAATTTGCCAACTTTTAAGAGTTTTTACTTACTTCGATGTTTAATAGAAGAAAATATTACAATCGTAAAAAATTTCGACCTCGGGTTTTCGATGGATTTACACGTTTCGAGAGGTCTAGAACAGGATTTGCCAATTTTTAGAAATTGTTTGTATGTCTGTGTGTGTGACAAAATTTTGTGGTAACTGTATCTCAAGAATTACTGTAGAGAATTCCATAGTATTTGATATGTAATTGCACCTTGACATAAATTAGTGCCTACCAACTTTTGCTTAAAATTGTCTAACAGGTAGCGTTGCCATCTTGCTTTTTCTAAATTTTTAACATGGCGGTATAGGACAAAATTTCGTATAAATGTAAATAAAGATAATTATTTTTTAATAATCATTATGAAATTAAAAATAATTATTTATAATAGTGATCGTCAACTGGCAAAATTTTTGTATATGTAGGAGAAACGTCTCCGACCCTGGGGGGAAGTCACCCTCCGAAGGGGGCAAATTTCTATTATGGTTACCTTTCAAAAAAGCTCGTGAATGCCTTTAAATGAATAATTGAACCATCGATCTATGATAACTTAAAATAAAGTTATTAATTTTTTTTTCAGTTTTGACAAAAAAAAAAAAAAAAAAAAAAAAGTAGTCGCATTTTTTTTTAAGATGTCATATAGAGAATGATATTGAGTTTCTTTGGATATTTAGTATTATATTATTTATCTAGGGTAGAAATCGTCAGCATTCTTTATGGAAGATAATTTTAATGAATAATACTTTCAGTTATTTTTAATGAGTGAATTGGTATAGGAAAGTATAGAAGAAAGTCATGTGGTGGCCACAACATATTAGTTAATTTATTTATTATTTTATTTTAACCAGAATTTATCTTTTGATGTTTTACAAATAGCATAGCATATAAACACAGAAAACTTGAACGTCTTCAACTTTAAAGGAATTAATGAAATTTCAGCCAGCTGTCTCAGTAGCGTTATGCGCACCGTTATCAGAGCATAAAGAGATGAAACGAAAGTGCTCGTATATATAAGAAGGTAATCGGATTCTAAGATTTTTTTTATCAACCAATAGAAGTAAGCGGAGTGCGGTGTTAGTCAGTATGATTTGAGAAACGATAGTTGTACAAAATATAGACAACATTACGAAAGTGTGGTTGTGTGGTTGAGTTTTACATCGGACTGTGCAATGGACTGTGCTGGGGACGGTGAAAGTGTCAATTGAATGTAAAATTTTCAATAATTAGACAAAAAGGGTAAAGCCAAATCATAATTATCAAAGATTTTTAAGATATTCTTATAGATGTAAAAATCTTCAAAGGAAACAAGTGCAAGATGTAGATTTAGGTCAGCAAATTGTTTTAATGGTATCAAAAATAAAATTATTGTTTTTCTCCAAGAAGAGATTTGGAATAGCCTATTTGTTGGTTTCTTGTTTAAGGACGTTAATGATATGTTCTTTTAATCGGAATTTAAGACATGGTTATCGTACCGTCTATCGTAAAATTCTTGTAGCCTCTTTACCTCTCTGTGTGCACATGTTAACCACCGACTCAAAAAAAAAAAAAAAAAAAAAAAAAAAAAGACAGCTTTTTATAATTTTGTTAATCCGGTTCTCAATATTTGTTCCGATTTTTTTTTTTTTTTTTACTAAGCTCTGAAATGGATTATCTGAAAGCCATTGCAATTCGCAAATATTAAAATTTCTTTTAATAAAGATATTCAAAAATTAAAGCTTCCTCATACTTCGTGTTTTAAGTCGGTCTCTTCTATGAGTATTGTTTTACCCTATTTTTCTTAAAATAAGTATTATCTAAAATTTTCAAGCGGCGTGATTTTAAAGTAATTTTTTTCATCTTCCAATAAACTTACCTTTTCTCACTGAAAAAAAAAAAAAAAAAAAAAAACTATAGATATGCATAACTCTTGGAGGTTTACAATAATTCCTGCCAATATGTTTTATCCTAAATTGGTCCAACTAAACTTACTCTTAAATTCCTACGCCTGAAAACAAGAAACAAAGTAATACGTTATTTCTAAAAAAAAAAATTGAGAAAAATATTGTAATTTGAATGAGCTAAAAAAATATTGCAAGCCTAAATCCATGCTTGAACTCGATTTCTTTGAAAAATTTTGTCTCTATAAGAAACTTAAAAACACTGTCATTTGTGATTCCATGTTACACTCATCAATCTGATTACTGAAATTTTTACATTCAATCTACACTTTCTTTATTTCGTCTACATTTTTCGTAACCGCCGTTTCCTAATTTCTTAGTCGTTAATCACCCATATATTTCGCACAATTATATTTGTCTTAGAATAAAAAGTTTTATAATCCAATTCCCATATTATATAGTACATAAGTCCTATTCTTTTGTTTCTTTATACACTGATGGCAGCACGCTTAATACTAGAAATTATTGTCTGCAATTTTATTATTCCTTTTGAGGTTCAAGACGTTCAAGAATTTTCCTGTATTTATTGAACTAATGCTAAATCTTCAGATAATATCACGGCATATCTTGTTAAAATAAAGCAGTCAGAAACAATTATACAAATATTCGGAAAAAGAACTCATGTTGCCTAATGTAAAAAAAAAAAAAAAAAAAAAAAAAAAAAAAAGATAAAAATTTTTTTAATAATTAGCTTCTCACTTACGTGATTTTTTTTTTTTTTGTTAAATTTTAATAAGGATAATATTAATTATTATATAAAAAAGATAATTCTATTTTCATTTTCATATAAGAGTGAATTTTAGTTCTCCTTTTAACAACAGAGTCACAGTATTTTTTTTAATGTCGTTAATATTTTTTAATTGAAGCAGACTTCAAAGTTAATTCGCGTAAACATCGTAATCTTATTATATTATAATTAGTTTTTTAAGTATAAATTAACAGAATTATATTCCACATAAATTATTTTTTTAATCAAATGGAAAATAATTGTTTTTAATAAAAATATTTGTATTTTTTATTTAAAAAAAAAAAAGCTTTAAATTTACAGAAAGTTGCAGTAAATTTTTATTTAATTCGAACATTTATTCTTTCTTTCTTTCTTTTCATTTTTTTTTTTTTTTTTTTTTTTTTTTTTTTTTGTCTTTGCTTAAAAATTTTGTTTAAAAGATTACACTTTATGATTAAAAAATCCATTAACGACATAATTCTTTCCTTGCGAGACAAAAATTCTTTTTTTTTTTAATCTTGTTATTAAAAATTTATTTATGAATATTAAATAAAAAAATCTTTTGTGATATTTTAATCTGGATGAATTCTAGGGAATAGTTGTTATTTAGTAAGAATTTTACTGAAAAATATGACTCGAGCATTTAATATTTTAAAGTAATACACGATCGTATTAAATAAAATAAAAACCAACCTTTTACCAAGTTTATAATAACTTAAAAATGCCCAAAGACGTGCAAAGGTTTAAACATTCCGTTATAATTATTGCAATTTATATATATAATATTTACGAAATAAAAGTATGTTTCTGATGGATTGGAGTGGAAGGCGCTGATATTTTATACCAACTATGTGAAAAATATCAGAGCTGGGAATCGAACCCCGTCCTGGTATTTTTCACATAGTTGGTATAAAAAATCAGCCTTCCGCTCCAAACTATCAGAAATGAATTTTCAAGGTTGATGAATAAAATTTCTAAATTAAAAGTATGTTAATTAAGAAATAAAAACATTTATTAAAACATAACTATATATTATTAAATATTACAAAATTGTTTTCAACAAAAAATACCTTTTATATATCAAATACTAAACTGTATTATGTTACTAAACCACAAATATATTAGGCATATAGGTAAAAAACTCTGGTGGTACCTTTTATTATTTTCACAGTTTTAAATCATTTTAATTTATCTTTTTTGGCATATGTGACCTTCACAGCATTATGCATACACAACAGTAGAGAAAATCACAAATTTTTGCTTTAAAATTTTTCAAATAATGCCTCCCAGAAGAAGCTTTGAGATTGTAAGGTTACATTCTTCATGTTATTTTGTCTTGAATATTGGTCTGTTTCCATCTATTTACATCTTGATAATTAATTATAAGTTACGCACCACTCACATATAGAGAGAGACAGAGAGAAGTTGTAAAAAAATGGGCACATGTGTAAATATCAGCACTCCTCCACAAGTCGCTATGGAAGGTGCTGAAGATTTCCAGCAAGGACTGTAGGTGATACCACTTCTTGTTATAAGATTGTAAGAGTTCGAACCATTCTTTTAAGTAGTGTATATGTAATGTGAGTTATTCTGAGAATTGGTGTTTGTTCTGAACTGCAAACTATTGACAAGTATTTGAAATAGTTTTCTCTTCGTGTTCTTGTGGTTAGATTAAAATAATTTCACAGTGATTTCCGAAAAGCTGAGATCTGAAGCTATTTTTGAAGAGTGTCATTAGTCACACGTCTTTAATTCACATGAGACAGAGACCACACATTTAGTTGAGGTTGGTGTAAATATGGGCACCATTTCTGTGTGTAAATATAAACCCCGGGAACTTTAAATTCAGTGTTTCTCCGTTCGGTATATCTCTTGCACTAACATTAATAAGAGAACCCCTACTTTGCGTCACTACTCGTGGATGCAAAGCAGTCAGGTTCAGCCTGATCATTTGATAACAATATAAGGAGCAATTGACTTATGGCCGTATTCACCATTAACTTCGACTCCTGGTTCAACACAAAAACTTGAAGAGCGTCTGAAGGCAGGGTACAGCTTTCCAGCAAAATCTGGCACGCTGTTTCTGCCATCTAGCGTCTAGGATTTCATATAATTTTTGATTGGTTATTTTCCTGTAAAAAATCTGAAAATATGTGTACCGCTAGATGGCAGGAACAACACGTCAAAATTTGCTGAAAATTTTCACCCCGCCTTTATGCGCTTTTCAAATTTTTGTGTTCAACCGGGAGTCGAAGTTATTGGTGAATAACAGACTAAAACTGTTATTCACCAATAACTTCAACTCTCGGTTGAACACAAAAATCTGAAAAGCGTATAAAGGCGGGGTGTAAATTTAGAGCAAATTTTGACGCGTTATTTCTGCCATCTAGCGGTATATTTTAAGATTTTTCAGGTGAAAATAAACCAATAAGAAATTATATGAAATCCTCGACGCTAGATGGCAGAAACAACGTACCAAATTTTGTTGGAAAGCTGCACACTGCCTTTACACACTTTTCAAGTTTTTGCGTTGAACCGGGAGTTCAAGTTAAGGGTGAATACGGCCATTAGTCGCTTGACAAAAGTATCAATTTGCTAAGTCGCTTGACAAAGGTGCTCTCAAAAAGACATGCTTGAGTTTTCTCGGGTTAAGATGGCAGCCAAGGTCCGTTAAAGTAAAATACCGGCCAAGGGTGCGAAAAAGAATTCAAAGAAATACACGAAACGATATGATTCATCATCGGACTTATCGGACTACTGTGACCCCCTTATAGACAGCGTATTATAATAACAAGTACACACAGAAAAATAAATTGGTCACAGTGACCTGCAAAAATGCTCAGTTGACAATACAGAATTGACTAACCAAAATAACTGACTATCTAGAAAGTGTACTTGCTGAACTAGTCTCCAAAACTGAAAACTGTACTTGCTGAACTAGTCACCGAAACTGAAAAGTGTACTTGCTGAACTAGTCTTCAAAACTAAAAAGTGTACTTGCCAAACTAGTCACCAAAACACTACTCCAGACTAGGAAGGTTAATATTATTAGACAAAGAAGGCTAGTCGATGATCATAATTATCAGACCAGGAAGGTTAGTCAACAACCGCAGTTGCCAGACAAGGCAAGTTAGTCAGAATCTGCACTTGATTAAGACGGTTAGTCAGCAGCCAAAAGGTATTTTACGAAGCAAGCTAGTCAATTTTCAATGAATATCTGAAGAGGCAGGATAGTCAAGACTATTTACCTGACTAATCTGTCTGGTAATATTTGAAAAGGAAAACTAGTCTCTATTTGACTAAGCTGCCTCATAATATTTGTGGAGGAATTTTATCCCGAAAAAAAAATATTTGACTAGCCTGTCTCATAATATTTGAAAGAGATTAATCAAAAAAATTTAATAGATTAAAATCCCTCATATTTTATGAGGAAGTGGCCTCATATTTGTTTGCAGGGGGCTTTTGAAAAAGCATTGATGTTAGTTTTAACCTCTTTACTTTTGTAATTGTTTAATCCCCCCTCCCTTTTTAAATGTTCAACCTTGAAAAAATATTTAAAAACTTTTCTGAAAAATATTACTTGTCCATCAACTGGAATAAAATACTCATAGCTGCCAACTTTTTCAATTTATTCCGGAATGTTGTTAACATTCGCCCTTTTCTTCATACCATATTCTTAATAGAATAATTTTCTTTAGCATGTAATTACAATTAAATATGAAGATAATTACTCCTCAAAGACTATGGTTTGAAGATAGGGCGATATACTAACAACATTCCGGAATCAATTAAAAAAGTTAGCAGCTATGAATACTGGGAATTTAACAAACTACTGAAACAAAGAATTTGCTAGTTTAATCATTCTTCCCTACCTTTATTCATCATTAACGCACGCATTTATCCAACACTTTTTTATCAAGGCATTCCAAGAGGATTGTGGCGCCACATGATTTAGTCCACTTTTTATGCACATCCTCATATATGGATTTAGAAATATATATATTTTTTTTTCTCATCGGTGCTTTCATTTTATACGCTGTGGTTACAAAAATAAATGTAAACTTTTTTTTTTTTTTTTAAGTTCCTTTTTTTAATATTTAAGCCACCTGAATATATGTATATATTTTTTTAAATAATGGATTTTTTCCACCTGATTAAAATTACAGATAAGTACGACGATACAATGTGCTTTAACAATTGATACAGGCAATATAAACAATATGCACGGAATAGACGATACAATGTACTAAACTATAAATAACATCGAACTCCAAATTTCAGGTTATTTAAAGTTTTAAAATCATAAATATTACTGATATACTTTTTTTTTTTTTTTTTTCAAGGTGAGGGTGGACATAAAATTTGCATTAAAAAACACTTTAACATATATAATAAGAATTTTTATTTTTAATCATCTCTGTAAATTTTATGCCCAGAGAAATTTTAATATATAACAATAATTTATAAGTATTTGATCATCCAAAATAACTCTCACTTACCTGATAACATTACTTTCAACATTCTTAAATCAAGAATTTATGTGGCTTATTTAAACAAGATTTCTCCTTCATTAAAACTATGTAATTGAAATAATACATAAAAGACAAAAATCAAGATAAAAATAATTTTATTGAAAATTATAAATGTTTCATATACATGAAGAAGGTTGCTCCATAATTTACATAAAAATTAATCATAATAATAATATAAAAGCACAAATATAATTAGGTAATAAAACGTAATTTGTTTATCCCTAAAGATGGCAAGCCGCTGAAAATTGTAGAAATAGCACCATCTTTAACAATTGGTTTATTTCTTGGGACTTGATATAACTTTCCTTCTTTTTCATTAAAATAAGTTATTGTTTGTATAATTCCATCAGGTTTAAAATAGAGCTCACAAACCTTTAAAAAAAAGAAAAAGAAAAAAAAGACATCAGGACATTACTAAGAAATACGTTATATGAGGTGTAAATTTCACCTCATTGCATAGGTTGCATTCAATTAAGAAGTTGCATATACCATAGACGGCTTCATTGGAAATCAAATAAATCAATGAGGAGACAAAATATTCTATCGAAACCTTTCTTAATCTATTCATAAATTTAAAAATTTTTTTTGGCGTTAGATATAGCTTTTATCTCTCAGACGATATAATTTTTAAAACGAGATGTGTTCTCAATCTTTTTTAAATTTTAATTTTTCAAAAAATTGCATTTTTTCGAAAATTTCATGTTGTTTCTTTTAGCTATTAATAGATGGCGTTGCTATTACGGATCGTTTCTCCTATTTATTGAAAAGCTTTTATTTTTGTCATTTTTTAAATTTTTCTCATAATTTTATGTCATTTTCTTATAAATAGCTGTATAAGGGATATGTGTAGGGCAATATGATACCGAAATATCCTTCAGAAAATGCTTTTATTATTTTCTAAACTGATTTTTTTCATGGCGTACTGCAGCAGAATGACAGATATTTTTAATGTTACAGTAACCCTAAGCCGTCTGCTTCAGTTCCGGTAAAAAGAGCGCTTATGTTTTGAGTTGAGTTTTAGTTTCAGTAGAAAATATCAACTGAGCTTATTACGTTGTTTTTCTCGACTATTGCAGCGACTTTAATTAAGATTAAGAAGATTAAGCTTTCTCATTTATCTATTTATTTACTTAACATTTTATATTAGAAATGTTTTTTTCGTCCATTTTATTTTTGTAATTAGACAGAATGTCGATGTTTATAACTTGTTCATTGTTGTCATTTGAAATAGACATTTCGGAATAACTTTTTCGATAAATTCGTCGCTTACAAATCATTACAAGCGCAAATCATTGACGTTTCATTAAAAAACTGGAAAATATGAACTGTTTTTTTTTTTTGTTGTTGTTGTTGTTTGTTTCTTTTAATCATTATACAGAAAAATAAACATAGGCAGTATTTTTAAAAGGGATCGGGCTCATTTTCATGTGACAATATCGCATAGGCAAATCGCATATCTCTTTTCTCTGATAGTGGGCGACGGACAAAGAGGCTTTCCATTCGTCTATTCTCACTCTGCTTGGAGAAATAACAGAGTAAGAAACGAAACTGCCGAAGACATCAAAACTTTTATGTATACACCAAGCATTTTTCCTTTTCCAAGCTGGCGCGATCTCGGGCAGCGCACACACAGACTCGGGTCTCCGAGAATCTAAAAAGGAGAGGTTAAATATGAGGTTATAAGATGGCAAGATTTTGCCATATTTAAATCTATAAAAAAAATGCTTTCTGTTACCGTATCGTGTAAGAATTGTATCTATAACTAGACCAAATTTTTACTCGCCACAGTAAAAATTCCACTCGCCAATGGCGAGCTGGCGAGCGGAAATTGCGCGCTTTGTATATATATTAATAGAATCGTACATCATAATCCAAAATAACAAATATGACAAATTTCCTTGGAAAAGAATAAATAAATAAACAAAAAAAAAAAAAAAAAAAACCTCTATAAATTTTTTTCTATGAAATTTGAAATTGATAAAAAACAGAATTTCCAAATCTTTTATTTTCTATTGTTTGATACAACAAATGCATAGTAATCTGTTTTTTAGGTGTATATGCACTAGGAATGGTAATAATTTTTTTTTTTTTTTTTTCTAAAAGTAAAAAAAAAAAAAAAAAAGAAATGTTAGGAAGTCGAAAATTTGAAATCATTGAATTGACGAGATTTTCGGATTATTGTTCACATGTATGGTAACAAAGTTGTAAGATGTAAAAAAACATAGATGATAAAAAGCCGCCGCAATGCTGAAGAACCAAAATGAATTTATGCATTTATGTGTATGTGTGTGTATATATATATATATATATATATATATATGTGTGTGTGTATATATATATATATATATATATATATATATATATATATATATATATATATATTGAGACAAATTTATATATATATGAGTTTAAAGATTAGAAAAAATCAAAACCATCCTCCATGACAAACTGTGTAATTGCAGGAAATATAAAATACAAAACCGACCATTATAAAATTAACAAATTAGGATTAAGTAAATGTGTGAGTGTATATATATATATATATATATACACGATAAATATCAAAACTAATTATCTTACACGGTACATATTTCTAAAATAAAGATTTCGAAAATAAAATATTCATATTCTAATAAAATTTGAAGTCAACCTGAAACCCAAGTCAAACTCAACACAGAAATTTTCATCAGCCCGAACCCGGAAAAGAAATTTTTGTTGGTAAAATAAACAAACACTAGACGCATACTGCCGTTCTCTCCGCCCCCCAAAATAAATAAATAAATAATAGTGATTAATAAATAAATCAAATGACATAATTTATAATTTTTTATTTTAGAATAATATTTTATGAAATATTTTTCAAACCCATCCAGTAATATTCTAATTACACTGATGGAAAAAACACCAAGAAAAAATTATTGTACAGTAATGAAATTTCAGCAATACATTTGTCTAGGTAACATATTTAATTGATTAAAGTTTCAAGATCACAGGTAGAGCCATTGGCGAAAAGAGCCATTTCAAATGTGAAATGTTGGTACATTAGTAACCGGTGTAACCGCCAGAATTTTGAATGCAAGCATGCGAACGTGCATGCATTGTGTCGTACAGGTGTCGGATATCAGTTTGTGAGATGGAGTTCTGTTGCACTTGGGCGGTCAATGCAGGGACGGTTAATGCTGGTTGTGGATGACACTGGAGTTGTCGTCCAATGATGTCCCATACGTGCTCGATTGGAGAAAGATCTGGTGATCTAGCAGGCCAAGGCAACATGTCGACACTCTGTAGAGCATGTTGGGTTACAACAGCGGTATGAGGGCGAGCGTTATCCTGTTGGAAAACACCCCCTTGAATGCTGTTCATGAATGGCAGCACAAAAGGTTGTATCACTAAACTGACGTACAAATTTGCAGTCAGGGTGCGTGGGATAACCACGAGAGTGCTCCTGCAGTCATACGAAATTGCTCCCCAAACCATAACTCCAGGAGTAGGCCCTGTGTGTCTAGGCCGCAGACAGGTCGCTAGCAGGCGTTTACCTGGCCTCCTTCTAACCAACACACGGCTATCACTGCGACCAAGGCAGAACCGGCTTTCATCAGAAAACACAACAGATCTCCACTCCGTCCTCCAATGAGCTCTAGCTTGACACCACTCACGTCGCAAACGGCAGTGGTTTGGAGTCAGTGGAATGCACGCTACAGGGCGTCTGGCTCGGAGCTGTCCTTGAAGTAACCGATTTGTAACAGTTCGTTGTGTCACTGTGGTGCCAACTGCAGCTCGAATTTCAGCTGCAGACGCAGTACGATTAGCCACAGCCATACGCCGAACACGGCGGTCTTCCCTCTCAGTAGTGCCACGTGGCCGCCCGGAACCCGGTCTTCTTGAGGCAGTACCTTCCCTTGACCACTGCTGCCAACACTCATGCACAGTGGATACATTCCTGCCAAGTCTTTCTGCAATATCGCGGAAAGAAACCCACCTTCTCGTAGCACTACTACACAACCTCGTTCAAACTCAGTGAGCTGTTGAGAGTGGCTTCTTCGTCTTCTTAGAGGCATCCTTGACTAACATTAACCCATTACGTAAAATCTCAACTGTAAATAACGATCACGATCCTTACAGCGCTTATTTAAAGCAAACCTCATTTGCATGTTCATAGTGTCACTACTAGCGCCACACTTATGCGCGTAGCTGGAAATTTGAATCGACGTCATCTTTCAGATGTATAAACACGCCTACCAAATTTCGTTTATCTAGCACAGCTCCTTCCTGGTGTTGCGATTTTTTTTTTTCCATCAGTGTATAAAATAAAGTAAACTAGCGGTGTCACACAATTATTTATAAGATATTTTTGAGCGGGATACGAATACATAATTTACAACAATCATTTTAATTTTCCTGTATACCGTTATGGTAAGCGTTTTAGATCAAATGCGAGATCACTTCCCTTTTTTTTATGTTCTGTGCATCTAAAATTAGCTTTCAAATATGAAAAATAAATGAAATAAAATCTTGGAATATCGCTCAAATGATTTTCTGAAGACAGAATACGTCGCCTTTTCACATCGAACTTTTCCCCCTCTTCCAGTTCTCAAAAAAATAGACAAAAGAAGAAAAACAAGAAACTCTCTAGCTTACTATATATATAATTGCGGACGCCAAATAAACTTAAAGCATACAAAAGAAGTTATTTTAAACTCCTAAGCTTTCTAAAAAACTAAATAATAATTTCTAACAACAAAATCTACTTGCTGCTTTTTTTTCATTGAAAAATTTGAATACTCAGAAAAAAGAAACTAGATGCACGCTCACGAGCATCATCTCAATAATCTTTTTTTTTTTTTTTTTTTTTTACAATAACAAAAATACATCACGTGAGTTAAAATATAAAAATGAGAGAAATAAATAAAACATGGACAATATCTAACAGAGAATAAAATAAAACATGGACAATATCTAACATCCTCCCACCTTTTGATTATATCTTATAATCAAAACTCTATATTTTGACATCTCTAGAAGATTTCATAAACTTCACAAAATCAGTCTATCTGGCATTTTAATTAGTCTTCCAGATCTAGTCTTTCTAATTTCCCTGCAGGACTTATCCTCCAAAAGCTTTTCAATTTGTGCTTCCTTCACAGCTGGATTAGGAAACGTATTTTCAGCACCGTTACTAAATGATACTTCTAGAGGATAGATTCTTTGTATTGGTCGAAGTATCTCTGAATGAGATGTTTGTAACTTTACGAGGCGCACTTTTCCATCTTTGCCATGAATAAGCTCTATGATGCGTCCTAATGGCCAGTGCATCCTTTTTTTATTGCCCGCTCCCACCAATACAATGTCTCCTACAGAAACTGTCTGTTGGCTTCTTCTCACATTCGGTCGCTGAATAAGTAAACCCAAATACTCTGATCTAAATCGATTTCTTAAACTTTTCTGCAGTGCTTGTCTATATTTAAGCCTTCGTTTGAAAGAGTTTCCCTCGACTGCATCAATGCTGGTACAATATATTCATGAATATCTTTCAAAAACATGGCAGGAGAAATTGGCTTAATAGATTCTTGCTCTGACATGTAAGTCAAAGGTCGAGAATTGATAATGCTTTCGCAATCAGCCAATACAGTAATCATTTCTTTATAATTCAAGCACGCTCGCCCAAGGACTCTTTTTAATAGATCTTTCATCAGTCTGATGAGCCTCTCCCACCATCCGCCCCACCACGCCGCAGTTGGCGGATTGAATTTCCATTCAATTGAATTGGTTGCTGCATCCTTTTGTATATGATTCCAGTTCAGTCGTTTCAAATAGTTGGCTGCACCAACAAAATTAGAGCCATTATCGCAATATATAATGGAACATCTTCCTCTACGAGATATAAATCTTCTTAAAGCCATCAAAAAAACCTCGGTAGATGCTGATGTAACAAGTTCAAAATGTACTGCCCGATAGATAGCACATGTGAACAAGATAACCCAACTTTTTTGATTGTCTTTCAGAAACAAAGGACCAGCCATATCAATACCAATGATCTGAAACACAGCTGCATCTTTTACTCGATTTTCTGGTAGAGAAATAGGCGAAGATTCCACGTTCTTAGAGTTGAATCTTTTACAAGTAGTACATTTAAATAAAACAGATGACACAGTTCTTCTTCCATTCAAAATCCAATATTTTTCTCTAATCAAATTTAAAAGAATCTGAGGACCTGCGTGACAATTTTTCCGATGGAAATATGAAATTAGTCGTTTAACAACTTCATGGTTAGATGGTAGAACGATAGGTGTGAGAAAATCCTTCTTGTCTTGTCTATACAAAATTTTAGTTTTCACGCGGATTATACCTTCCTCATCTTTGAAAGTCTCAAGAGTTTTCAATTTCTCATAATCTTTAGAGGAAAAAGCTTCCTTCTGAATCATCCAAGCTATTTTCATTTCTGCTTTGTGAAATTCCTGACTTGTCAATTCTCCTTTCACTTTATCCTTTGGATTACAAGTATTATGTTTAAAACGGAAAATCCATCCAACAAGGCGCACGATTTTCTCATAACATGAAAAATATTGATAGTACCAAGTATTCTGTGAATTTTCATCTACATTTATCAGTAATTTTGTTGATTTTAACTTTTCTCTTTCAACGTCTTCTTCATTTATATTCTGGCAGAGGAAATTCATATGTTTATTATACTCATATGGATTCTTAAGCCACGATGGACCCTCCCACCATTTGAGAGAGACAAATTGCTTGGCTTTACAACCTCTAGAGGGTAGATCCGATGGGTTCATTTCACTGGGTATATATTTCCATAAAGAAGGATCAGTCAAACTCCTGATTTCTTGAACTCGGTTCCTGACGAAAACTGACCAGTTCTCTTCTCTGATTATCCATGCAAGAACTGTCATGGAATCACTCC
Source organism: Salticus scenicus (assembly GCA_963930645.1). NCBI lineage: Eukaryota > Metazoa > Arthropoda > Arachnida > Araneae > Salticidae > Salticus > Salticus scenicus. The sequence continues at coordinate 56,436,523 of OZ005654.1, read as the reverse complement.
AAAAATATCTTTCCATATTTTCCCGACTGAATGCATCTGTTACTGATTTCGATAATCTAGCACCAATCAAAGCCGCTAAAAGCTCCATTCGAGGTATAGTTGGGCACTTTAAAGGACTGATGCGGGATTTGGCAGCCAGAAGGAATAATTTCACTTGATCAGCTTTTTCTATTCTCAAAAATACAACAGCAGCATAAGCCTGATTACTAGCATCACAAAATGTATGAAGAGTACATTTTTTTAAATTATCTGGAGTGACTTGAATGTATCGCGGAATCTCAATTTCTTCCAATATATTTAATTCACGAAACCATCCGATAAACTCGTTTTTTAGATCCCCGGTAATTTCTTCATCCCAGGTTAAACCAATTTTCCAGGTTTCCTGTAACATCATCTTGGGGCAAATCATGACTGGTGAAGTAAAACCAATTGGATCAAAAACTTTATGTGCCACAGATAACATAGTACGTTTTGTTATTTTCTCCAGATTTACATCTTTCGTCCAGGATACATTGACCTTTAAAATGTCCGAAAATCTGTTCCAGTGTAATCCAAGTTCAACAGCTTCTTTACCGTGTCCCGTGTCCTTTCTCTCTTCTGTATGTTCCCATCCGCTTAGGTCGAATCCGCCTTTAGACATTAGGTTTTTAGAGCAAGTAATAAATCTCTTTAACTCTTCCTCTGTACGGACACTCGTAACAACATTGTCAACATAGAAGCTTCTCAACAATCTTTGCTTAAGTTCTGGGTCATATTCTTCATCATTTTTAATATGGTATTCAATTACTGAAGCTAGCAAAAAAGGTGAACTCTTGACTCCAAAAACGACTCTAGCATGACGAAAATATTCTAAGCTCACTTTGTTCTGGATTGCTCCACCAGAGGAAACGTAAAAAATCCCGATCTTCTTTCCGGATGCTTATTTGCAAAAACGCTTTCTTGATATCAGCTAAGACACCGAATTTATTTTCTCTAAATCGCAAAAGTATGTCAGGAATTAATTCAATGAGATTTGGACCGCAGTGTAGACATTGATTCAAAGATGGATGGTTTTGGATTCTTGCTGATGCGTCAAATACTGGACGAATTGGAGTAGTGCTATTCTCCTTTATAACTGGTCGATGAGGTAAGTAGTGTCCATAAAAGGACCTTTCACATTCAGGGACCTCTTCAATAATTTTGTCGCCAAGCCATCCTAAAAGTACTTCCTCATATTTTTCATAAATATTACTCGCAAGTAGTTTTTGTGTGACATTGGTTAACCTTTTCTTGGCTAAACACAAATTATCAGGTAAAGGTGGTTTATCTTCAGTCCATGGCAAGGATATTTCATAACGACCGTCTTTATTCCGTGTTACTGTATGTAGAAAGTGTTCTTTCACTTGACGATCTATTTCCATCTTAGATAGCTTTTCGATTGGATCACTTATTCCAAGTAAATCTAATCTCCATAAGTCAGAAATTTCTGCTTCTTTTACAAACATGGAAGTAACTGATAGAGCTAAATTTTCTTTAGATGAACTTTCTTGAGGAACTTTTCCCATTAATGTCCAGCCAAAAAGTGTTTCCATTGCAACTAGCCCAGAGGACAACACTTCTCTTAGACCTGTCAATAGTTTACCGATTATATCAGCTCCAATCAGTACTTGAATAGATTCATCTGCATCGCCAACATCTGTCAAAACAATGTCTTTTTCGGCCAATTCTTTCAGCCAAGAACCTTTTCCCACAGGTTTAACATTTTCACATATAATATTTTGATCCAAAACCTCAAAATTGCATCTGAATTTCCCTGTCAAATCTCTTAATCTTATTTTATAAAAGTTATGTTCATATTCTTTGGTTGCGACTCCGCCAAAAAGTGAATGTACAACCTTTTCTTTTTTAATGGCTGCATATTTCATTTCTTCTGCTAATTTCTTCAAAATATACGATCTTTGTGAACCAGTATCCAAAATTAGACGAATAGCCTTTTCTTTATTATCAGAGACGACTTTTGCTTTGAGAGTTTGAAGAAATACCCTTGGATTTTTATTGAAATTTGCCATATTTACTTCACTTTCATTTGACTTTTCTTTCTCTTCCCTTTCATTTATTTTGCCTTTATCAAGACTTTGGCACATCACGGTGGAATGCTTTCTGTCACAGATAAAACACTTCAGGACAGCTTTACACTGTTTTGTAGTGTGACCTGACCCCAAACAGAGGAAACAGCATTTCTTATCCTTAAGAACACTCTGCTTCTCATTAAAACTCATCTTTCGTGCCGTAAAACAGTCTGAGCTCATATGCTTTCCATTATAAAACACGCAATTTTTCTTTAGATCCTGTTTAAAAGAAGTCGTTAAGAAAGTAGAGGCAGTGGGTATAGGCTTAACAACATCAGTATAAGTCCTTCTTTTTCTATAATTTCGGTCATCATTTTTCTTCGCCAGACCAAAACCGGCTACCGCCAAATTTATTCTTTCATCTCCTTAAACTTCACATTTGAGAAATTGCATCAAATTGTCCAACCGTTCTTTCGCATCAGAACTAGTAGAAACAATGTTACTTCTATTCCAAGCTTTCAAAAATTCAGCTGGAAAACAGGATTCTACCATAGGATATAATATAGAAGCGCATTTATCAGTAGTGACACCCAACGTTTCAAGAGCCCTTAAATATGATTCAAGTTTATCGTACAATGAAGTAAGAGAAAAGTTTTCTTTTGTATGAGCAACTATAATTAATTTTAATAATTCTCTAACGTACACTTCAACTAGAAGATCATCTCTTCCATAACGAGCTTTTAGACTCTCTATAACTTTGGCATAGTTGGCGCCAGTTGGCGGAAAACTGTCTACGACTTCTCGTGCTCTGGAACCAGCGACCGTTGCTTGAATGAGGTACTGGAATTTGTTTTCTGGAGGAATATCGTTATCTTTATCTATCTGCTCAAACTGACTCCAGAATGGCAGCCATTCTTTTAAATCCCCATCAAATTGTCGGAATTGTAACTTGGGTAAGGAAATTTTTCTTCTAGATGAATTACTTTCATTAACAGTTAAAATTGACTCCCCTTGAATGTAGGCCTGTGACTGTATTCTAGCCAATTCCAACTGTTGGTCTAATTCCATCTTCTTTATCTCTAATTCTTGATTAAGCTTTTCTAATTCAATTTTTTCTTCTTGTTCAAGTTTAAGTTTTTGTTGCTGAAGATCTTTTTCTTGCTCGACTTTTAATTTTTCTTTTTCTTGCCTCTCAACAACAGCCGTTGATAGAATTTCTTGCACAAAATTAGGATCATTTTTATATTCGTTGTTATTCAAAATAATTTCCTTCAAGGTAGCAATAGTACATTCAGGAGGAATTATTTCGCCAAGCTCTTCCGCTACAAACTTCAGATCGGCTTTTCTAAAACCTTTAATTGCTTGAAACATTGTTTTACTTCGTCCTGTCACGGACGTCACAAAATGTTATTTAAGCGTACAAAAAGAAAGTTATTTTAACTCTCTAGCTTACTATATATATAATTGCGGACGCCAAATAAACTTAAAGCATACAAAAGAAGTTATTTTAAACTCCTAAGCTTTCTAAAAAACTAAATAATAATTTCTAACAACAAAATCTACTTGCTGCTTTTATTCCATTGAAAAATTTGAATACTCAGAAAAAAGAAACTAGATGCACGCTCACGAGCATCATCTCAATAATCTTTTTTTTTTTTTTTTACAATAACAAAAATACATCACGTGAGTTAAAATATAAAAATGAGAGAAATAAATAAAACATGGACAATATCTAACAGAGAATAAAATAAAACATGGACAATATCTAACAATCAGGCTTTCTCACTTTTATCAGATTTTCGAATAAGTGGCATTGAAACAACTTTTGAATTCCCAAACTAGAGTCCTGCATCGGGTCGGGTAACCTGATTTTACCCGAACCCGACCCGCGTTGACAGAATCTTTTCTCTTGCGGGTCGGGTTGACTGATCTTTTTTTCGCGCGGGTCGGGTTCGGGTCGGGTTTGTATTTCAATAAGTCGGGTCGACTTGAGAACACCTTTCAAAATAATTTTTACAATTATAAACATAAATTTATAGGCATGTTTACAACTATGTAACTAATTTAAACATTCTGTACATACTAGACATGTATCGGTTGGTTGTTTGGTTGGAGGATTTAAGGCTGATTGACTCCAGATGTGTTCTAGGCCTATAGAGGGAATGCCCTCCGTTTGGGTCTTTCTAAGCGGTCCTAGCCCGTATTTACGCGTGTTTCGGAAGAAACCATGGTAAACTCCGAAAGGCTAGGTCGATGAGCGCGACCTGGGATCGAACCCGACACCTTCCATCTACCAGCTTTGAGCGCAGAACCGCTCGGTGGCTGGTGGGCAGACATGTACCGGAGCTCCCTATTCGTATCCGCGGATATCCGCCAGAAAAATAGATCCGTATTTGTATCTGAATCTGTATTCTTTTCTTTAACGGAACTAATATGTATCTTTTCTAGAAATTGTATGAAAATTAGAAAAGTATTATAAATCTTTCTTCACTGATGTTAATGTATATATTAAAGAAATACAAATACAGTATAACCTCGCATTTACATTCTGGAAATTGAAAAGGATTTCGCAGTTTACAAGTTTTTTTTTTTTTTTTTTTTTTTTTTTTTAACTTTCTTCTATATTTAGTAGAAGAATGTATTAGATTCGTAAAAATTTTCAACTTCCAGTTTTTGAGGAATTTGCATGTTTTGAGAGTCCAGAACAGATTTGACTATTTCCAGAAAATATCAGTCTGTGTCTCTGTATGTGTGTGACAAAAATTTTGTGGAGACTGTATCTCTGGAACTACTGCACATAATTGCATATAAATTTATAAATAAATGCACCTTGACATAAATTAATGCCTATCAACTTTTGGTGCCCATCGCTCAACAGATAGCGCTGCTATACAGTGATTTCCACAATTTAAGGGAAATTGCGCAGTTTACAAGTTTTTTTTTTTTTTTTTTTACTTTCTTCTGTATTTAGTAGAAGAAATTATTAGATTCGTAAAAATTTTCAACTTCCGGTTTTTGATGAATTTGCATGTTTTGAGAGTCAGGAACTACTGCAGAGAATTGCATATAAATTTATATGTAGATGCACCTTAACATAACCTAGTCTCTATCAACTTTTTATGTCAATTTCTCAAAAGGTGGCGCTGCTATACAGTGATTTCCACAGTTCAAGGAAAGGCTTTGTTTCAGGATCTACTACACAAAATTGCACATAAATTTATATGTGGATGTACCATGATATAAATTATTTTCTTTCCACTTTTGGTACCAATAATTCAATAGGTGGCGGTGTTATACAACGGTTTCCATAATTTAAGGGAAAGATATATCTCAGGTTCTATTGTGTATAATAAAAAAAAAAAATGGATATGTGAAAAGACCATTATCAGACATTATGCTGATTCAATTTGGATGCATATCGGCCAATAGGTAGCGCTGCTGTACTGCAATTTTCTCAGAGAACGGAAAAGCTATATCTCAACTTCCATGGTGTATAACTGTACAAAATTTGATAAGTGCGATAACCATTATCATAACGCATTTTTTAATATATTATTTATAGAGAATAAAACTGTCTTTCTTTGTACTTTTAGAGTAACTTTTCTCTAAGATGAAAATCGTCTGCATTCATCATGGTAGGTAATTTTAATAAATAATAGCTTTAATAAATTATCAGTACTGAGCGAATTTGTATTAGAAAATATAGAAGAAAGTCTTCTGGTGGGCACAACATACTATTTTTTTTCTTTCTAATACCTTTACTTTTAATGAAATTCAATCCTCGCTTTTATGTGAACGGAATTTTGAATTTTCCTTCATTTATACTTGTATATACATCAAATATAGAAGAAATACTTGCTGTGATTTCATTAACAGCTAGTATACTGTGAGCACCTCAAATTTTCTTCTATATTTTCCTATAGGAATTCGCTCAGTAAAAATATTTTCTTAAAAATATTATTTATTAAAATTATCTACCATAATGAATGATTTTCACTTTATAAAAAACTAACACTAAATATAAGAAAAGAAAGACAGTTTTATTCTCTATAAATGAAGTCTTAAAAAATGCGTCTTCATAATGGTTACCTCATACATCGGGTTTCGTACCGTTATATGTCATAGAAGTTGAGATGTAGCCACATTCCGTTCTCAGGGAAAATTGCAGTATAGCAGCTCTACTTATAGGCTGATATGCTTCCAAACTGAATCAGCGTAATGTCATGTAATGGCTACACTGATACGTGTCAAGTTTTGTTTGATTATGCACAACAGAACCGAGATATAGCCTTCCCTGAAAATGCGAAAGTCGACGTATAACAGCACCACCTGTTGAGCAATTGACACAAAAGTTGGTAGGCACTAACTTATGTCAAAGTGTATCAAGTGTATCTGCATATAGATTTATACGTAAAATCGTGTAGAAGTTCCTGAGATACAGCCTTTCCTGAAATTGTTAAAACCGCGGTCCAGCAGCGCCATTTGTTGAGAAATTGACACCAAAGGTTGATAGGTGCTAATTTAGGTCAATGTACAGTCGGTCAAACAAAAAACGAAACACCCCCACCTATCTCATTACCTAATTATCGCAAAAACATGCAGTAGGCACCAATCATCAGGAAATTATGTCTACTTTTTTTGTATGTAGGAAAAAATGACATTGGGGGTCGTCTACATATTAAAAATGGGTCCAACTTTGAAAATTCGAATGTTAACCCACTAATTTGACGACAGAAAACGATTCTAGAGCATCAAAATAGCCTAGATATAAATTTGCACGAAGATATCAACATTGGTTCCTGAGATATTTAAGGTTTTTCTTTAGGGGGTTATCTCCAAGTTTATTTTTTTATCATTTAGGTCAGATTCAACGAATTTATTAGAGCTCTCTTCTATTATTCAATGCGTTTCATTCATCTACAAATTTCTAAATACATCAAAAGGAATATAATTTCAATGAGCATATTAATGTGGAAATTTCGAACTATAGGAAATATTCTGTCCAAAAAGGTTAACACAGGAAAGTCTATTAACACCTGTGTGTGTGAAGGGGAGGAGGAGGGGCACCAACATTAAAAATTGATGTTTTATTATCGCATTTTCAAAAGATTTTAATTGAAATTAGATTTCTGTTATGCTTTTTCGAAAATGATTATAGGGATTTTGATGAAAGTTTGGGGTCAAATGCTTTCGGGATACTAGACTTACCACCATCTTCAGAAAAATTTGCGTTGGCTGTTAACCCCTTATCGGCCAATGGCAACAAATGAAATAAATTGGGTTTATTCGGAAACTGATATAAGGATTTTGATGAAAGTTTTGCGTTAAGTGCTTTTGAGTATGCTTAAACGAATGGAATTATCCCCATCGTCATAAAAGTTCGTTGTCGCTGTTAACCCTTTAAAGGACAACTGCAACGTATGTCAGAAATCGGCTTTACACGGATGTGGACTAAGCAATTTTTATGAAAGTTTGAAGTTAGGGCTTTTTAATAAGAGAAAACAATTGTATTTCATTTTCAGATAAATTAGCGTTTACATTTAACCCTTTACCGGCCAACTGCAATACATAGCAAAAGTTGGGTTTATTCAAAAATGATTCTAGGGATTTTGATGAAAGTTTGGGGTTAAGTGTTTTCGGAATATTAGACTTACCATCATCTTCAGAATTATTTGCGTTGGCTGTTAACTCCTTAACGGCCAATTGCAACAAATGAAATAAATTGGGGTTATTCGGAAACTGATATAAGAATTTTGATGAAAATTTTGCGTTAAGTGCTTTTGAGTATGCTTAAACGAATGGAATTATCCCCATCGTCATAAAAATTCGTTGTCGCTGTTAACCCTTTAAAGGATAATTGCAACGTATGTCAGAAATCGGCTTTACACGGATATGGACTAAGCAATTTTTATGAAAGTTTGAAGTTAGGGCTTTTTCATGAGAAAAAACAATTGTATTTCATTTTTAGATAAATTAGCGTTTACATTTAACCCTTTACCGGCCAACTGCAATACATAACAAAAGTTGGGTTTATTCAAAAATGATTCTAGGGATTTTGATGAAAGTTTGGGGTTAAGTGTTTTCGGAATATTAGACTTACCATCATCTTCAGAATTATTTGCGTTGGCTGTTAACCCCTTAACGGCCAATTGCAACAAATGAAATAAATTGGGGTTATTTGGAAACTGATAAAAGGATTTTGATGAAAATTTTGCGTTAAGTGCTTTTGAGTATGCTTAAACGAATGGAATTATCCCCATCGTCATAAAAATTTGTTGTCGCTGTTAACCCTTTAAAGGACAATTGCAACGTTTGTCAGAAATCGACTTTACACGGAAATGGACGAAGCAAATTTTATGAAAGTTCGATGTTAGGGCTTTTTCGTGAGAAAAAAAACAATTGGATTTCATCTTCAGATAAATTAGCGTTTACAGTTAACCCTTTACCGGCCAATTCAATACATAGCAGAAGTTCGGTTTACTCGAAAATGATTCTAGGGATTTTGATGAAAGTTTGGGGTTAAGTGTTTTCGGAATATTAGACTTACCACCATCTTTAGAAAAGTTTGCGTTGGATGTTAACCCATTATCGGCCAATCGCAACAAATGAAATAAATTGGGTTTATTCGGAAACTGATGAAAGGATATCATGAAAGTTTTGCGTTAAGTGATTTTGAGGATGCTTAAACGAAGGGAATTATCCCATCGTCAAAAAAATTTGCTGTCTATGTTAACCCTTTAAAGGCCATTGCAACGTATATCAAAAATCGGTTTTACACGGATATGGACTAAACAATTTTTATGAAAATTTAAGTCAGGGCTTTTTCATGAGAAAAAAACAATTGGATTTCATCTTCATATAAATTAGCGTTTATAGTTAACCCTTTACCGGCCAATTGCAATACATAGCAGAAGTTGGGTTTATTCGAAAATGATTCTAGGGATTTTGATGAAAGTTTGGGGTTAAGTGTTTACGGAATATTACACTTACCATCATCTTCAGAAAAATTTGCGTCGGCTGTTAACCCTTTATCGGCCAATGGCAACAAATGAAATAAATTGGGTTTATTCGGAAACTGATATAAGGATTTTGGTGGAAGTTTTGCATTAAGTGCTTTCGGGGATGCTTAAATGAATGGAATTATCCACATCATCATAAAAATTCGTTGTCTCTGTTAACCCTTTAAAGGACAATTGCGACGTATGTCAGAAATTGGCTTTACACAGAAATGGACTAAGCGATTTTTATGAAAATTCGATGTTAGGGCTTTTTCATGAGAAAAAACAATTGGATTTCATCTTCATATAAATTAGCGTTTACAGTTAACCCTTTACCGGCCAATTGCAATACATAGCAGAAGTTGGGTTTACTCGAAAATGATTCTAGGGATTTTCATGAAAGTTTTGGGTTAAGTTTTTTCGGAATATTAGACTTACCACCATCTTCAGAAAAATTTGCGTTAGCTGTTAACCCCTTATCGGCCATTGGCTGCAAATGAAATAAATTGGGTTTATTTGGAAACTGATAGAAGGATTTTGATGAAAGTTTTGCATTAAGTGCTTTCGGGGATTCTTAGATGAAGAAATTATCCTCACTGTCATAAATATTCCTTGTCGTTGTTAATCCTTTAAAGGCCAAATGCAACGTATGTTAGAAATTATCTTTATACGGAAATTGAGAAAACGTTTTTTCTGAAAGGTTGCAGTTAGAGCTTTTTGATGAGAAAAGACGATTGGATCTCTGCTTCAGACAAATTAGCATTCACAGTTAACCCTTTACTGAACAACTGCAACACATAACAGAAATTGAGTTTACCTGGAAATGGATATAGCGATTTTGATGAATATTTCGGACTAAGTTTTTTCGGGGACTGCTAAAACGAATGGTATTCCCTCATCTTCAGAAAAAAAAAAATAACGTTCTCAATTAACCCTTTATAGGCCAATTGCAACATATGACAAAAATTGGGTCTACTTGTAAATAGGTATAAGGATTATGATGAAAATTTGAGGTTGCATAATTGATTAGAATTATTTTATTCTTCAGAAAATTTTTTGTTCTCTGTTAAACCTTTAAAAGCCCATTGCGACGTTTGCCAGAAATACGGTTTATCCAAAAATAGACATAGCGAATTTCATAAAAGCTTGGAGTTAGGACTTTTTGATGAGAAAAAGCTTTTGGAAATATCCTCATCTTTAGAAACAATCGCATTCGTTGTTAACTCTTTATCGACACATTACAACATGCGGTCGAAATTGAGTATATTCGGAAATGGACAAAGCGATTTTTATGAAAGTTTGGAGTTACGGCTTTTAGATGAGAAAAAATGATTGGACTTATCCTTATCTTCAGAAAAAATCGCGTTCTCAATTAACATTTTATCGGCCAGTTGCAAATTATAGCAGAAGTTGGGTTTATTTAGAAATTTATATAGGGATTTTGATGATAGTTTGGGGTTAAAAACTTTCTGGGTGCTTAAAGAACTGGACATATCCTTATCTTCAGAAAAAAATTGTTCGCAATTTACCATATATCGACCAGTTGCATCAAGTTTTAGAAATAGGCTTAATCGGAAATGGATATAGTGATTTCAAATAAAGTTTGTGGTTAGTGTTTTTAGGGATGCAAAAATGTTTGGACTTATTCTCATCTTTTGAAAAAAATGGCGTGATCAGTTAAACCTTTATCGACAAATTGCAAAATATCGCCAAAATTCGGGTTACTCGGAAACGGATGTATCGATTTTGATGAAAGTTTGGGATTAAGTGTTTTCGGAGGTGCAGAAAGTTTGGATTTATACAGAAAAATTAGCGTTCGCTGTCATAGTATATGGTAAAAAAGGATTCGGGTTTCAGTTCATGACTTCATTTGTTATTTTGTTTAAATTTAGTACGAGAGAATGTAATCGATTCAAGCAATATTTGTGTGTATCGAAATATTTGGTAAATAATGAGCCAGGTTCAAGTCTATAACTGTATACTTATTGTGTATCTTGTTTTCTTTCTTTCCTTTCTATTTATATATATATATATTTAATACAATTTAATTAAATCAAAGGTAGCTGATATTTGTGTGTGTTGAAGTATTTGGTAAAGAAGGAAGCAGGATCCAGTCCATGACTGAAAATAGAGATATTTTTTTTAATGAAAATGCCTAAATTCAAATAAAAGTAGGTGATATTTTCAAATGCCTAGCTAGTCGTTAATTTAGTTAAATAGCGATTGCAAGTTTTGTACTGGTAACGCTGCCGAAGGCAGCAGGAACCAGGAACAGTTGGCTAAAAGAATTAAAAAATGCATTTTCACCGTGTTCTGATCCATTCTGAAAGTTTCAAATGTCTAGCTTTTCGGGAAGTTAGTTAAATAAATTTTTTGTCGAATCATATAAACGCTTCCGAAGGCAGTAGGGACCTGAAACAGTTGACTAAAAGTGATAAAAAAATGTATTGTCACCGTGTTCTGAGCTATCCTGAAAGTTTCAAATGTCTAGCTTGTCGGGAAGTTAGTTAAAAATCGATTGCAAGATTTGTACTGGATAAACAAACAAACAAGAAGCGAAGTTAATAAAAATAATTACAAGATATAAAGAACTTTTATATACCATGTTTTTAAATTTTCTGTTGAATCATATAAACGCTACTGAGCGCAGTGGGAATCCGGAGCAATTGGAAAAAAGTATTAAAAAAATCCCTTGCTATCGTGTTTTGAGCTATTATAAAAGTTTCAAATGGCTATCTAGCCGGGAAGTTAGTTAAAAGTAGATTGCAAGCTTTGTACTGGTAACGCTAACGAAGAGAGCAGGGTCCCGAAGCAATTGGTTAAAAATATTTAAAAAATGCATTTTCACCGTATTTTGAACTATTCTGAAAGTTTCAAATGTCTAGCTAGTCAGAAAGTTAGATAAATAAATTTTCTGTTGAATTATATAAACGCTGCCGAATGCAGTAGGGACCTGAAACAGTTGACTAAAAGTATTAAAAAAGTATTGTCACCGTGTTTGAGCTATCATAAAAGTTTGAAATGTCTAGCTAGTCGGGAAGTTGGTGAAAAATGGATTGCAAGCTTCGTACTGGTAACGCTGTCGAAGGCAGAAGGAACCCGAAGCAGTTGGTTAAAAATATTTTTAAAATGCCTTTTCGCTGTATTCTGAACTATTCTGAAAGTTTAAAATATCTAGCTAGTCGGGAAGTTAAATAAATTTTCTGTTGAATCATATAAACGGGTAGTGACCTAAAACAGTTGACAAAAGTATTAAAAAAAATGTATTGTCACCGTGTTTTGAGCTAGCCTGAAAGTTTCAAATGTCTAGCTAGTCGGAAAGTTAGTGAAAAATTGATTGGAAGCTTCGTACTGATAACGCTGCCGAAGGCAGCAGATACCCTAAACAATTGGCTAAAGGTATTTAAAAAAATGCATTTTTACCGTGTTCTGAACTATTCTGAAAGTTTTAAATGTCGGGAAGTTTGTTAAATAAATTTTCTGTCGAATCATATAAGCGCTGCCGAAGGCAGTGGGACCTGAAATAGTTGACTAAAATTATTAGAAAAATGTATTGTCACCGTGTTGTGAGCTGTCCTGAAAATTGCAAATATCTAGATAGTCGGGAAGTTAGTTAAAAATCGATTGCAAGATTTGTACTGGACAAAAAAAAAAAAAAAAAAAAAAAAAAACATACAAATAAACAAACAAACAAACAAGAATCAAAGTTAATAAAAACATGGTAATATGGTAAAATATTACAGGAAGTTCAAGTATTTTCTCCCCTTGCTTAATTTTACGCTGTTGCACTTCATATAATTTTAAACCATAAATCGTAATGATATATAATTTTTTGTCGTGTTCCTGTAAAAATCTATAAAGGCTATCTTTACCAAAATCTATACAATTTGCGCGACGGTAATGTATAACATGTGCATAAATTTTAGTTTAATAGAATAAGGTGTTTAGATACTATCGCATTTTAAAACGATTGGGCCCATAGACCATAATGACAATTTTTCTTTCTGTCCTTGTAAAAAGGAAAAAAAAAAAAAAAAAACTATGCATGCTAGATTTATCAAAATCTATACACTTTGTGCAAGAGTGATTATTAACATTTATAAAATTTTTTTAACTCAAACGAATAAGGCTTTTAAATGCTGTCGCATTTTATTTTATTTGGATCTATAGACAATAATGATAAAAAATGTTTTGTTGTGTCCCTGTAAAAAACTATTAATGTTAGATACATCAAAATCTATACACTTTGTGCGACGGACATTTATAACACGCGTATTAGCTCAAAAGAAAATGGTATCTAGACGCTATCGCAGTTTGAAAAACTTGGCCCTATAGGCTATAACGATAAAGAATATTTCTTTTTTCTGCCTGTAAAAAGTACTTTTAAGTGCTAGATTCACCAAAATCAACAGTGATCGTGCTATGGTGCCATACAATAACTTACTATATTTCAACTTATTTGAACAGAGGATTTAGGCACTGTCGTATTCACTCACACACATACACCCATTCATAATCGAAAACTAGTAAAAAGGAATTCAGTGTAATTCAAAAGTATAGAAAACCCTTAATCTCAAAGGTCGGGTTTTTTGTCACGATTACAATACTTCCTTTACATACGTAAGTTCGGAAAGTAAAAATCTGATCTCTCAGCTATGAAGTTCTGTCCAACTCAAAGAAATAATTTATTCTGTAATAATATTATATTATTTTAATTGGTTAATTTATATTTCCAACACTATTAATAATAGCGACTATATATATTAGAAATCACAATTCTTCTAAAGAAAATTACGAAAACATTATATAATATAAGTAAGGAAAGAGATAAATTAAAAAAAAATAAATAAATAAATGTTAAACTACATTTTTAAATTGCATGTTTTATATTATAATACAATTTATTTCAGAATTAAATTCCAATTTATTTCAGCTGAAAAAAAAAAAAAAAAAAAAAAACCATTGTTGAAATAATTAAAAATATATGAAAGTGAATTAAAACTTTTTTTTCTTAATATCGTCTGCAATAAAATTCAAAACTGATTGTTGTGAATGCTACTTGTAAATACAGTTTGTAATCGTTATATGGCCCCCAAACTTGATCTTCAATCGTTTTTCTGGAATATCTCGAGAACTATTTGGCCCAATGAGCTGCAAATTTGCATACGCGTATTTTTATGTGCTAGAAATCGATATCTGTTAGAAAAATTATAGGTCACAATACATAATTTTTTAAAATATTAATTTAATATTTTTTATTCTATAGATAAAAAACATTAAAATCTTAATGAAACTCATAAATATGTTTGGAAAACCTGTTATTAACATCATAAAAAAAACCAGGTAAAAAAAAAATAAAAATGTAGGAGAAATGAATAAAAATGTGTAATCAGACTTTAACATTAGAAGCTCGAAAGTTTAGATGTGTATAACTCCTAAACTTATACACCATATGACTTCCAAATTTATATCTGGGGATGAAATTGACTGTAGAATCGATATCCGAAATCAAAATTATATGTTACCATTGAAAAAATTAAAGTTTGACACGATTTCAATATGGAGACGACCCCTTAAGCTATTTTTTTCCAATTAGCTTAAAAGAGAACAAAATTCCCTGACGAATGGTACCTTCGGTGTCTTTCTGCAACAATTTACTGATGAGTTAGGTGGGGGTGTTTCGTTTTTTTTTTTTGACCGACTGTACATCAGCATATAAATTTATATGCAGTTATCTGCAATGAGATACAGTCGCCAGAAGATTTTTTTTTTTTTTTTTTTTTTTTTCTTTTTTTCACGCACACACACAAACAGACAGACACATATTTTCCAAAAATACCTAGTCAAATTGTGTTCTGGAATCCGCAAAACGTGTAAATCTATCGAAAAACGGAAGCTGAAAATTTTTACGATTCCAATACTTTCAATTGAATACAGAAGAAAGTAAAAAGTAATGTAAAACAAACACATTTAGGAAACGGATTCCATCAAGGCGTAATAATAATATTCTTCTTCTCTTGAACAAATAAACAAAACACGAAAATGGCCACTGTAGAAAAGAAAGATAATTTGCTGATCATGTGAATTGAAAGTGATTGTGGGAAAGCAGATGTCCCAAATAATTATAAACATTCACGTCGAACAAAAGCAATAAATAAATATACATTTCTTTTTAGTTCCCCATCATACTATAGGTATGGGGAACTTAGGTAATCGTGAAAATTTTCGACCTCGGTTTTTTTACTTTTCTACACGTTTTCAGGTGTGAGGAATCCGAAAATGACAAAATTTCTATGGTGTCTGTTAGTCTGTTAGTGGGTCAGTCCGTTAGTTTGCTAGTCTGTATACACGATATCTCAAGAACTAATTGTCGCAGAGAGGTCAGATCAGTTTCAAAATATTACTTTCGACACTGGCAAGAACCCTATTCATTTGAAACATTCGATTTTAAAAACTTCGTAAGTAATTTTATCAAACTCCCACGGTTTCCGTGTTCTGACAAACTTAAACTAATTTTTGCATTTTTCCCCTAATTTTGTCAAAGTCCCACGGTTTCCGTGTTTTGACAAACTTTAACAAATTTTCACATTTTACCCAAAATTTTGTCAAAGTCCCACTTTTTTTTTTCCTTTCTCTTCCCTTAATTCTATCAAACTCCCACGGTTTCCGTGTTCTGACAAACTGAAACAAATTTTTGCATTTCCCCCCCAATTTTGTCAAAGACCCATGGTTTCCGTGTTTTGACAAACTTAGAATAATTTTCACATTTTACCCAAAATTTTGTCAAAGTCCCACTTTTTTATTTTATTTATTTATTTATTTTTTAATTATTGATGCTAAGTGAATTTGTATAGGAAAATATAGAAGAAAGTCTCGTGGTGGCCACAACATACTAGTTAAAAAATGTCTGTCTGTCCGTCTGTGTGGGTGTAACAAACATTTTGTGGCAGCTGTATCGTTGGAACTACTGTTCAGATTTCCATTTAAATTCATATGTAGATGCACCTTGACCTAAATTAGTGCCTATCAATTTTTGGTGTCAACCGCTCGAGAGGTGGCGCTGCTATACAGCGATTTCTGCATTTCCAGGGAGGCTATATCTCAAGTTTCATTGGGTATAATCCAACAAAATTTGATATGTGAGAAGACCAATATGAGATATTTCGCTGATTCAATTTGAATGCCTATCAGCCAACAAGTGGCGTTGCTATACAGCGATTTTCGCAATTTAAAGAAAGGCTATGCAGTGAATTGCATATAAATTTGTATGTAGGTGCACTTTAACATATATTAGCGCTTGCCAACTTTTGGTGTAAATTGCTCAACAGATGGCGCTGCTACACAGCGATTTCCACAATTACAAGGAAAGCTATATCTCAGGTTCTACTGCGTATCATCAAACAAAACTTAATATGTGAGAAGGCGATTATGAGACATTATGCTGATTCAGTTTGAATGCTTGTCGGCCAATAGCTGGCGCTGTTATTCTGCAAATTTCATCGATAACGGGATGGCTATATCTCAACTTCTATGTCATATAACTGTACAAAACTTGATATGTAAGAAAACCATTATAAAAATACATTTTTAATTTTTACTTTCTTTTATATTCAATAGAAGAAAATATTGGATTCATAAAAATTTTCGACCTCGGATTTTTGATGAATTTACACGTTTTGAGAGTTGTAGAACACGATTTGACCATTTTTAGAAAACGTCAGTTTGTCTGTCTCTGTGTGTGTGTGACAAAATATTGTAGCAATTGTATCTCAGAAATTACTGCAGAGAATTTAATACAAATTGGTATGTAGTTACATCTTGACATAAATTAGTGCCTATCAACTTTTGGTAAAAACTATCCAACAGGTTGCGTTGCCATCCCGCTTTTTCTAAATTTTTAACCCGGTGGTATAGGACAAAATTTTGTATAAATGCGCAACAATTTTGTATAAATATTTTTAATAATCATTATGAAATTTAAAAGAATTATTTGTAATACAGGTATTCAACTGGGAAAAAAAAATTATGTAGGAGCCCTCGTCTTACCCCTTGGGGACAAGTCCCTCCCTCGAGGGGAGTAAATTTTCATGATGGGTATTTTTCAAAAGAGCTCGTCATTACCTTTAAAAAGAATGGTTGAACGATCGATCTGCGATAATTTGAAATAAAGTTATTGATTTTTTCATTTTTAACAATAATAATAATAATATTCAGGATAAAATTGACTTTTTTGGACATTTAGTGTTATACTTCTTCTCTAATATGGAAATCGACTGCATTATCATGAAATATAATTTTTTTAAATATTAATTTTAATAAAGTTTTTTACTGAGTGAATTTGTATAGGAAAATATAGAAGAAAGTCATGTGGTGGACACAACATACTACTTTAAAATGTTATTTATAGACGATAAAACTGTCTCTCTTTAGATATTTAGTGTTAGATTTCCCTAAGATGAAATTATTTGCATTCATCATGTTAAATATTTTTAATCATAGTTTTAATAAATTATTCGCACTTAGTGAATTTGCAGAAAAATATAGAAGAATGTCTTGTGGTGGCCAGAACATACTATTTTTTTTTCTTTTTTTAATTTACCAACTGTGTGACAGTGAAAATTTACTTTATTTTATGTCATTTTATATCATTTTACCTTGTTTTGCATGGTTTTTAAATAAAAATGTAATGTTGATTTATTTTTCGGGTTTCGGGTCGGGTTCGGGTCGCAAAAAGTTCTCTGTTGCGGGTTCGGGTTGGTTTTCGGGTTGATGAAAATTTTTTTGTCGGGTTCGGGTCGGATTTCGGGTTAATGAAAATGTTTTTGTCGTGTTTGGGTTGATTTAAAATTATCTGTCGCGTTCGGGTCGGGTGACTCTATCGGGAAGTTTTGTTGAATCATATAAACGCTACCGAAGCAGCGGGGATCCGATACAATCGGCTAAAAGAATTTAAAAAATGCATTGTCATCGTGTTCTGATTTATTAAAAAAGTTTCAAATGGCTAGCTAGCCGGGAAGTTCATGATTGTTGAATAATATAAACGTTACCGAAGGCAGCAGGGATCCGAAACAATTGACTAAAAAAAAAAAAAAAAAAAAATGCATTGTCATCGTGTTATGAATTTTTCTAAAAGTTTCAAATTTCTAGCTAGTCGGGAAGTTATACGATTGTTGAATCATATAAATGCTACCGAAGGCAGCAAAGACCTGAAACAACTGGCTAACAGTATTTAAAAAATGCATTGTTATCGAGTTTTGCGCTATTCTAAAAGTTTCAAATGTGTAGCTTAGCTAGGCGGAAAGTTAGTTAAATAAATTTTCTGTTGAAACATATAAACTCTGTCGAGGGCACCAGGGACCCGAAACAGTTGGGTAAAAATATTTAAAAAATGTATTGTCACCGTGTTTTGGGCTATTTTGAAAGCTTCAAATATCTAGCTAGTCGGGAAGTTAGTTAAAAATCGATTGCAAGATTTGTACTGGACACACAAATAAACAAGAATCGAAGTAAATAAAAACATGGTAAAATATAAATTAATTTGCCATAATAAATTATCGCATTATGTTGAAAAATTTTTTCTTAAAATTCTAAATCGGCGAGGTTCTACTGATATCAGTGAGTTGTATGTATTGATATAGTTGAGTTTCACAAATGTTTCACTCACTGTTTTTTCATTAATAAGTACACTATAAATATTAATTCCCGTTTGAGAGAATATAAATTTAAATTTGAAATGCAAAAAATCTATACAGCAATTTTATTATTTTACCATGAAAATTTTTGTAATTTGAAGTGTTATATTGCTCTCTAACACATTTCACTTGTGATTAAAGTTATTATAATTATTTCACATATACAGCTACAGCGCATTTCAGTACAAACTGCTTATGTGACTGCTAATACAAAACAAATATAAAAAATCTTGAAAATGAGGATGAACCGAACTAATATACGCTCTGGGATGACCGTACTTGTTTTCCTCCCTTTTTTTTTCTTTTCTTTTTTTTTTTTCGCGTACTTCACTTGACGTCACAGGAAAAGGGGAAATGGCGTACTCAACAGAACTAGTTTACCAGAAACAGAAAACTATCGCTCAAGTGAAATACAACGCCATCTCTTGGGAAAAGATAGATTATCGAGAAACTGACGCTCCCCCTTAAGCAAAATATATTACTATAATATCATTTTAATAAACTTTTAATTTAACTCTTTTCTAAAATATAAAATTTGATAATTGCTAAAAATGTTTTTACAGAATCCATTTTCAAAACATGACATACATGTCAATCTTTTAGCAAGCTGTTTAGATAATCTTTCAACTGCAGAATCATCATCTCCTTTATTATAATTTATTTTAAGATAGAGGCGATTTAAGCATTTAATTTCAGGTATCCACGGTTTAGTTCAGAG
The DNA here is from genome assembly GCA_963930645.1 of Salticus scenicus. Lineage (NCBI taxonomy): Eukaryota > Metazoa > Arthropoda > Arachnida > Araneae > Salticidae > Salticus > Salticus scenicus. Next base: position 56,417,067 of record OZ005654.1, on the reverse strand, counting down.
TTATGAGAAAAATTCAACAATAGCTCTGCATCTTGTACTTTCTACTTTTACAATTGGGGTTTCTTCATGCTTACGTTTTGTTTTGCTTATGCATTAGAAGTAGGTTCCCTTAATTGCCGCTTTAAAATTCGCCTAAGTTTATCCTCGGAAGATAATTTATACAAAGGATATACTGGAAAAATAGAAGGCACAGACATAGGCTTCAGCCGTCGTCTTTTTCAATTCTGTATGCAATCTTCATTTTTAAAATGTTCGCTACAAAACACGTGACGAATTGGATTTATCGATTGCATAATATTCCTTACGAGAGATAATTTTTAACCAGGCTTTTAACCACCATTATCCGAAGAAAATTCATCAAACGTTAGCCTTTATTTTTTCTGGAATTCGATTTGCAAAATGGAACATAGTAGTATGCCATATTCACGAAGTTTATAATCTATCTCTTCATTGACTGAAATCAAGTTCTTGCCAGAACTTAAGTTACTATTTAAAACAACATTTAATCAGAATCCTAATATAACATATATTCGATAAATTCACAATCTATAGAAAAGAAAACAAAATAAATACTCAAGATCGTCCTAATAATTCCATGTAAATAAACCGCGTAAAGACCTACGTACGCAGCGCCATCTGGTGAGAAATCTTACGTAGATTTGTGTCTTTTGAATTCTTTTGTTATTTTCAGAATTGTTATAGCCTTGTATCCGCACTGCGGTGGAGCGTCGGATCCAGTTCAGCCTTGGTTCGACAGACATACCTTCGCAGTTCGAGAGATTGATGAGTGCTGAGTTCCCGGGGTCCAATGGTGACCCCACACCTCAGCGAACTAGATGTACGTAGCAGAGTTGAATTAGGATCGTGATGGCTTACAAAAAAAATATGTATATATATATATATATATATATAAAGGGGAACAGGCTGGGACTGACATACAAGAAACCTAATTCTAAGCTCATAGTAAAGTAGGACTACAATAAGTGAAAATGAAACTTAAAACTAAATAAAAAAATGAAGTTAACGTAAATAAAAACAGTGAAAAGAAAATTTAAAGAAAATGTAAGTATAGCATTACAATTACAATATCTAACAAAGAAAAGAGAAAGTTTAAGTATAGCATTACGAACACATGAACAAATATTTTTGGTATTTTTTTTTTTTTCAAATTTTTATTGATTTTTTTTTTTTTTTTTTTTTTAAGTTTTTTATAAAACAAGAAGACAAGCAAACAACGAAAAACTAGAGAAGAGAAGTTAAAATGATACTGACGTTTAGACGTCGTCTATTAGAAGGATCCTTGTGGTCATATGCATCAAAAGTGTTTAAAGCTTGGTTCTCAATAGATTCTAATTGATTGTGGAAATTAATATTAAGGTGTTGTATAAAATTTTCAAGATGCGGAAAATTGATTTCTCGGTATATTTGATAGTTATGAATGTAATAAGGTAAATTGAAAATTTGCCTGATGGTTGCATTTTGGCTTTTAAGAAGCAGTTCAATATTTCATTTGGATACAAATGATCACACGAGTGAACCGTACATTAAAAGAGGACGAAGGTAGGAAGAATAAAGGAGCATTTTATTACTAACTAGCAGGCTACGCCTGCTTCGCTGGTCATTATTTTTAAATGAATCGCAATAATTAATGAATTTTCAAAATTGCATTAATTTTTATCATGTGATAAAAAAAGAGAAAAAAAATTTCTGATCGGGAAAAATGTCGTACCGGGTCCCCACTGCCTTCGGCTGCGTAGAATCGAGCGCTGTGCGCTCGTATTCCTTCACAATCCTTATGACTTCTCATAATTCCATGTTATTACTCATAAACTTTCATTCTTAAGAAAAGGAATTTAAAAATATATCATTTAGCATCGGGTAAAAACTCACACCGGGACCCCACTGCCTTCAGCACCGCAGACCCATGCGCGCGCACGTTTGAGGATATACGTGCGCTGTACATGCATATTTCTTCTCAACTCAAACTTTTATTATTAAGAAAATAAATTAAAAAAAAAAAAAAAAAACTCTCTTATTATCGGGTAAAAACTCGCACCGGGTCCCAAACCCGTGCGCGCTGCGCGCCTATTCCTTCCGCAACCTACCAGCCCCTCCTAATTAACTAACATATACCAATTTTGAACGGTCTTACTCAATTAGCTGAGATGCAAAAGAAAACCTGACCAGGACACCTTAAAATTGTAAATCAGGTGAAATCTCAAATTCCACTTTCGATAATATAAAATAACTTTAAAATATCTTTCGAATGATGTATTAGAAATAATTTAATCATAATTAAAATTTGAAATATTGAAATTTAAAAATATTACAACGCCATTTGGCGGTAGAAATTTCTGTTATCTATTGTTCCATTCCAGATCAACAAAGCTTTCAAATGTTGTATTAGTGATGAAATTATTTTAATTAGTAGATGAGATACAAAAGAAAACCTAATCAGGACACCTCAAAACGTGTAAATCGGGTGAAATCTCGAATTTCATTTTCGATAATGTAAAAGTACTTTAAAATGTGTATCAACTAAAATAAGCTTTCAAATGATGTATTACTTATAAACTTTTTTTAATTAATAACTGAGATTAAAAAAAAAAAAAAAAAAAAAAAAAAAAAAAACTGATTCAGGACACCTCAAAACGTATAAATCTGGTGAAAAACTTTCTATAATTTAAAAGAACTTTAAAATATCTTTCGAATGATGTATTAAAAATAATTTAATCATAATTAGAAATTGAAATATTGAAATTTTTAAATTTATACAGCACCATCTGGCGGTACAAATTTCTGTATTCCACTGTCCGATTCCAAATCAAAAAAGCTTTCTAATGATGTATTACTTATGAAATTATTTTAATTAGTAGCTGAGATACAAAAGAAAACTGATTCATGTCACCTCAAAACGTGTAAATCTGTTGAAAACTGTCGATAATATAAAAGAACTTTAAAATATCTTTTGAAAGATGTATTAAAAATAATTTAATCATAACTTGAATTTGAAATATTGAAATTTGAAAATATTACAGCGCCATCTGGCGGTAGAAATTTCTGTAATCCACTGTTCGATTCCAAATCCAAAACGCTTTCTAATGATGTATTACTTATGAAATTATTTTAATTAGTAGCTGAGATACAAAAGAAAACCGATTTAGGAGACCTCAAAACGTGTAAATCAGGTGAAATCTCCAATCCAGGGGGTCTATTCTCCGATCCGACTATAGCTCAATTCCGACTGTCAAAGTCGTTATTTTGATCACGTGACGTGACATTCCGACCTTTTGCTATTCTCCCCTCTCAGTCATAGAAATTTGCGGTGAAGATCCAGTTTGTTTTAATTCTTATGATAACGACTGCATGAGGGAGTCGTTATAATGCTGACTCGTCTCTATTTTCTTCAATTCTCGTGAGTGATTTTTTGGGAAAGATAAATTTATCAATATATAAATTGCTATTGCGAGATTTGTTTATCCTCCCTCTCCCCAATATTATTTTTGAAAAAGCAGAACTATACAATTAAAGAAATTTTTAATAATAATATAAAAGAATAAGCTTTTAAAGATTAAAAAGTAACCGAACAGAATGCTACATTTTTATCCTAACTGATGTGATAACATGAAAATATGATTTTCCAACTGCGTAATGTGGATATATGCTTATATATAATTATAATAGTTAAAAAAAAAAAAAAAAAAAAAAATGCCATTTATTGCACAAATTGAGCATTATTGGAAAATCAGAAAAAATTTTCCTTTTTAAATGATTATTGTTTAAAAAATGTGTACTTTATTCATTCAATTTCTTTTTTTTTTTTTTTTTTTTTCTTTGTTTTAATTGCTTTTAAACTAAATTTACATTATTTTTTAAAATTATTTTTGCTGAAAAGTTCTTGAATTTTACTGTTTTTCGGAATGTTATTTTCAAAAAATGCAAAAGTTTTATGCAATTTCTTTTAAGGATTTTTATTACTTAAAAAGGATAAATATTTGTCAATTGTAATAATTATGTACCAGTATTCTGTATTTTGTTAGTTGAAAAAGAGTTATTCTCGGTGTATTCAACATCATTAAAAAAAAAAAAAAAAAAAAGCATAAAATCTTTTAAACAAATACGCATTATATTCAGTTAGAATTTATTTATTAATCATAGATAGGTTCAAATTAACAACCTTTCAGATTTTTAACAAAGTTGATTTTGGAGTAGGATGATATTTCCATTATGGGAATAGTTAAAACAAATAATAATTCTAAAAGTGCTTTTATGCTATTAATAAAATAAAACTTAATATAAAGTTTAAAAAAAAAAAAAAATCGGATTGCCATTTTGTTTAATATTTCCTCTCTCTCTGAATATATATATATATATATATATACTAGCAGGCTTTGCCCGCTTCGCTGGTCACTATTTTTAAATGAATCACTATAATTACTGAATTCTCAAAATTGCATTAATTTTTATCACGTGAAAGAAAAAAAAAAAAAAAAAAAAGCGAAACAAAATCTAATTAGGAAAAATGTCGCACCGGGTTCTCACTGCCTTCCGAAAAAATTTCCAAAATGCTCTAACTCTTATTTCCCCCTTCGACCCCCCCTCCCGTCTATCCTAATAATTTTACAAATTCAAAAATATCCGCAATCGATTTGTAAATATCAAAAACCTCTATGCACCAGTTTTGAATGATCTATCTCTATTTTTATTTTTTTGCCCCACCACTCTCCCCCTTCCCAATAATTTTAAAAATTCGAAAATATCCGCAATCGATTTGTAAGTATCGAAAACCTCTATGTACCAATTTTGAATGATCTAACTCTATTTTATTTTGTTTGCCCCTCCGCCCCCCTTCCGTCCGTCCTAATAACGTTACACTTTCGAAAATATCCCCATTCGACTTGCAGGCATCTAAAACCAATCTGTACCAATTTTGAACGGCCTAACTGCATTTCTGTTTGTTTTTGCCCATAGCCCCCCCTTACCGCCCCTCCTAATAATTTTACAAATTCAAAAATATCCGCATTCAATTTTAAGTATCGAAAACCATTTCTGTACCAATTTTGAACAATCTAACTCTATTTTTATTTTTTTGCCCCCCCCCCATCCCATCCCCCCTTCTCACTCCTCCTAATAACTTTACACTTTCGAAAATATCCCCATTCGACTTGCAGGCCTTTAAAACCTATCTGTACCAATTTTGAATGCCCTAACTGTATTTCTATTTGTTTTTGCCCATAGCCACCCCCCTTCCCACCCCTCCTAATAATTTTACAAATTCGAAAATATCCGCAATCGATTTGTAAGTATCGAAAACCTCTATATACCAAATTTGAACGATCTAACTCTATTTTTATTTTTTAGCCCCCCCCTCTCCCCTCCCCCCGTCTCTCCCCTCCTAATAACTTTACACTTTCGAAAATATCCCCATTCGACTTGCAGGCTATTGAAACCTATCTGTACCAATTTTGAAAGGCCTAACTGTATTTCTAATTGTTTTTGCCCCCCCCCCCTTGGGGATCAAATTTCGAAAATTCCAGGAATTGGTTTTTAGGCATTTATATTAGCTATATTTTAAAGCAAAAATTTTACGGATATCTGTTTCTTTGTTTGAGCTATGAAGGATATTTTGAATTCACGTTTTGCCCCCTCCCCCCCCCCTTGGGGGCCGAATTTTTTCAATTTTTTTCTTTCCTAAACCATCCCTGACCTATAAGGAAAAAAACAAAAAAAGAATGATCGAAATCGGTCAAGCCGTTTACAATTTTATAATGGACATACAGACAAACATTCATTTATATATATATATATATATAGATAGATTATAAGAAAAAAAACTTTTTATAAACTGTGTTTTTAAATTTTCTGTTGAATCATAGAACTAACTACATTAGCACTTTATCAATGCGTATGAAATCTTTAAACCGATAGTGACGTCAATTTTTGTGAGATACATAATTTAATTTTTTACAATTTTTTAAAGCTGACGTTTAATTAAATTATTTATTTAATCACGTTTATTTATTTTTATGTCGAAAGAAAATTCGTAAATTTTTTTTGGCAACAATTAAATTATAGCTAATATTTTAATGGCTATTTATAAGGTATTAGGAGGTTATTATTTTCATATTTTAATTAATAATAAGAAAACTATTCGAATTTTTTCGAATTTTTTTTTCCTAAACCATCCCTGACCTATAAGGAAAAAAACAAAAAAAGAATGATCGAAAGCCGTTCAGCCGTTCTCGAGTTTTAGTGAGACTAACGAACAGCAATTCATTTTTATATATATATATAGATAAAAGAACACTTCCTGAGTGAGTGAGTGAGTGAGTGAGGGGGTGATCTATCAACACCCAGACCAAACCCCTGGACCTAGAAGCATGAAATTTTGTGACAATGTTCTATCTATGACGTAGGCATCCACTAAGAAGCGATTTTACAAAATTCGCCCCCCAAGGGGGGGAGGGGGGGCAAAACGTGATTTCACAAAATCCTTCATATCTCAAACAAAAAAACAGATATCCGTAAAATTTTTTCCTTTAAAATATAGCTAATACAAATATCAAAAAAACAATTTCTGAAATTTTCCAAATTCGGTCCCCAAGGGGGAAGGAAGGAGGGGGGGGGCAAAACGTGATTTCACATGCGTAAAACGTGATTTCGCATAATCCTATATATCTCAAACAAAAAAATAGATATGCGTGAAATTTTTGCTCTAAAATATTGCTAATGCAAATATCTAAAAACTAATTTTTGTAATTTTAGAAATTCAGCCGCCAGGTGGGGCAGCAGGGGGGGGGCGAGGGGGCTAAGGGGCAAAAACAAATAGAAATACAGTTAGGGCGTTCAAAATTGATACAGATAGGTTTTAGAGGCCTGCAAGTCGAATGAGGATATTTTCGATTGTGTAAAGTTATTAGGAGGGGCATGAAGGGGGGGAGGGGAGAGGGGGGGGCAAAAAATAAAAATAGAGTTAGATCGTTCAAAATTGGTATATAGAGGTTTTCGATATCTACAAATCGATTGGGGATATTTTCGAAGTTGTAAAATTATTAGGAGGGGCGGCAAGGGGGGGCTATGGGGCAAAAACAAATAGAAATACAGTTAGGCCGTTCAAAATTGGTACAGATAGGTTTTAGAGGCTTGCAAGTCGAATGGGGATATTTTCGAAAGTGTTAAGTTATTAGGAGGGGCATGAAGGGGGTGAGAGGGGGGGCAAAAAATAAAAATAGAGTTAGATCGTTTAAAAGTAGTATATAGAGGTTTTCGATACCTACAAATCGATTGCGGATATTTTCGAAGTTGTAAAATTATTAGGAGGGGCGGGAAGGGGGGTGTGGCGGCAAGGAGGGGGCTATGGGGCAAAAACAAATAGAAATACAGTTAGGCCGTTCAAAATTGGTACAGATAGGTTTTAGAGGCTTGCAAGTCGAATGGAGATATTTTCGAAAGTGTAAAGTTATTAGGAGGGCCGGGAAACGGGGAGGGGAGAGGGGGGTGGGCAAAAAAATAAAAATAGAGTTAGATCGTTCAAAATTGGTATATAGATGTTTTCGATACTTTCAAATCGATTGTGGATATTTTCGAATTTTTAAAATTATTAGGTGGGGCGGGAAGGGGGTGGCGGTAAGGGGGGTGCTGTGGTCAAAAACAAATAGAAATACAGTTAGGGCGTTCAAAATTGATACAGATAGGTTTTAGAGGCCTGCAAGTCGAATGAGGATATTTTCGATTGTGTAAAATTATTAGGAGGGGCAGGAAGGGGGGAGGGGAGAGGGGGGGCAAAAAATAAAAGTAGAGTTAAATAGTTCAAAATTGGTATATAAAGGTTTTCAATACCTACAAATCGATTTCGGATATTTTCGAATTTGTAAAATTATTAGGAGGGGCGGGAAGGGGGGGGGGCTATGGGGCAAAAACAAATAGAAATACTGTTAGGCCGTTCCAAATTGGTAAAGATAGGTGTTAGATGCCTGCAAGTCGAATGGGCATATTTTCGAAAGTGTAAAGTTATTAGGAGGGCCGGGAAGGGGGGGCAGAGGGGCAAAAAAAAAAAAAAAAGAAAATAGAGTTAGATCATTCAAAATTGGTACATAGAGGTTTCCAATACCTACAAATCGATTGCGGATATTTTCGAATTTTTAAAATTATTGGGAGGGCGGGAAGGAGGGGGGAGTAGAGCGGCAAAAAAAAAAAAAAAATTGAAATATATCGTTCAAAACTGGTGCATAGAGGTTTTTGATACTTACAAATCAATTGCGGATATTTTCAAATTTGTAAAAGTATTAGGATAGACAGGAGGGGGGGGGCGAAGTGGGAAAATAATAGAAATAAGGGTTAGATCATTTTGGGAACTTTTTCCTAAGGCAGTGAGAACCCGGTGCGACATTTTTCCTACTCAGATTTTGTTTCTCTTTTTTTTCACGTGATAAAAATTAATGCAATTTTGAGAATTCATTATAGTGAATCATTTAAAAATAGGGACCAGCGAAGCGGGCGTTGCCTGCTAGTATATGTATATATTAAGTAGTAAAAGCCGAGAAACAAACGATTTTAGACACATATTAAACATTTTCGGAAAATCAGAAAAATTCTTCCTTTTAAAATGATCATTGTTTAAAAAATATGTAATTTATTCATTCGATTTTTTTTTTCCTTTCAAAGTAACTGTTAAACTGAAATTACATATAGTTTATTTACTCACTCTTTATATATATATATTAATTATTTCTAATGAAAAGTTTTTGAACTTTACTGGTTTTCAGAATATTATTTAAAAAAAAAGAAAAAAAATGTTTCATGCAATTTTTTAATACTTTTTATTACTTATTATTTAATGCTAAATATTTTTCGAACTATAATAATTACCTATATTAGTCTGTATTTTGTTTATGTAAAAATTATTTTCCTTGTGTATTCAATATAATTGGAAAATCTTTGTATTATTGATCCTATGAAAAACATATTACTTTCTAAATAAAAAATGTATAAAATCTTGTAAGTAAAAACGCAGTATTCATTTATAATATATTTATTAAGCACAGATAGAGAGAGGTTCAATATTAACAAATTTTCCGACTTTTTTTAAAAAGTCAGTTTTGGAGTAATGAAGCTCCCAATAGGAGATATTTGAAAAATAATAATATTAATTCTAAAAGTGCATTTATGCTAGGCATAAAATGAAATTTCGTATAAAGTTAAAATAAAAAATTTCAGATTTCTATCATGTTTAGTTTCAATATATTATATAAATAAATAATAATAAACTAAATTTAAATTCAGTTTACCAGCTACTTGTGAATAAAATAAAATGATTAAATCAGTTAAATAGTTTTATAATAGTGTTGATTTGAATATAAGGAGTTTGAAAAATTAATTTAATTTTGCTTCAAAATAACCTACTTATATTTTACTCGTATTGTGGACAAAACCTGCATCTTATTTCCATGTTTAATTTTATTTATTATTTAACAGACACCTTAATATATTGAAGATTTTATTAATAAATTAAGCGAAAATTTATATCATGAAACAAGTAGGTTAACATAAATAATAAAAATATATATAATAATAATTGCATTATATATAGATTTGAGTTGAATTACGTTTTTTAACAAGTAATCTTACTTCTACAGATGAAAACAATTTTTAAATAAACAAACTTATCAAAATAATTTAAACCGCCAAAAGAAAAAAATAAAATAATAAGAGAGAAAGAGAGATAAGAAACAGAAAGAAAGAAAAAGCCATATGAAAAAAAAAATAAAAACTTTGTGGTACTTTAGTTTATTTTTTCCTATTAAATTTGTACACTCTAACAGCTGTATCCCCTCATAATAGTAAAGATAAAATTTTAACATATAATAATTCTTGTAATGAAATTTTTTTCACAGTATTGATAATAAAAGAACGTAAACTCTGAACAATGAATTTTTTTAGAACGCGCATTTCTGGATATGCAGTCCTCATATTGCCTTGCAATGTTGTTTTCCTTACATGACATCTATTCACAGGTGTAACGTCTACTTCAACACGCCATTGGCTGAAATCACTGACATCTTTAGCCTCGGAAGAAGACTGCTTCGATTACTACCTTAGATAACAACCACGGATTAGGAGAGTCTATAGGATATATAACGAATGTTACGGAAAAGTAGTAATTTTCATCTCACCTAAAGAGGGCTACCAGATCTCGAGAATCCACCAATCAGCGCGTTTGTTTAAATTTGTAGCGGTTCATTGGTCGTTCTCGGAAATCGGATGATGACAGATGCCGAAGGGGCGGGCTTTCACTTTCTTCCGATAAGTTTCAAAGATACTACAGCAGGCGGCGATCGGATCGTTTTCATCTAGTCGGCTGAATTAATGCGGAATATGAAGCTTCAGATTTCGCGCTCGCCGGCCTATCTAGTGTTTCATCCTTATCTCCTAATCCGTGATAACAACCTTGGGGGGAGAATCGCTCTTTAGCAGTGGGAGGAAAGAAAGTCGGTAAAAGTGGAATTTAACGACTGTCGTTGTTTAAGGACGGTCGCTATGGCGGTCAGATCGGAGAATAGACCCCCAGCTTTCGATAGTATAAAAGTACTTTAAAATATCTTTCGAATGATGTATTAAAAACAATTTAATCATATTCAGAATTCGAAATATTAAAATTTAAAAATATTACAGCGCCATCTGGCGGTAGAAAATTCTGGAATCCACTGTTCAATTCTAAATCAACAAAGCTTTCAAATAATGTATTACTTAAAAATTATTTTAATTAGTAGCTGAGATACAAAAGAAAATCTAATCAGGACACCTTAAAACGTGTAAATCATGTGAAATCTCGAATTCCATTACTTATGATGGTCGGTTAATGGAAGGTGACAGAAATTTGTGGCGTCTACTCTTGAAATTCAATTCAAAAAATTTTCAAAATGACATATTTCTTTTGAAATTATGCTAATTAGGAGCTGAAATACAAAAATGATATAAACACTACTATAAAACGATTTATGTCTGACTTTTTCGTGGTTTTCTCCGAAACTTGCGTATTTCCGGGCTAAATACTGTTAAAAATCCATAGTATGAAATGTGAAAGGAGTATCAGAATTCGAAACCCTGCAAAATATAAAAGAATAAAGGCCTTCTGGGTTTTCCGTTGTTTTCTCCGAAACAACCGTTCCTTTTCTACGTTTTTGCCCCTCTCCCCCTTTCCGTCCCTTCTAATAATTTTACACTTGAAAATATCCGCAATCGATTTATCTTTCCTTGAAACCTAATAATAACAATTTCAAACACTGTAACTCTTTTTTTTTTTTTTTTTTTTTTTTTTTTGGCCGTTCGCTCCCCCCCCCCCTCCTCCTCAAGCCCTTCCTAATAATTCTACACTTTCAAAAATATTCAGAATCGAAATATCGGGCGTTAAAACCAAATATTACGAAATTTCAACGGCATATCTCAATTTAAAATATATACTGCAAAATATAAAACAAAATTTAATCTAATTTTTTTGTTTATCCGGATATTTTCATGAAAATTGAACAGTAGCTTTATAATATGCTGTCTAGGCCGAATATTAATTCAAATGTAACGTGAATTAAAATTTGAAAAAATTTGAAAATTGCAGTTTTTCTGCCCACTACAAAACACGAGACACCTTGATCGGTTGCAATCATTTCCTTTTTCATGGCAGACAATCGTCTGGCGTTTGAAATGATGTTGCCACAGAAAATTCATACTTTAGTTATTTTTAAAAATCTAATTGTTGTACGGATAAGCCACTTGCACACTTAGATTCAGAAAAAATGCCCCTTTCATTTGGTATCGAAATCGTAACGATCGGACAAATATTTCTAATTTATTTTCCATTTTTTCTGCTTTGAGATCGCTTTTAGATTAGACATCAGTGGACATTTTAATTAATATCTCCACAACTAATTAAAATTTTTAAATTCTGTTTTCAGGAGCCCCTCGGGAAGGTTCCTGAGCATCCGTATGTCAATTTTTGTACTTCTGCGTTCAGTAGGGGCTGAACGTATAGATGCACAGACAGACAGACAGACATACTTTTTCTTTTATTATTATAGATAGATTACGTGTTAGAATAAAATTTAATTTGCAATTAAAATGTAACTGCTTTGTTTATTAACCCAAATTGATGAAATTTGAACTGCATGTTGGTTTTGTGCTGCATAGGCTGTATATTAAGTGTTGTGTGCGAAAAAGAAAATTTGAAGCGTTTTGAAATTTGCAATTTTTAACCCCAGTTCAAGATTATGTGACATTAATGACTTCCGCATGTTTTGTTTCCGTTCGAGACAGCCGTTAAAATCGTCTGCTGATAGAATGCCTCTTTTTTTTTAAATAGTGCAAAATATAATACAAAATTTAATGTAATTTTTTTGTTTATCCACATATTTTCATGAAAATTGAACAGTAGCTTTATAACATGCTGTCTAGGCCGAATATTAATTCAAATGTAACGTGAATTAAAATTTGAAAAATTTTGAAAATTGCAATTTTTCTCCCCACTACAAAACACGTGACATCTTGATCGGTTGCAATCATTTCCTTTTTCATGGCTGACGATCGTCTGGCATTTGAAATGATGTTGCCACAGAAAATTCATACTTTAGTTAATTTTAAAAAATCTAATTGTTGTACCGATAAGCCACTTGCACACTTAGATTCAGAAAAAATGCATCTTTCATTTGGTATCGAAATCGTAACGATCGGACAAATTTTTTTAATTTATTTTCCACTTTTTCTGCTTTGAGATCGCTTTTAGATTAGACATGAGTATTTTAATTAATATCTCCACAACTAATTAAAATTTTTAAATTCTGTTTTCAGGAGCCCCTCGGGAAGGTTCCTGAGCATCCGTATGTCAATTTTTGTACTTCTGCGTTCAATAGGGGCTGAACGTATAAAAGAACAGACAGACAGACAGACAGATAGACAGACAGACAGACAGACAGACAAACCTTTTCTTTTTTTATTATTATAGATATAAATATTAGCATCCTAATTCTTAACATCACTAATTTTTAATAAAATTCAATATTTATGGAGTAATATAATCTGAATGTTTTTGGTATTAAACAAGACAAAAATTTTTATAAAGAATCAATAATCTACTAACTGTACGACAGTGCGGTCTCTGTTTATGAATTAAAATTTGCTGTATTGATTATTACAATTTAAAGTATTTAAAAGAAAAAAAAAGTCTTATTTTATTGTTATTTTAAATATTTTTTGTTACATTTACTAAATATTGCCAAGATTGAATTCAGAAAAGTAGAAACTGAATTGGATTTCATTAGGATGCTATGAATGTTAAAAAAAAAAAAAAAGAAAAGTGAATGCATAATACTTTTTTATTTTTATCTAAATTTCTATTTTCATTTTCATTTTCTAAGAATGAGTAAAAAATCAATAAAAGTTTAAGTATCTAAAAAGAATTTTAATTTAGAAAGTATATACAATTTAGAAAAAAAACATTTTTTTTTTCTCTTTTCCTAAAAAAAAATTCAAACGCATTCCAAATTTCATTTAAGAAATAGCTGAAACAATAATAATTTACCTTTTTTAATCAAATGCGATGATGAGTTTACATTAAATAAATTATATGTTATTAAAAATTTTAGTAAATAAATTTGTATTTACTTTAAAGATTAAGTTAATACAATAAATAAGTTTTTTTTTTTTTTTTTTTCTATTTACTATTAAGATTTAATTCTTCAGAACACTTATTACAAATGTCTCAAATATTACAAAATGTATTTTAGATAAATTTGATTTTTAATCAAAGATGCATGTCTTTGTATTATTTAAATTGTATGCATTATATAAATTGCATAATACAGGGTGCTTATAATTAACGTTGCGATTTCAATGCGCTCTAACTTTAAAGCAGTGATGCCAGATGTTCGAAAATTATTTCCCCAAACAGGTCTTCAAATTTCCCCAAATCAGGTTTTTTTTTTTTTTTTTTTTCCGAAAAAATCCCCAACTTGATGTCTACTAAAAAGGGAAAACAATTTTTTTTTTTTCAAAATAATAATAATAATAATAAATAAATCAACCAGATTTAAGCCATAGAAAGTTCAGATTTTTCCCCAAATGAAGGCAATTTTTGAAAAAAATCCACAAATAAGAATAAAGATATTGAAAGTCCCTAGTCGTAGGGATAAATCATTACGTTGCCAACATTGACAGAAAGTTGAAGAACTGCCCGGATTTGTCCCCAAAAATTTTAGAATTCCCCCCAAAAGTCCCCACAAACATTTGGTCCCCAGAAGCCTCAAAAATATCCCGAATGGGGGCAAAATCCCCAATCTGGTATCACTGCTTTAAAACTACCGATTAGAATGACTTGGTATTTTTTCAGAACAATCCTGAGGCAATGTAAATTTCTTTGGTAAAGGAAAAATTGTTTCAAAATGTGCTGATGGCGTCCCATGTGCAGATTGCGTTGTCGGGGTAATAACAAGCTAAAAGCCTGAATAGATTCGTTAATCACAGGAATTTTGTTAGCTGATTGGAAACAATAAACTCCAAGGGTTTACGAAAAAAATATTAGAAAAAAGACAAGAATTCAATTTAGAGCAAAAATGGGGATATTGACAAAAGGAAAAGCTTGATGATACAAACCCCTTACGGATGGTTAACGAAACATTTTAGAACTATGTTTCCTCTTCTCCAAACAAAATTCCATTGCCAAAAAATTGTTCTGTTAAAATATCAATTCGTTCTGAACTGATATCTATATTAGGAATTTCCCATTAATTCGGCACGTTATTCGATTTGTAAAAATCATTAAAATTCTATGTTTTTTTTTTTTTTTTTTTCGCAATAACTAAATAAAAACTTGTCTGGTTTCAAAATTTAGTATCGGAAATAAAGTTCATTGAAAATTGTAGTTTTTCTTAACAATTTCGCGACCGCTGACGTAGGTTCACGTCATTTGAAAATCTGTAACTCCGCTAGTGAGCGTTTCTTTAGCAATTTGTACGTTATTTATTTCTTAAGAATATAACCAATATTCATATTTGTACAGTCAATATACTATGAATAGAATACAAATACTTTTATTAGAAAAAATTATAATTATATTGAATCTCCATTTGTAATATAAATGTGAATACATAAAATTTTGTTCTGAAATATTGTTACTTGAGAAATTAACACCCACAGGCGGACCTTACTGTTAAAAAGACAAAAGCATGCGGTCTCAAAAATGTTAAACTAAGTTCGAAAGATAAATGAATTTGCACTTATTATTATTATTACTATTGATTAAGAAATTAAAAGAAATATGTCAAAAAAATTCAATTAACTTTATAATCCTCCTTTTAAAATAATTTTAATGTGATTAAAGATTTTATAAAGTTGTGGGCGTGTGATTATATAGGCATTAAAAGTAATATATTTAAGGATACTTAATAGTATATGTTATAAATTAGCTTTACAGATTTGAAATTTTCAGTTAATAAAAACAAATTTATATCGATGTGGTGTATTACCCTATCGCTGCACCAGAAATGGACGCATGAATCAGCACCAAGTTTCGTATGTGCTGAACGATTAAAAAAAAAAAAAGAGAGAGAGAGAGAGAGAGAGAGAGAGTTTTAAAATATTTGCTAAGGTTGCTTTTTGCATAGAAAAATGAAAAATATGCAAACGGAAATGGTTTTTACTTAAAGCAAATAATGTTGAAGTGTGTTATCTCGCGTGGGAGATTCCATTCGATATATTTTCTATATTTCATATAAAGCGCCCTTTTGTGAACATTTTTATACTTTTTTTTACATGTTATGAATCTTTTACTTAAAAAATTTATAGGGTTTTAACAATTATGTATTTTCATTAAAAAACTATTATTAATTATTAATTGTCACGTCCGTGAGGAAAATTCATAGCGAAGAGAGTCCGCGGGATTCTTTCTTAGCCAAAATAGTTGTCCATCTAAATTAGAATTATCATAAAGAGTAAATAAAAAGAAGGTATTAAAAGCATGAAAAAAAAAAAAAGATATATAATAAAAATTAAAATTATATATACCATGGTTTATTAAAATTAATATAATATTGAATTTACAAAATAAAACAACGCGCACGGGCAGAAAAAAGAATAATAAGATAAAGGAGATCATAGAAAAACTGTTTAGTTTGGTTTTGGTATTTATTGTTTTATTAGGATTTTTGAGGAATAATGGTAGGAACGGAAAAAAACTTAATATTTCCTGGAGCTCTTTTGAAAGTGAAATCTGAACTGATGTGATTATGTTATTAGAAGAATAAATTGAAAATAGAAAAATCGGAATAAGTTATTTTCAATTAAAGTTAAGTGTACGACATTAATAATATTGCTTTTTTAATAAACATGTTAATCTGAAAAAAAAAAAAAAAAAAAAAAATGTAAAATGCATTCGCTGACAAGAACCTGCTTATTTGTTTAATCATAAATTTCCACACGAAAATATGTCTTCAACTTTCATAATAATATCATTACTGGCTCTATCATTAGCATCTTTAAAATGTCTCCGATAATAGGTCACATACAATGTCCAAAATCTTTGTATTTTTGATCATTATCAATATAATTTTCCTAAATATCTTCAAAACGTAAAATCATAGAAAGTCCAGAAAGGGAGATACACAAATGTTATAGCAAACCAATGTACGAATTTGCAAAGTCCTACGTTCAACCGTTTTTGAGTTATGCGAGATACGCACACATACACACACACACATACTTACATACAGACGTCACGAAAATTAGTGTAATGTCGTTGATATCTCTGAAACGGGAACTCGTATTAAAGCCAATGTTGTAGGTGTACAACTCGACATCATAACAGTCACACGTATAAATTTGTAACATTCTACGATCATCCATTTTGATCTAATAAATTTCGCAATTCGGGATTATTATACTTCTTATACTTTGTATAAGGAAGTAAAAAAAAAAAAAAAAAAAAAAAAAAGGAAAAAGGGGGGGGGGGGAATCTCAAGAACATCCTTAAAAGAAAAACGTGTATAAAAAGTACACAGATTTTCAGTTTCCTAGAAGAAAATACCCAAAAATAATACCCAGATTTAAAAGAAAGCACTGGAGAGGAAGCATCATTAAATATACATAAAAAAATTTGAAGACGGTAAATGTATGGAGATTAATAAATCTTTCACGCGAAAATGCATAAAAACAAAAAAGAAAAAGCATGCATTTTAAATATGTGATGCACTCTTTTCTCACAATTTCCCATGCATTTACTATGACAATCGAAAAAAGATTTATGATTATTAACCCGCAATACCCTTTGCGGTTGCACTATGCAACCAGGGTTAAATAATTCCTTGTCGAATCATGATTTTAGACTGACTAAGAGCATGATTTGACAAGGATTTATTTAACAAAGCAGTATTAACACATTCACGACCGTATGCTTTTGTCTTTTTCAGAGTAAAGTCCGCCAGTGGGCGTTTCTCCTAAGTTATAATATTTTAGAACAAAATTTTATGTATTCACATTTATATTACATACATTATAATTATATTCTTCCTAAACAAAATATTTGTATCCGTACTATATTTGACTGTCCAAATTTGAATATTGGGTGTACTCTTAATAAATAAGTAACATACAAATCGCGAAAGAAACGCCCACTGGTAGAGTTACAGATTTTCAAATGACTTGAACCTACGTCAGCGGTCGCGAAAGTGTCAAGTGTACATTTTTTAGACTGAGATTATTGCAAGTGCTCGGATACTTTTGCTGCTCACTGTACTATGGCGATAGTAGATTAACACACAATTTCTAAAAACATGATTATAAAAAATGCAATTTGAAAAATTTCATTCAAAAATAATATATATATTTTTTAATTACATGTAATTTAAGCAAAGTAATTAAAAAAATATATACATAAATAAAGATTTCCGTTTTTTTCCTCAAAATTTTCGCTGGAACAATATATTTAATTTTTTCCCCAAAGTTTCCCCACAAACAAAACTTCGCCAATCCGGGAACACTGGATTGTTTTTAAATGGCACACGACCACAATAAAAGAGTACCATTTCCTATAATGCTCTTCTGCTCAACCAAGGCTGAACTGGATCCGACGCTCCTTCGCGCCGATTCAACAACATTTAATCAGAATCCTAATATAACATATATTCGATAATTTCACAATCTATAGAAAAGAAAACAAAATAAATACTCGAGATCATCCTAATAATTCCATGTAAATAAACCGCGTAAAGACCTACGTACACAGCGCCATCTCGTGAGAAATCTTACGTAGATTTGTGTCTTTTGAATTCTTTTGTTATTTTCAGAATTGTTATAGCCTTGTATCCGCGCTGCGGTGGAGCGTCGGATCCAGTTCAGCCTTGGCTCAAAGTTCTTTGCTTAAAAATTTTCAAGTTTTTCAACTTGTTTCAGGAAGAGAGAAATATCAGGTGATGAACGACAAACTAACCTTCGAAATTTTTATATATCAAATTATTTCAGCCATTTTCCTGGTGTGAAAAATTAAATATAAAATAGTTTAATATATTAATACTTTGACGCCCACTGCCGTAGATTCACATCATTTGAAAATCTGTAACTCCAACAGTGAGAGTTTCTTTCATCATTTTATGTAATTAACTAGCAGGCTACGCCCGCTTCGCTGGTCACTATTTTTAAATGAATCACAATAATTAACGAATTCTCAAAATTGCATTAATTTTTATCATGTGATAAAAAAAGAGAAAAAAAATTTCTGATCGGGAAAAATGTCGCACCGGGTCCCCACACTGTATCGTCTCGATGAAAAGGAAATTTAAAATAGCCAAGTAAAGTTTTATATTAGACTGGCTGTTAAAGCGAAGTCAGCCACTCGATATAATTATTTACTCGGCAAAATAAAGAGGAAGTATTTTCTTATCACTTTCTAAAGATTCAAAATAATAGATTTACTTTATTTACATGGTATGTACTCATGTTTTAATTATTTTTTCCACAAATTAATTTTGAAATATAGTACGTACAATGCACCTTGTTTAAACTATATTTTTTGCTTAAGTGCAATTGAAATATTTGATATTTAGATATATTTGAGTAAAATTAATTAAACTGTAATGCTAATTTAGTGAGTAAAACATAAAAATATTTTTTTCTTTATTTATAAATTTATTTTTACTTAAATAATTGAAGTTAAAATTTATATAGCCATTGCCTATTGAAATGATATAAATATTTAAATATTGATTTCAACTAATGTGATAAAATTTGTTTGATTTTATTAAATTAAACGGGAATTTATTTTAATGATATTAGATCTTTTCTTTTAAAAAAAGAAAAGAAGTATATAAATGTTTGATTTACACTGTATATATACTAATTTCTAGATAATTATTTGTATATTTATATGAAAAGTACGTTTCTTAATTTTTTTACCTAAATATATGAATAATATATTGCTTTCTAAAATATATTAAGCTTTAAAGTTGTTTAGATTTACTAAGCCCAAAACATTAAATGGAAGTATGCAATTGTTTAGAATTATTCAAAATAATTATTAAAAAAAAAAGATTCACATCTACAGCTGAAATTTTTATAATTTTACAAGAAGAAAGCTTTTATATTATTCATTTTTTTCTAATTTAATAAATAAAACATAAAAATATTTTTTTCTATTCATAAACACATTTTTATTTAAATATTTGAAGTTAAAACTTATAAAGTCATTGTCAATAAAGAGTTTCACCCATCAAACTGATATCTGCTTGTTTAACATTGATTATTTATTGCTAAATTAAGTTTAATAAGTAAGTTTGATGTGAAAATATGCCGAAGGAGTACTAAATGTAAACAAATCATAAAATCATAGTGCATTTTACTTGCTGTATTTTCACGAATATATGTATATGTATACACACATCACATATATACATACACATTCCTGTTAACTATTTCATTAATAACACTGTGTGACACGATATCGGTACACATAAAACTGATAACTATTATCGATAGCTATTAGTTACAGTATGTCGGCTGTGTATATCTTATTTTTCTATCACATCTCGTTTTTGAGGTATAAGCCTTTATTCAAACAGCAAATCTGCATTTTAATAAATAAATGGGCGGGATTATGTCTTTAAAGAGACGGAGTTTCACAAGATCAACAGAATAGCTATCTTGCAATAAACGTACCAAAAAAAAAAAAAAAAAAAAAAGGGACGTGTTAGAAAAATATGTGTATATGTTCCTATTCATTGGTAAGTATCGAGGAATAAATAGGTAAATGTGGAATGGGTACTTTTTTTCTAACACAGTGTAATGTTATATGAGTAGTGGTTTCAATTTTTGTATGTATACTGTGAAAAGTAAGAAACTGAATACGTCTGAACCAATTTTACTATAGAAAATGTTGATTAGACAGGAGTTTAATAAAATGGAGAATTACTACTGGAAAAACCTTAAAGACGTAAAAGAAATCTCTGTTTTGAAACTGTAGCTCCAAAGTGGGCCGGATTACAAATGTAAATATCTGTAGTGGGCGTGTACTACAGATAAAGCAAATGAAAGCAACAGACAAAAATAAGTTACAAATTTTGCATATTTTGTGCACAATATTTCTTTTCAACGTTTTATATAGTGTTTTCATGTTAAACAATATAATAATAACAGTGTTTGTTACCGGTTTTTGTCTAATAACTATAATAAAATTACAATATTTACATATTGTGTGGTCATTATTTCAGTTTTTTAACCGTACACAAAAAGTGGTACGTGTTTTAGAAAAAAAACTTATATATACTTATTCAGTGATACGTGTAGGTGAATAAACAGACAAAATTGAAGTGTACCTAAAGCTTGCTTTTCTTTTCTTTTCTTTTTTTTTTTTTTTTTTTTTTTTTGCAACACAGTGTAATCGGACGATTTTTAGTATCCACCTTTCTTTTCACACCGGTCTTTTTTTTAGAATAATTTTATATTTATTTAACTCATATCTCTCGTATATCTCTGAGGGATATTAAAAAATCGAGCCACGCCTTAAGGTGTTCCTCTGCAAATGAAATGTTGTTCTTCTAAAACGTGAGGCTACCTTTCGGCTACCGGAAAATTTATTTTATTTAATGATGAAGTAAAATAAAACAAATTATTACAATTTTTCGGTAGCCAAAAGGTAGTAAGTTGGAAACTATACGTGTGACGTTTTAAAGGAACTTCAAAAGGCGTGTCTTACTGTTCAAAATAGGAAAATATGCCGATAAGGGTTAATCGCAACTACATTTAGAGATAATTGCTCTATAAGAGCGCTTTCACTCTTGCCGACACGACACCGATAAAACGTATCGATTGGCGTTATCCGACATCCGTGCAGGCAAAATACAGTGCTATATACCACGTGCTTTCACACCCACCGATTTGAGGACGTATTTGTCGTCCCGATAAGCCGACATCGTTTGGCTGTCGTCGAACAACCAAGCTCCCCATACAATCGTTCCGATAATTTTCTCCCATTCTCCGCCATGTTGGTTTTATAATCAACGTGAGAGTGTTTACATTTTCAGTATTTATTGAAGGAATGATATTTCAGTGCTGTGGATGTATATAAAATTAATATGTTGATGGAAATGATTAAAGAAAAGAAGGATAACTAAAAAATATCTCATTGGAGTTGAATTATGGAAGCAGATTGTCAAGTTTTCAGATGACGAACTCGGAAAGTAAAATTTCCTCGGAAGTGAAAAATAACAGGTAATAATATTTTTGGGAATTTCTTTGTTAGAGTATAAATTAAAAGTGTATAATATAACATGGTATTAATTAAAACTGTAAATTTTATGTGCATTATATACAGTGCCTAATATATTGTGTGTTACTGACATTAAAAAAAAAAAAAAAAAAAAAAAAAACTGTGCTCATTTATGACTGGAATTTTATTTAAATGGTTTAATAAACGCTCGTGTACTCTAATTTTTTAGATAACTATTATATACTATTATTCTAGATACTCTATTTATAAATGTTGAGCTAAATTAATAGTGTCAAGTTTAATACTAAATTAATGCTCTCACTTTTTGTGTATTTGTACCCAATATTAATGATCGAGGTGGTTAAATTTAATTTCTGAACAGATTTTCTTCAATTATTACTTTTTTTTTTTTTTTTTTTTTTCACGTATATTTTGAAATCCTCGTCCCCTTTTATTTCTCTCAAATAAATACCCTAATTATTTTGTTTTGTGTGTTGTTATTTTTTGCAGAGATATAATTATACACCTAGTAATCTATATATATTATATATGTAATGTTTTCAAATATATTAGTATACTAAATAATTCAGAAGTATAATTATATACCTAGTAATCTATATATATTATATATATAATGTTTTCACATATATAAGTATAAAATAATAAATAATTAAAAAATTTGACCATTCAGGTAATTTTTATTGACATCATGCATATTTAAATTATATCATTAATTCAAGAATATGCTTTGTTTTATTTTGTAACTGACTTGATTTAATACTCTATTATATTATATACTTTTGATTTGTATGCTAATAAAGAAATTTCAAAAATATTATTATCTATTCTTTTTCGCTACTATATATATTTTATTTTTGAGTTTATCATCTCAAAACTTGAAAATCTCTTCTCTTGATTCATCTCCAATCATTATATATATATATATATATATATATATATATATATATATATAAATTATATTCAGAAAGAGATAGCTTGCATAATATTTTTAGAAACTTTTTCCATTTAAAAAGACACAACTACACTTTTCAAAATAATATATATATATATATATATATATATTGATAATAAGAGCTTACAGTTATAATAAAAAGATTAATATATATACATACATATATAAAATAAAATAGGATTATCACATGTAAATTATATTTTTATCCTTTGGTTTGTCATAAAAATAATAAAGTCACTTTTTGTACTATTTTTTGACAATTTATTTGTTATCCATTGAAGCTCTTCTAAAAAATATATAAACAAACAGGAAAATATGAAGTAACTAAAAATGTTGATTTCTTATTACTGATCAATAACTATGAGCAATGATTTACAAGTAAACTCCTTCCAAATGTTTTTAATGGGAGGGGGGGGGCTGATTTTTCACCAGTTGTAATTTTACAGCTTTCTCTTTTTCTTATTATTATTATTAAAAGCAATAAAATAATTGAATACTAATTAAATTGTTATTCATTGAAATGTTTTGAAAACACAGCTGATAAATTTTACTCATACCTCCTCTAAGGAATCTCTAATTATGGGATACTACTAATAAAAGGCAACTTTTTTAAAGATTAAAATTTTCATATCTGAGGAAAATTCTTTTATTATCTGAAGAAGATAGTTTTAGAAACTTTTCCAGTTTAAAAAACTAGTCATTTTTAAAAGAATTCAGATTTGAGATAAAGAATGAAGCAGATTTATATTAATCTCTTTGATGGGTGTTACTTAAACAATAGGGGGAAAGGAGTGGTGATAAAGGTTATTGAAAGTGCTAAAATTATGAGATCATTTGTGAAAAGAATTGAGAATTGTATGTATAATAGACATTGGATATAAATCTTCTGAAATTCAAAGTTGCAGTGAAATACAAGAAAAAAAAAGGGGGGGGGGGCTTACAAGCAAACGCTAGATTTATCTCAAAATGAGAATTTTCAATTTTTAGAAGAGGTGAAATTTTAATTGATTAATCTCTTTTTTTTTTTTTTTTTTTTTTTTTTAGTTTTGTTAGCTGGTTTTAGTATTTTACCCGTTTTCTCAATGCTACATTAAAAGTTTATTTGAAAATCATTACTATGGGGGAAGAAAAGAAAAAGATTGAAAGAGAGAGAGAAAAAAAGATTTTTATTTACTGTTTGTTTCAAATAAAATAACTTTTTTTCTAAAGATGTTATTCTATAACATGTCTGTATTTTTTGGTAAGCATACTTAAAAGTATTTGAATTATTATATAAATTGCCAAAATAGCAGAGTTTGTTGTCAATTTTATATTGATAAATTATAATATAATATCAAATACACTTTTTAAGGCACTAAATATTATGTAAAAACGATTGATTAATAACAATTAAGTTTATTTAGAAATGCAACCTCTGAATGAGGGACACCTCTATATAAAAGAAAAGTACCTGGTCCCAAAGCTGTCCTTTATTTAGAGGTAAAGTGTGTATAGGAAGCTTTATCAGAATTATAAGAAACAACTAGGAAAAAAAATAAGTAAAAAAAAAAAAAAGATATTTTCACCCAATCTTCATCCTACTTTCCAAAAATAGCTTATTAAGAAATGCAACCTCTGAATGAGGGACACCTCTGTATAAGGAAAAGTACCTGGTCCCAAAGCTGTCCCTTATTTAGAGGTAAGTGTGTATATAAAGCTTTATCAGAATTATAAGAAACAACTAGAAAAAAAAAATAATTAATTAATTAAAAGGAAAACATATTTTCACCCAATCTTCATCCTATTTTTAAAAAATAGCTCTTATAAATAAAACAAGAGCGTGGTTTAAAAAAAGTAAATCAATTGTATTTATATTATTAAAAAAAAAAAAAAAAATCTAGGTTTGACAATCATGAAAATGTAGGTTAATTATTAATTAAATTTTTAAAAATTTAATGTTTTACCTTGAAACATACAGTGCCCCCCCCCTTTTTTTTTAAGGTTACTTAAAATAAAGGATCAATGCTTCTTAAAAAAATGGGATTTAATAAATACATTTTATGTGTTTGTAAACAATATGAAAATGTGCAAATCTTTTTCTAATTAATTTATTTAACAAATATATTTTGCATTTAAAATAGAAAAGTTGTATTTCTGTAATTCAAATGCACCAAGTGTGAAATTTTTTTAATTATAAATTGATTAAGTTGATAAAATTGCGTGAATTTAACTCATTTTTGGGGTTTGATGTCTCATTTATTAAACATTACCATGAAATTAAATTAAAAAAATAAAATAAAAAAGTAAAATATTAATTTTCTGTTGTCTTTAATATATTCGTCTTGTTATTTTTGATTAAAAACTTAAATTATCAATAAAAGTTCCTTCACTAATGTAAAGATAATTACAATATTTCGCAGGATGTTTTGTAGTTTTCCAAAAGGCATTTAAAAATCATCTTCCACGTATCTTGTATCTTGATTTTATATCATGCATACAGCCAGTGAATTTCGTCCACCACCCCTTTTATTATTATTATTATTTTTTTTTTTTTTTTACTACGGCGATGCGATATGATAAATATGACAACCGCAATTTGATATAAGGAGGAGCTATATTTGAATACGTGCTAGCACAATGCAATCTCGGAATGGAATGAAAAGGAAAATCCCTGTTTTGAAGGAACGATATCGGTGTAGTGTGAAAACTGTGCACTATCCAACACGATATTGTTCCAATCGTTGCATTATTTATCAGCCGATTTAGTCGTTGTCGTGTCGGTCAATGTGAAAGCGCTCTAAAAGTAAAATAGTACTAAAAAAGGGGCGTGTACTAAACAGGGCCGATTTTACAATTAGGCCAGAGCCTCCTTAAGTAGATGCCTAGCGAGTCGCTCGGAAACTTGGCAACAGTACAAGAAGAACATAGCCAGCAGATGGCGCTTGATACCGTGTCGTAAAGTTCTGTTTATTTCCGGCGATTCAATTGACTTTCAATTGAGTTCTTCACGGTTTATGTTTTATTAATTTAATAAATGTGAGAGGTTTATTTTATTTTTATTTATTTTTTTTTTTTTTAATATGGTGTATTGCGTCGTTCCATTTTGTAAATCGTACAGTCGCCGTGAAAATATAAGTTTTCAAATGACTGCACATATTTCAAGACAAGGTATGTAAACTGTACTATATTACCAACCCTCCGGATTTTTGAATATCAATAATATTTTTCACCAAAAACATTATTTTTACTTATTATCGTAAATTCTATGATTAAGACGAAGATAAATTTAAAAGAAATTATGATATAAAAATTCGAAGGGTTGACATCTCTGTTAGTAAGTTAGATTTAACAAATAAAATAGTTATGCTTATTACAAAATGAAATGAAATTTTTATTTATTGATGTAGGAATACAGAAAAATAACTTGTTCTTAGTTACTTTGAAGTAACTCTATATTGGAGTATTTTATAGTTTTATTCATAAATTACATTAATAACTTATGAATAAAACTATAAAATACTCCAATATAAGGAACAAGATTGATTTATATTTTTTAATACCACTGTTTTTTAAAGACTTGTGTAAATGCGTATAAAAATTTGATTATTTCAGTTAAATCGAAACAAAAGTGTTGGGAATCTTGAAAAGAAAAAATAGAAAATTTTTATTTCTACTTTTGTTCTTTTTAAAAAAATCAAGTTTTAAGATTCATAACATTACTTTTATTAACCTTTTACCACACAAATGGAATATAGAATTAAAAATTCATGTAAAAATTAAATATCATGATTACTGATTTGAAAAATTATCAGATATGACAGAAAGATGACTTGATTTTTTGAAATAGAAATTCTCCACATCCATACACTCACATATACACACACACACATATACTGGCTAATTGCCAAAAACTACGTTTTTTGGACTCATGAGACCTTAAAAATATAAATCATGGGAAAACTCGATATCGAATTTTTGGACCGAACACAATACTTTCATTATGTACGGTAGTAGGGTAATGGAAGTAAAAATATTTCAAGTACGTTATTAATTTGTCCTTAAATTTGCCAATATTTATCAAATTTTTCAAATTGAAACCTAATACGATTTTTTAAATACAATTGTGAATTTCCTGCATTTGTTTGTTTTTGAGTTATTCTGATAATAAATATGCATATAAATCAATTACTAAAAGAAAAAAAAAAAAATGTTTTTTGTATTCAGGGAACCCCAAAACATGACTTTATTCAAAAACGTGAGTTGAAAATAGAACTTAAAAAAAAAAAAAAAAAATACTTTGTTTACATTATAGGTTCAAAAAATTAATTTTCCTTCTTCAACAGTATTCGTCGACATAAAAAAAGTGTAACAAAGCACTTCCGTCAATTACATTCTACAGAAAAGAACGTTTAGCTTAATTTTGGATAGCCCTGTATATTTTCAATAAACTATTTGCACATCAGATTGTGCATTTAAATTTAGTCTTATATGAAAAACACCTAACACAAAATGAAATACACTTTCAGCATTTTCCAAGTATATCCGAGATAGACAAACCGACGCGCACAGACCAACCGCTAAAAACATTATTTTTCGTTTCAGGAGACCTCAAAACATGTAAACATAACACAACTTTATTTCGAAACTGTCTATCAGTTTCGAAAGCATACCCTCTCGGAACTGATGGAGCTAATAAAATCTTGAAAAAAAAAAAAAAAAAAAAAAAAACTTCGTGCGAGAGAAAACTTATACTCAAGAAATCCTTAATTTTAAAAATTTAAATCTTAAAGGTTATTTATTTATTTTTTGTGACGGACTAGACAACAGATTGTTTTCTTCTCCAATTTTTATTACTGAATGTTAACTTATCTCGTTAATGTGCTGGTCTATTTTTCTTATAAATAATATAAAATTCTCGATTTAAGAAAAATAATTCACACCTAATAAGGTAAAAATGTAAAGTAAAGGACATAACCAAAAAAAAGAAAAAAAAAAAAAAAGACATGATTTTAATAATTTATCATTATAAATTATTCATTCTAAACTGAAACTCATTTAAAGTTCAGAGATTTTAATTTATATAAACGAAACTTTCATCTGATATCTAAATTAAAAATTTTTTGAATTTTTTATTGAATAAATATATAAAAAATAATTTAATCGCGTGATAGTGATCGCATGTTTTTGCTTATTTAATTTTAAATTTCGTTTTTTAATTAATAATATATTTTTTTTTAAAAAAAAAAGGTGTTATTTATTAGATACGCTGTAATTCAATTAGTTGAAAAGCTAAAATAGGTCTTGTCCACTTCCGAAGAAAATTAAACCCTATACTTTTTTAAATATAAATATTTGAATATTTTTTTGAAAATATTTACGATAAAGCACTTTTACATCATTTTTTCAAATTAAAAAAAAAAAAAAAAAAAAAAAAAAAAAAAAAAATACAATTTTGGACTTTAAATTGAAATTAATAGCTAGATTTTTAGATGAAAAATATAATTTATCTGTGAAAGAGAAGAAAATTGTTGCTCTGCGTAGGTGCTGTCACCTAGCGTTAGTTTTGTTTTTTAAATGTTGCCTAATTTAACATTGGGATTCGCAGCGCGTGGAAGGCATCTACTTAAGGAGGCTCTGATTAGGCAAGTCTAGGCCACGCCTAGAGGCGCCAGCTAAAGAAATTAAAATAAAAGTTGTATTTTTAAAACTTTTTAAAGAACTTTTCAGCCAAAAGATTTAAATCAAGATTTACTATATAGGATTACAAGATTTACTTACTTACTAGATTTTATTAAAAAGTCTAGTCAGTAAGTCTTAAAGAACTGTTTTGTAATTTGTATGACCATAAAATGCTGCAGTATTCAGTTTCAAGTAATATTGATCGATATCGATGCTACAATAAAGTTAAGGGGGATCGTCAGTTACGGCTTTTCTAGATTACTAATGCTAAAATTCTAAAATCAATCCCGTGCATTGTTAATGCAATTAATTTGTTTGAAAAAATTTTTTGGCGTTAGATATAGCTTTTATCTCTCAGACGATATAATTTTTAAAACGGATGTGTTCTCAATCTTTTTTAAATTTTAATTTTTCAAAAAATTGCATTTTTTCGAAAATTTTCATGTTGTTTCTTTTAGCTATTAAGGGGGATCGTCAGTTACGGCTTTTCTAGATTACTAATGCTAAAATTCTAAAATCAATCCCGTGCATTGTTAATGCAATTAATTTGTTTAAAAATTTTTTTTGGCGTTAGATATAGCTTTTATCTCTCAGACGATATAATTTTTAAAACGAGATGTGTTCTCAATCTTTTTTAAATTTTAATTTTTCAAAAAATTGCATTTTTTCGAAAATTTTCATGTTGTTTCTTTTAGCTATTAATAGATGGCGTTGCTATTACGAATCGTTTCTCCTATTTATTGAAAAGCTTTTATTTTTGTCATTTTTTAAATTTTTCTCATAATTTTATGTCATTTTCTTATAAATAGCTGTATAAGGGATATGTGTAGAGCAATATGATACCGAAATATCCTTCAGAAAATGCTTTTATTATTTTCTAAACTGAATTTTTTTCATCGCATACTGCAGCAGAATGACAGATATTTTTAATATTACAGTAACCCTAAGCCGTCTGCATCAGTTCCGGTAAAAAGAGCGCTTATGTTTTGAGTTGAGTTTTAGTTTCAGTAGAAAATATCAACTGAGCTTATTACGTTGTTTTTCTCGACTATTGCAGCGACTTTAATTAAGATTAAGAAGATTAAGCTTTCTCATTTATCTATTTATTTACTTAACATTTTATATTAGAAATGTTTTTTTCGTCCATTTTATTTTTGTAATTAGACAGAATGTCGATGTTTATAACTTGTTCATTGTTGTCATTTGAAATAGACATTTCGGAATAACTTTTTCGATAAAATCGTTGCTTACAAATAAATCATTACAAGCGCAAATCATTGACGTTTCAGTAAAAAACTGGAAAATATGAACTGTTTTTTTTGTTTGTTTGTTTGTTTCTTTTAATCATTATACAGAAAAATAAACATAGGCAGTATTTTTAAAAGGGATCGGGCTCATTTTCATGTGACAATATCGCATAGGCAAACTTTCGCATATCTCTTTTCTCGGATAGTGGGCGACGGACAAAGAGGCTTTCCATTCGTCTATTCTCACTCTGCTTGGAGAAAAAATAACAGAGTAAGAAACGAAACTGCCGAAGATAAAACTTTTACACCAAGCATTTTTCCTTTTCCAAGCTGGCGCGATCTCGGGCAGCGCACACACAGACTCGGGTCTCCGAGAATCTAAAAAGGAGAGGTAAAATGTGAGGTTATAAGATGGCAAGATTTTGCCATATTTAAGTCTATAAAAAAATGTTTTCTGTTACCGTATCGTGTAAGAATTCTATCTATAACTAAACCAAATTTTTACTCGCCACAGTAGAAATTCCACTCGCCAATGGCGAGCTGGCGAGCGGAAATTGCGCGCCTTGTATATATATTAATAGAATCGTACATCATAATCCAAAATAACAAATATGACAAATTCCCTTGGAAAAGAATAAATAAATAAACAAAAACAAAAACAAAAACAAAAAAAAAACTGTATAAATTTTTTTTTAAGAAATTTGAAATTGATAAAAAACAGAATTTCCTAATCTTTTATTTTCTATTGTTTGATACAACAAATGCATAGTAATCTGTTTTTTATTGGTGTATATGCACTAGGAATGGTAATAAAAAACATTTTTTTTTTTTTTTCTAAAAGTAAAAAAAAAAAAAAAAATTAGGCAGTCGAAAATTTGAATTCATTGAATTGACGAGATTATCGGATTATTCTTCATATGTATGGTAACAAAGTTGTCAGATGTAAAAAGACATAGATGATAAAAAGCTGCCGCAATGCTGAAGAACCAAAATGAATTTATGTGTATGTGTGTGTATATATATATATATATATATATATATATATATATATAAATTTATTGAAAAGAATTTATATATATGTAGAATCTTGGCTGGGTGTCTAGGGGTGGGGCAATGATGAGTTGTGGGAAGTTCCGTGCACAGCCTACAGATGGCGCTGCCTCGGATGCGTATCATTGAACGAGATGACAAACGGAGGAGTTGAGATCCGGCTGCAGTGGAGATCGGTTGGGACCGTCAGCGCGAAGGCTGACAGGCCCATTTTCTGCTAATTAGAGCTTGTTGTGCTCTTGATAAGTGAGTAGAACCATGGAGGGCTCATACTTCATTTTAACTATTTGATAGCACTCTGTTTTTGTGAATACAAGCACGAGTAGGTGCTTAAATGTTGTCTAGTTACGTTTATACTGATGAAGAAAGCTTCCCAGCAAAACTTATACTGGTGGGCTCGTTTTGGCCTACTGCTGGCATCCTGCACTTGCCATCAGTTGCCGGTTGCCCCATATAACTCTAGTAGCGGGCCGTTTGTGGCTGCCAGCTGTGATGGAAGCCTAAAGAAAAATGGTCGGTGGCCCAGAAGTGGCATAAACACAGTTGGCCTTATGCAGGCTATCACCACACGGCCAACATCATGTTTTTCATGTTGTGGCCACAAATTATTAGGCCATAACCAATTTGTATGCATAGAGGGCGCTGTAATTCTTTTTCTGTTGATTTGAAATTCCCTCGCTGTCCGCCATTTCATACGAAGCTCTTGTTCGTTGTTGTTGTCTGCGGGTGCGAGATTGAAAATCTCGTAAAAATAATATATGAGTAAGTAATTCAATTATTAATTGTTTTTGTATTATTTTTTAAATACTATTTTTTTTTAAATGTTTGACTCTAAAGCTATTGTTGTAACAAAAGGATTTCTAGAAATATATAACAAATATCCAGTTGACCCGTTTTAGTAAATTATGATAGCCGCTAACTTTCTAGTATTTTATTATTGTTATTATTATTATATTATTATTATTTATTGATTTTTTAATTTTTGACCAAAAAACTAGTATGATGTGGCACCACAAAACTTTCTTCTATATTTTTTATTATGCAAATTCGCGTAGTGCAAATAATTTGTTAAAATCATTTTCCTGAATGCATGCAAACGATTTTCATTTTAGAGCAGTGTTTCTCAATAATATTATTAATAATAAAAATAATAAAATCAATTTTGTGCCAACTTCTGAAAAAATGCTTTCTTCTTCTTCTTCTTCTTCTTGGTTTTTTTTTTTTTTTTTTTTTTTTTTTTTTTGTAATAATTTATAACTTTGCTTTAATTTTCCACAAATTTAATTCAGTCATTTACTTGAAAGTTATTGATGAGTTTCTTTTGAAAAATACCAGCATTGAAAATTTATCCCCTCATGGGGAAGGGCGAGCGATTCTTCAACTTATACAAAAAAAAATTTCCTAGTTTGTTGTTAGTTATTTAAATATTTATTTTTTAATTCATAATACAAATTAAAAAAATAATTATCATTTATTTGAAATCATTTATGTAAAATTTCTTCTTATACTGTGTCATATTGAAAATTACGAAGAAGTAGAAATATAGAGCCATGTGTTGAGTGAATGATTCACAAATGTAATCGGGAATGATTTTAATCAAGTTTGGTTAAATAACAAATTTGGTTAAATTTCGTCCATTGGTTCGTGAGATACAGCGTCCACAATTTTTTTTATACACACTTACAGAGTGAAATTTTCTAAAAATGGTCAAATCGTGTTCAGGAATCTCAAAACCCTCCATCACAGAAAATAATTTTCATAAATAATAATTTTCAAATGTAATTTCTATAAACTATTATAGGAAACGAAAAAAAAAAAAAAAAAAGTGGTAGCCATAACAAACTGTTTTATTTTATTTATTTATTAATTATTATTTTTTAAATGCAAGTGAGAAAAATAATTTCACTTTTACGAAACTGAAATACTTCCCCTCTCAATTTCCCGTAACGTATAAGAATATTTTTTAGCATCATTATTAAATGAACCACAAATATTTATTTTATCATTTTTGATCGGAACCATTTCTTATTGCATCTATAAAATTTATGTTGATCTGTATTTTAGCGTTGTATAAAGATTTTTACGTGCGCTGATAAGAAATGTCTCTTTGACTGTAATGTATCCAAATTATTTTATGAATTTTTATACTGAAACCATTTGGGTTACCTGTACAACATTTTATGACAAGCGTCCTATAGTAAATCTCGAAAACCTGTATAACATATATGAGTTTTATGGAATTCTAAAAATATTTTTCAAATAGGTAATCGCGGATAAATTTATCAAATATTTACAGCTACAAAGACAAACGCACTCTCGTTTTTCTGCCTAATTCCGTTATCTCTTTACTCAACCGAACGATACATATATATTTTTTTTCAGCTGAAGAATCTGCTTTCCAAACCTAATGAAAATTAATTGGCACAGGTCAAATGCTGAATATTCGCTTAAAGTTCAAATAACGTCATCTGTATAAAACTGCAAAATCATCTTTCGGTATCGCACGTGTCGGAAAATCATTCACTCAAGGACTTTGAAGAAGTTGGAGAGAGAGTAAAGATCCCACTGGACTATCAAGAACGCGAAAAAGTTCTTTGTGGCGGCCTGGTTAAGAGTCACAGCTGTGATAATTAATTCTAAATGAATAAGATAAACACAGAGAGAAAAAAAGGAAGTTGATTCATCTGCCCTGCTGTTTTAAAAAGAAGGGAAAAAAATTATCAACTGGGTACCATTTGATGTAGGAGAAAATAAAAATATTCAAGATTTTCTGGATACTTGAGAGTTATAATAAAAAAGCACCACAGAATTGGTGTTTAAAAGTAATAAGAGTAACCACAATAAAATGTAAGAGCTCGCAACAATCGTTTCGGATGGAAAGAAAACATGATCCTTCATCAGGCAAACGAAGTAGGCACGAGTGCGGCAAACAAAGCGCAAGCGTTGCTGCCTGCGCTTTGTTTGCAAAATTTTATGGTGTTTATTCAAAGTATTGTACATGTTACTTGAGAGTATACTCCAATTTCTTAAGAAATCGCACCCTCGGGCGGCGTAAGCTAGTTATTAACTAAAAGGACGTTCGGAATGGAGATGTCCGTTTTTTTATTGCCGTAAATCAGAAAGTGACCTAAAATCCGGAAAAGTCCGAAATCCGGAAAGGCCACGGTCCGGACGATTCCGGATTTGAGATTTTGTACTGTAGTAATAAATAGAAAAATTTGTAAATAAACATAATCATTGCCCCCCCCCCCACCCCCGAAAAAAAAAAAAAAAAAAGATGCATCAGTTCTTTTAGGTTGAAATAATAACACATCCCTTCGTGAGTTTAACAACAAGCACGATTGCAGCAAATTACTTTTGCTGCACTCGTGCCCACTTTGTTTCGCCTGATGAAGGGTCTTCGTGCTATTTCAACCGGAAACAATTGCTGCAATTTTTTATTATTTATTTATTATTATTTTTTTTTAGTTTATGGTGTTTTTTTACAATGCTCACTTTATAACAATTTTTGTTTCAATAATTTATAATTTTCACATGTAAAGTTACATTTATTTATATCAAATAGCGTAACAAAGTTAAACATATTGAAATTTGAACACTTTAATAAAAAAAAAAAAAAAAACATAATCTCCTTTATTCCAAAAAATGTAATATAGAGAAATATTTGCACTGAAAACAAAAAATTAAACTTTTATCATAAGGAAAATGGATCAACTGACTATTTCCTATATGCTGCACTAGAAATCCTGAATTTACAACCATAGTGTATGAATAAAATACTTGTAAATAGTATTTAAAAATGAATATGTACAAAATCAAATTAAATATTGGATGCATAGAAAAAACTGGCTGCTACTTCATCCGAAGAAAGAGAGAGGAAAACAAAAGAAAGAAAAAAAAAAAAAAAAAAAAAAAAGCATGAATAAAATTAAGGGTATCACCAATAAAATAAATATATTAGCTATAACTAAATCACTGCTGGCCTATTAACGGCCCTCTTCACTTACCGTCTCCGGAAGTCCGAGGCAATGTTATTCTATGGGAAATTTTCTTTACAAATAACTTATTAACTAATACATATTTTTAAATTCTGCTTTCACATTCAGAAAATTCCCAACTGTTAAATTGACGGACCTTTTTAAAATGTATTTTTTTAATTTTTAATATTTTATTTTGAATTTGCAAAATGAAAAATTTCACACATTGAAAATTCGTATTTTGCAGCTTCAAAATAAAATATAAAAAAATAAAAAAATATTTTTTTTAAAAAAAGGTCCGTCAATTTAACAGTTGGGAATTTTCAGAATATGAAAACAGAATTTAAAAATATGTATTAGTTAATAAGTTATTTGTAAAGAAAATTTCCCATAGAATAACATTGGCTTCGGCTTCCGGCGACGATGAGTGAAGCGGGCATTTAATGGGAACTATAAAGGACCAATGAAGACTGCCGGTAGTAATATAATTTTTTATGTTTGCCACAACTGGCCCACTGCAGGCTTCCAGCAATAACATAGAAAAATTATGTTTGCCATCAGGTAGCCCAACACTGGCCCACTAACAATTACCAACCTAATGTCGGTTACCAACAGTGGCCCATTACCTATTTTCATCATACTGCTAGCTGCCAGCAGCGATCCATTCACTGGCCCACTAACTTATTTTTAACTTACTGCAGGCTGCCAACAGTGGATCGATTGAATATGGCCTACTGACGGCCGGCGTAACATATTCCCTGCGGCAACGTTAACTTTTGCCACCGACGGGCCAGCTGCAGCTACTGCTGGCAACCAGCACTTGGCCTCATGCTGGCCGTCATCTGAGGTTTTGCTGGGTTGTTATGTACTAAGCCTCGAAACCAGCAGTTGGTTAAGAATAGAAAGTCTGCTATTATCATTTTTTTCATTGTGTATCCTGTATTGTATGTGTGTTTCGTAATAAATGTTTTCGTTATCTAAGTCGCAACTCATCAATGCCCCACCTCTAGACACCCAGCCAAGATTCTACAAGTGGGGACTCTGCCGCGATATTACCACCAACAAGTTATAAAAGGTAACTGTTATTGTTATATATTTATCATTCTATTTGATTATAGATAATAATGATTGATGCATATATTGAGCAAAAAGAGTTTGAGTTACTATTTTGAATTAGAAATTAATGGTGAAATATTTGAGAACACTTTTGGTTTCACTGTGTGATGAAATTAAATAAATACATTACTTGAGAAGAATGAATAGAAATAAGAATTATGATTGAAAAAAATATTCTGAATAATCTTTTAGTATTTTGCTTATTATTGTTTTCGATATTATTTTAACAATATTATCTTAAAACGAAAGTGAAAACAGTTATTAAAGAAAGAATAATGATAATGGTAATATTATATGAAATATGTGTATATAGCAATAATTAAGAAATATATAAGTTGTTCTAAATATTCTATTAAATGGTATAAATTGTTCTGAATGTGTTTATTTAAAAATCATGATAATTTTGATTTGAGAACAAAAACCATAGAATCATTTTTTGAGAAAATTGTTCTCATATTATTTTGTTTCTATTTAAGTATGATATTAATTTGGTAGAAGTATTGAAATATTTTTTGGTATAAATAATTATTTAGAGTTATAATGGCCCAAAACGTGTTCAAGGTATTAGAAAAGCCGATTTAAGAACAATTGCTGAAGAATTAGGCCTAACTGTTCCGGCGGAAGCTAAGGTACTTGAAATCAAAACTTTGATTGAAAGTTCTGATATTTATAAAAATGATTTAGAATTTGTTAGAGGTGTTATTAAAATGCTAGTAGAAGAACAAAAGTTGAAATCTGTAGAAGAACAAACGAAAATTGAGATAGAAAGAATTAAATTATCCCAGTTAGAAAAAGAAATAGAGTTACAGAATTTAAAGTTACAGGCTGCAGCAAATAATTCTAGTAATAATGTTGAGCAATCAAATTCAGAAACTACTTCACAATCATTAGAAAATTTAATTAGAAGTATTCGAACTTTAACCATTTCAGTACCTGAGAAACCGGAAGCTTTGCACTTATTTTTTCAATCCCTTGAAAAAGCATTCGTTTCTAAAAATGTACCATCTAAATTTAAATCGGAAATATTGATTAATTTATTGGGAGATAAATGTAATCAGGTTCTTGCGTACGTAACCACCGAAGAAATTAACGATTATGAAAAAGTTAAGGAATTAATTTTAAGACAATTTCAACCAACGCCGCGTGAATGTTTAAGTAATTTTAAAAATGCGTTGCGCAATCCTTCAGAATCTCATGTCCAATTCGCTTCACGTCTAAGCGCTTCTTTTGATTACTATTGTAGATTGAGAGGGGTTAACGACGTTAAGCAATTGTGTGATCTTATAGTTTCTGATAAATTATATGAAACGTTGGATTCTAGAACTAAGGAACATATTAGTGTTCGAGAAGTTCAAAATTGGTTTAAACCCAACGAATTAGGTCGGGAGTGTGATTTATTCTACTCTTCTAGAGGGAAATCGTTAATTGAAACTAATAATAATACGCGAAACGAAAGTTCAGAGAATAAGCGGTTTGTAAACAAAACTCCTTTTAGAAAGACACATTATAATAATAAAGATCCCATAATACGCAATTCGGTATCTAATCAAACTCACGAAAAGCATGAAAGAATGTGTTATATTTGTGGTGCAAAAGGGAAAACATTTCATTTCGCTAGAGTGTGTCCTAAACGTATTTCAGAGAAAAAAGAATTCCGTGAAAATCTTCCAACGAATTCAGCAGTTCAATCCGAAACAAGTCCGATTAACCTAATTGTTAATGAGCTCGAATATGTTGATATTTTAGTGGATGATATTCCACTTAAAGGGTTAAAAGATTCTGGTTCTTCGATTCTAATTGTAAATAAAAATAGCATTCCACAGACTAAAAATGTTATTTCTTCAACTACTCTAGTTAGCTGCTTTAATGAAAAGAAAGATGCAAATCTGACTGAATTTAAAATATCTTTACCTAATCATGATTCAATAAACATAATCGGTGCTTTATGCAACAATTTGACATGCGACGTAATTCTGCCTAATAATATCTTTCATATTTTGAAACAACAAAATAAAGAGGACAGACATGTTTCGAATTCCAGCGACGTAGCAGGGGGGAAAGAAAATTTTCTGAGTTCGGGGGAAAGCGATTTCGATGAAGCAGGTGGGTGTTCTTTTCCTGTATTCGATCGAAAGGAAAATGAAATAGATTCTTTTTTTTCAAATATGTGCAATTTTTCAGAAGAAGAAAAATTTGATGTCAATTATATTTTAGATAAGTCGTTAAAAGAGAGATTAAGCGAATTAATAAAAAGTTATAAGCCAGTTAAAACAAAAAGTACTGATTTCAAAATGTCCATTATTTTATCTGATGATATACCAGTGTGCTCACGCTCTCGCAGATTATCATTTGTAGAGAAATCAGAGGTGGACAGACAAATTGACCAGTGGTTAAAAGATGGTATAATTAGAGAAAGTACATCAAATTATTCTTCTCCAATAGTGGTGTGTAGGAAAAAAGATGGAGGAATAAGATTATGCTGTGATTACCGTGCTTTAAATAAGAAAATAATTAAAGATAAATACCCGTTGCCAAATATTGAAGATTTATTTGATAGATTAGGGGAGGGTAAAGTTTTTTCGACACTAGATTTAAAGAATGCGTTTTTACAAGTTGATGTAGAGGAAAAAAGTAGGAAATATACAGCTTTTGTGACCGATAATGCCCAGTATGAGTTTCTAAAAGTTCCCTATGGATTATGTAATAGTCCCTTAGTATTTCAAAGATATGTAAATTATGTGTTTAAAGACCTATTGAAAGATGGTACTGTAATTATTTATTTAGATGATATAATTATTCCATCTAAAGATGAGAATGAAGGGTTAGATAAATTAAAACGTGTGTTAGAAACGGCATCAAAATTTGGTCTAGAGTTAAATTTAAAGAAATGTCAGTTTTTGAAACGAAAGATCGATTTCTTAGGTCACATAATTGAGAATGGCACGATTAAACCCTCAGTAGAAAAAACTCTTGCAGTACAAAATTTCCCAGAACCCCGTAATGCTAGGGAAGTGCAGAGTTTCTTAGGTTTAACGGGTTACTTTAGAAAATTTATTCGTTCATATGCCAACATAGCAAGACCACTCAGTGACTTATTACGTGCTTCCACTCCATTTAAATTCGAGCAAGAGCAGAAATTAGCTTTTCAAAAGCTTAAAGACATTTTATCTAATGCACCTGTCTTACACCTTTTTAAACAAGGCTATAAGTTAGAAGTTCATACAGATGCATCTAAATTAGGATTCGGTGCAATCCTATTACAAGAAGATGACGATGGACAGTACTATCCAATCCATTATATGAGTAAAAAGACCTCTGTACAAGAAGAAAAATACTGTAGTTATGAGTTAGAAGTATTAGCGATAGTAGAAGCCCTTAAAAAATTTAGGAACTATTTGTTAGGTAGTAAATTTAAAATTTATACTGACTGTCAAGCGTTCACTAAAACTTTAGATAAACGTGAATTGACACCTAAGGTAGCCAGGTGGTCTTTCCTGCTACAGGAATTCGACTACGAAGTAGAACACCGTCCTGGTAAACAAATGCAGCATGTTGACGCTCTTAGCAGACACCCTGTAATGGCTGTAAATACTGATACCCTTACTCATCGTATTGCTACTGCTCAAGAAAATGATGAGTTTATCAATACTATGAAATCTCTTTTACAACAAAACCAAAATGACGAATATGTGTTAAAAAATAATGTTTTATATAAAGTGTTAAATGATAGGGATGTACTAATTGTCCCAGAGATCATGCAACTTGAGGTCGTAAAGAAATGTCATGCCTTAGGACATTTTTCGGCTAATAAAACTGAAGAGTTAGTAAAAAGAGATTACTATTTTTCTAATATGAAAAAATGCGTAGATAACGTTGTAAAAAGTTGTGTAGAATGTATTCTCGTAAATAAGAAACAGGGAAAAGGAGAAGGTTTTTTGAACCCTATCCCTAAAGGAGATATACCATTATCCACGTATCACATCGATTTTGTGGGTCCATTACCGACCACCAACAAAAACTACAATCACATTTTTACAGTCATCGATGGATTTAGTAAATTTTCGTGGCTATACCCGGTTAAATCCACTTCTTCAGCAGACGCCTTGCAAAAATTAAAACAGCAAGCTGCTATTTTTGGTAATCCCGCAAGAATAATATCCGATCGGGGACCTGCGTTCATATCTAAGGAATTTGCAGATTACTGTAAATCAGAGGGAATTGAACATGACACCATCACAACTGGAATCCCACGAGGGAATGGTCAAATTGAGAGACTTCATCGAACAATCATTCCTGTATTATCCAAGTTATGTATAAATGACCCTAACAAGTGGTACAAGTTTGTTGAGGCTGTTCAGAGAACTATTAATTCCACCACATCGAGAAGTACCAAAAGAACTCCTTTTGAACTACTCACTGGAGTAACAATGAGAAGGAAAGAAGATAAGAGAATACTAGAACTTCTCGAAGAGGAAAGGATAAATTCTTTGCTTGATAATCTTAACACCATTCGTGAAGAAGCAAGAAAAAACATTCTTAAGATTCAAGAAGAAAATCGCCGATGTTACAACAAGAAGAGAAAGAAAGCCCATGTATATAAAATTAATGATCTAGTTGCCATCCAGCGAACTCAGTTTGGAACCGGCATGAAACTAAGACCAAAATTCTTAGGTCCTTATAAAGTTGTGCGAGTAAAGAACAAAGACAGATATGAAGTCGAGAAGATAGGCGATCACGAAGGACCTATACATACTAGTACTTCTGCAGACCATATGAAATTATGGTCCACAAACTAAATAGACTGAACTAAATGGACTGATAAACTTTACAGAAAAAGTTAACTGTGAATTTTTATGTACATAATTTTTTTAATGTCTGTTTCTCTTTTTTGTTTTTTTTTTTTCTTTTAATTGTATTTTGCAGATATCCTTTAGTATCCCAGGTTGGTTTACGGTGAGGTCACCGCAACATCAGAATGGCAGAGCGTTGTGGGAAGTTCCGTGCACAGCCTACAGATGGCGCTGCCTCGGATGCGTATCATTGAACGAGATGACAAACGGAGGAGTTGAGATCCGGCTGCAGTGGAGATCGGTTGGGACCGTCAGCGCGAAGGCTGACAGGCCCATTTTCTGCTAATTAGAGCTTGTTGTGCTCTTGATAAGTGTGTAGAGCCATGGAGGGCTCATACTTCATTTTAACTATTTGATAGCACTCTGTTTTTGTGAATACAAGCACGAGTAGGTGCTTAAATGTTGTCTAGTTACGTTTATACTGATGAAGAAAGCTTGTTATGTACTAAGCCTCGAAACCAGCAGTTGGTTAAGAATAGAAAGTCTGCTATTATCATTTTTTTCATTGTGTATCCTGTATTGTATGTGTGTTTCGTAATAAATGTTTTCGTTATCTAAGTCGCAACTCATCAATGCCCCACCTCTAGACACCCAGCCAAGATTCTACATATATATGAGTTTAAAGATTAGAAAAAACCAAAACCATCCTCCATGACAAACTGTGTAATTGCAGGAAATATAAAATACAAAACCGACCATTTTAAAATTAACAAATTAGGATTAAGTAAATGTGTGCGTGTATATATATATATATATATATATATATATACGATAAATATCAAAACTAATTATCTTACACGGTACATATTTCTAAAATAA
Source organism: Salticus scenicus (assembly GCA_963930645.1). Taxonomy (NCBI): domain Eukaryota; kingdom Metazoa; phylum Arthropoda; class Arachnida; order Araneae; family Salticidae; genus Salticus; species Salticus scenicus. The sequence continues at coordinate 56,375,641 of OZ005654.1, read as the reverse complement.
AGATTTGGAAAATAAAATATTCATATTCTAATAAAATTTGAAGTCAACCTGAAACCCAAGTCAAACTCAACACAGAAATTTTCATCAGCCTGAACCCGGAAATAAATTTTTGTTGGTAAAATAAACAAACACTAGACACAAGCTGCCGTTCTCTCGGTTATACCCCCGTTTCGCCGACACTAAAATTTCCTACCCCCTTTCGTTGACAAATTCCCCTAAAAAGGGAAAATCGTCGTTATCGGTTCAACTTCGCTGACATTGTGTCGGCGAAACGGGGGTATAACAAAAATTTTTCAAGCACATTGAAGAATGTTGAACATCTGCAAGAAGTGTGTTGTTTGAAGGCAATAATCCTAAAATACTTAGAAGCTAAGATGCAGAAAAATTGGGAAGTAAATAGGCTTCACCCGGAAATAGAAATTAGAATGTGAAAAACAGGCGTGAATGTCACTTAATTATTTTTTCTTAATTACCAAAATAGTCTACTCAGGCATAATTGTTAAAATTTTTAATAGGATAAGACTTAGTTTATTATTATTATTTACTTAAATAATAAATACAAACATAAAAGTTAATATGAATATATTTATATTTAAAAAAGGTAAATAAATAAAATAAAAACTTCCGTAAAACTGAATAAATGCTAGAATTTCTTTTTAATTACCTGCTGGTCAACTCATTTTTAAATTCAGCCGAATTCCAAATATTACATCTTCAAGCAAAATGAAAATTATTAGAAAATATTCATTTAAACATTTTTTTTTTTTTTTTCTTTTCGGTTGTTTTAATTATTAATTTTTACTTTCAGTTTTATAAGTCCAAATTTGATTAAATTAATTCAATATTTCAGAAATTATTATGATGACAAATTTTTGATTATAAATTGATAAACTAAGAAATAACAATTGGTAGAAAATTAAAAAATAAATAAATTGAAATATTACGATCATGATAGAACTTACTTCAGTGTTGTTATTTTTGAAATGGAATCTAATGAGATAAGGAAAGTTAATTTTTAGCAAGGTCTAGGTCTTGAAGATAAGTATCTAAATTCATTTAACCCAATAATATTTATGCTTAAACACACACACACACACAGGCAGAGAGAGAGAGAGAGAAAAAAAAAAAAGAATCCATAGACTCAAAATATAAATAAATAAATTATTTATCTTTACCTATATTTCTAAACTGTAATAAAAATTGCAAATTTATAATACAATTATTCTTATACTAGCAGGCTATGCCCACTTCGCCCTATATTTAAATGAAGTTTCAAAAGAATTCATTTTCTATTCATTTTTATAAAACCTTAAAAGTAAAAACTCAAAAAAGAATAATTTAAATCGCTCTAGACCTTGCTTCGGGTAACCGTTGCCTACGGCAGCTACAATTGCGCCAACACTACATCGGGTCAAAGTTCTCACTACCTGCAGAAAGGTTTTTCCTAGGCACTTCAGTTTTTGTACTTATCGACGACAATTGGATCTGTTATTCTTTAAGAACTGCGATTGGCAGTATATCAGCATGTAATATTTTAGTTTTTGAATGATGTAATTTATAGCCCTCGTTCTTTACACTATATTGCCATTTGGTTCCAATCATTATAATAAATAAATGAAAATGTAGATTTTTCTTTTAAAAAGAATTAAATAAGTGGAAAACAAATAAATTTTAACTAAACTTAAAATAAAACTAGTATGTTATGGCCACCACAAGACTTTCTTCTGTATTTTCCTGCACAAATTCACTAAGTGCGAATAATTTATTAAAAATATTATTAAAAATATTTAACATGATGAATGAAACGATTTTCATCTTAGGGAAATCTAACACTAAATAAGAAAGACAATTTTATCGTCTATAAATAACATCTTAATACATGTAATGTTTTTATAATGGTTATCTCACATATCGAGTTTCGTACAGTTACATGCCATAGACATTGAGATATAGCCATGAATAGATGAGATTTGCAGTATAGCAGCGCCACCTATTGGCCTATAAGCATCGAAACTGAGTCAGCATAATAGCTTTCTCAAATATCAAATTTTGTTTGGTGATACGCAATAGAACCTGAGATATAGCCTACCTTTGAACTGTAGAAGTCGCTGTGTAACAGCGCCACCAGTTGAGCAGTTGACACCAAAAGTTGACAGGCACCAATTTATGTTAAGGTGCACCTATATACAAATTTATATGCAATTCTGTGCAGTAGTTCCTGTGATATAGTATTTCCTTAAATTGAAAAAATCGCTGTAAAGCAGCGCCACCTATTGGCCAATAAGCATTCAAATTGAATCAGCGTAATATCTCATAATGGTCATTTCACGTATCAAGTTTTGTTTGATTATACGCAATAGAACCTGAGATATAGCCACCCCTGAAATTGCAGAAATCGCTGTATAGCAATGCGACCTGTTGAGTGGTTGACACCAAAAGCTGATAGCCACTAACTTAGGTCAAGATGCATCTAAAAATAAATTTATATGTAATTCTGAACTGTAGTTCTGGAGATACAGTTGCCACAAAATTTTTGTCACACACACAAACAGACAGGCAGACATTTTCTAAAAATGGTCAAATCGTGTTCTAAACCTCTCAAAACGTGTAAATCCATTGAAAACCGGAAGTCGAAAATTTTTACGAATCCAATACTTTCTTCTATTGAATATAGAAGAAAGTAAAAATAAAATAAAACAAAATAAGTCATGAAAAGTTGCTATATTATAAATTTTATATGTGTGTTTTTAATTACATTTATACTCTTTATTTGCGTTCATCTATTTATTACTTTCTTCTATATTCAATAGAAGAAAGTATTGGATTCGTAAAAATTTTAGACGTCGGGTTTTTGATGGATTTACACGTTTTGAGAGCTGTAGAACACCATTTGACCATTTTTATAAAAAAAAATCTGTGTGTGATAAAATTTTGTGGCAACTGTATCTTAGGTGCTACTGCACAGAATTTCATACAAATTGGTATGTAGTTACACATTGACATAAATTAGTGCCTATCAACTTTTGGTAAAAATTGTCCAACAGCATGCGTTGCCATACAGCTTTTTCTAAATTTTTAACATGGTGGGATAGGACAAAATTTTGTATAAATGTGCATAAAGAGAATATTTTTTTTAATAATAATTATGAAATTGAAAAGAATTGTTTGTAATAGAGTTAGTCAACAACTGGGAAAAAATTGTGTATGTAGGAGACTCGACTGGGGGGGAAGCCTCCCATCGAGGAGAGTAAATTTGAATAATGAGTATCTTCCAAAAGAGCTCGTCAATACCTTTAAAACGAATGGTTGAACCATCAATCTGCGATAATTTAAAATAAAGTTAACGATTTTTTTTTTTTTTTTTTAATAACAACAACAACAAAAAAGTAATATTGGGAATAGAATTGACTTTTTGGGGATATTTAGTGTTATACTACTTCTCTAACATAGAAATCGTCTGCATTATCATAGAAGATAATTTTTTTAAATAATAATGTTAATGAATTATATTTACTGAGTGAATTTGTATAGGAAAATATAGAAGAAAGTCATGTGGTGGCCACAACATACTACTTTTTCTTTAATACTTCATACATTTTCTGGGAGTGTCCTGTAAAAAGAGAAATTTTATGACAATAATCTGGTCATAAATTAGGCGTAACAAATGACGGACGAATGGGGTATTTTGTCATTAAACTGTACTTTCTAGGTGCAAAATACATTTAATGACTGTTAATTTAGCACTTTAGCTATACCAATGTATGTATTTTATGCTAAATTATTATTTATAAAGTATATTGCAAATAAACATTTGTCTATAGAAATTTTTTTCCCTAAAACAAGAAATGTTTACGTAAATGAATAAAAAGGAAGCTACATAACAATGGTTATTAACCATACACATTTTTATCATATTAAAATATTACATTTTTGTTTAACATTTAAGCATTTACAGGCCGATTCAGAGTACGTACGAGCGGAGAAATGGCAGTGACAACGCCCATCTCTGACGTCATTTTGACGTCAGCGTTTCCGGTGAGTGAGAAATAGCAATTCTGGGGCTCCTTTTCTCTACTCCATCGTTGTGTTAAATGTCTCGTTTGTTTGCATCGCGGACTCGGCTGGTTCTATGTCGGCGAGAACCGAGAAGCAGCGATGGAGAAGTGTGTATTGACTCTTTAAAAAAGAAATTTGCGACAGATTTTGTGAAGTTATACTGCGTTTTTAAAGAAAATAATCTTTTCATATTATTTTTTTATTTATTTTAACTATATTTTAAATGTATTATTTTGTAAAATTATAATCGAAAGTTAGTTTTCAACATTATTTTTAACGAAAATGATGAAGATGAAATTTCATTTTTTAGACTGAATGGTTATTGTTTTGTGAATGTGGATATTTAAAATTTTGCCATATTCATAAGCAGTAGGAATTCAGTCCTTTATCTTCAAACTGGATACGATATTATACTGAAAGAAGTATGCCTCTTCTGGGATGAAAATTCAATTATATACCAAAGTATCACCAAGTTGTAAATAGGTAAGGAGAAGTAAATATTTTAGCATTAAGTAATAACAATGTTCATTTACTAATTCTATTTTCTATCAGTTCTATTTATGAAATACATTAGTTAAACAACTATTGACTTTTGAATTACCATAATGACTTTTTGGGAAGTTTGTTTTTTAAGCTTTTTTCAATAATAATGAAATCTAGTTGTGAATCTGTTTTATTATAATTGGATCTTCTCCCTTCACACATATTATATCAAATTTTATTGAACGATCATACATTAAATTTTTTGCAAAACTGATATTTACAAAATTTATTGCTTTAAAATTCAAATTTCAATAAATTAAAAGATGAAGGAAAAAAAAAAAAAAAAAAAAAAAAAAAAAAACAGATGGTTTGCATGATTTATAAAACATTTTGCATCTGTACCCATTTGTTACATTTTTAAACCTCCAACTTCTCATCCTTGTTTCAATACAACAACAACAAAAAATACACTTTAAAATTTTTCTACCTATTTTTTAAAATGTACTTGGTTAATTTTATATAAACATGTAAATCAATCATTAATGCTGATTACACCTTATTCATTAGAAAACGTGTTTTTGTGCCTCTGAATTATATATAAATTTCATTATGTTTTGTGATATATAAAGATAATATATTATACTTTAAAGAAATATTTACATAGACAATTATCTAGAGAAAAACACAATTATAGCAAACTTTCAAATGGCTTAAAAATGCTAAAATGTCAATTTGGTGACTTTTGGTTACAATTTTGAAAACTTGTTAAATGATGTATTATACTGCACCTGTCCACAAATTTATACATATTTCAGATTTAAGAAATAAAAAGACTTTATCAATTTTCAATTAATCAAAGAGAAAATTGTGTTTTAAAATAGATTTTGTACACAAAACTTGAAACACACTTTTTGTTATGAAACACTATGTTGCATAACAAAATCTTGAGGTTGTTGTGAAAGGTCACATTTGGCGATAAATCGCTTGCTTTATAATGATAAGAGATTCCATGTTTTGGGTTAATGCATTTTTCGAGAATATTGAAATTTCCAAAGAAAGGCATGAATGATGTTTGATATGTTATGTATATTGAATGTTATGTTTGTTATTTATTAATGTCATGTTGGTTATGAATGTTATGTTTGTTATTTATGAATGTTATGTTTATGTTTTATGAATTATGTTTATTTGATGGATATTCTTGAAATATTCCAACAAACTATTATTTACATGACAAAAGTTGTGAAAAAACTATGAATAAACAATTTTCAACTACTGTCATCTTAAAAAAATCAACCAAGTCATAAACACCTTTTAACTTTTTTGGAAAGTTTAAATAAATAAACAGCAGTATGCTTAAACAATATTTAAGTTTACCATCATAACAAGATAATGTATATATATATTTTATGATACAAGATATTAAATAAAAACATATACATACTACTTTCATACAAGCAATGACTGTAAGAGATAAACAGACATGCAAATTGTTTTGTAAATCATGCAAACCAAATTTTCAAAATTATGTTGTATCTCAATTTCATGTTAGATTATTTTGTTTTTATAGAATTTTCTCATTTTGAATGTTTAATTTGCCTTATAATGTTTTAACAACAACTCTCTAAATATCATTGTTATAGGTTTTAATAGATATTTTTTATAATAGGTCATTTATTTTGCATCCCAAATAGTTGTTTTCAGCGCTTTTCAATATTAAGTAGTTTCATCCACGTAGGTGCTAATATTTAGCAATTTATCACTTTCTGGGGAGAAAAAAATGCGATAAATATCTAAGTATTGGCACCTGTCTTAACAGTTGCTACAATAATCTTTTGACAAACTTGTACACAGCGGTAATGTTAGTACTAGAAGAAATTTCATTTTGGTCAATGGAAGTTGGAACATTTATTTATTAGTTATCTTGATACTGCATTACACGACTATTGTTTTTAGACAGTGATTTTAGCATTGTGGAAATTTGCATTACTCCCCTTGAATCAAACAATTTTTAAGTTTTGCTAAATTTCAATTCTCTATACAAAATTACACCGCTCAATTGATCACTACAAAAGTTGGTATCAAATTCTAGTAATGCTTATTTTTCAGTTCAAGCAATATTAAATAAAAAAACACAGGTTTAACTTCAAAATTATTAAAAAGTTAAAACAAGTTGATTCCTCCCACTTTCAAAATAATGCATCCAATTTTTTCTTACGTGAAAGGAAATATATATATATATATATATATATTCAGTTTAATAAAATTAATATTTCTCGACAAGATTATACTAATGCAATTGTTACAGCTATTTTAATTTATCCTCAAAATGGCAACAAAAATTTAATAGTCACCAAGATTATCCTATACTAAAATTGTAATATAACATTTTAAGAAATGGATATAGTAACTATTTAGAAGGAGCAAAACACTGTTATGAGTTATTTCATGCTTTTGTATAGAAGAATAGGCTTTGAAAAAGTCCTTCATACTGAACTAAACTCCATCTTGTACAGAATTTCATATTTATTACTCAAAAAATAATAATAGGTTTGTTTATACATGTATATTTACTTTTTTCCCTCTTTAAGTACAGATTTTTGTTAATTTGAATTCCAAATGATTAAAATGTGTATGAGACTTAAAATTTGAAATTAAATTAATGTGTTTAGTTTCTATCAATACACAATAAGGCTGCAAAGCTAACTATTTATTTATTTTTAAATAAACTTCCATTCTATTTTAAATGCTTCCCTTGTGAAAAACATTTAATGTCGAAATGATCAAAGCCATTAATTTCATAAATAAACCTGGTAATCAATCTATTTAAATATTATTTTAATTGTTTTTTAACTTAATAGTTATTTTATGTATGTAGAATTAAATATTTTGACACACATGTAATGCATTATTCAATCATCTGAAAATAATCATTAAAATCTCATATGAATAAAAAAAAAACTGGATCCAAGAAAAATACTAAACTATGATTCACTTTATTAAGCTGCAAATAGGTAAGAAAAATTACTGATATATTTTTGTATTATTAATCAATACAAAAAACCCTTAATGGGTTAAAAGTTTGTGACGCAGCTACTTTATGGCTATAAGACATTCAAATACAGGTCTTAAAAATGACATATTTTGTGTGAAGCTTTGGTATTGAAAAAGTAAAGCACCATAGTAGAATAATAAGATATACTTTGATAAATTAGTGACTTTTATTTCTATTTTGATAACTTATACAAGATTTTGCTTAAAGGAATTTGTATAACTATGTTAAGAGAAATATGGTTTCACTCGGTGCTTTCAGCATTGCTAAATATAATATATGATACTGAATACTTTTAGTAAATAATAAAGAATTATATTTGGGATATTTGAAATAAATTCTTTTCTTTAATTTAAATAATGAAAAAACTTAATAATTTTCATCTGATTAAAGAGAAAAAATATTTTAAAACAGAATTTTTCTGTTCAGTATTTTGAACTGTAAAGATAAAGGGTTGCATTTGACGAAAAATTGTTGGCTTGTCATGTATATAGTAATATGTAGAGTTGTGTATAAAAATGTTATAAATATGGGTATAGAATGATTTCATCTAGTGTCCACACCAAGCATTATATGTATATATATATTATATGCAAGTATTATATGTATATGTATACATATAATTTTTCTTTAAAAAAGTTATACTAATGCTACCAGTTTTATAAATATCAAGTTTTCAGAAAATTAAACATGAAATATAGGAAGATGAATATATTTAAATTATTAAATTCAGGTATTTTCATTGTTGTAATTATATTTGGGAAAAAACACAGTTTAGAGGAACAGAGGAAAAAGCAACTTTTTTAATTGTTATAAAAGCTAAGCTTTAAAATGAATTGAAAAACTGATGTAAAAAAAGACACAGAATTAAAAATTTTGGTTACAATTTTGAAAAGTTGCTAAATGATGTATTATACATATTTCAGATTTAAGAAATATAAAGATTTTATCAATTTTCAATTAATCAAAGAGAAAATTGTGTTTTAAAATAGATTTTGCTTCTCTTTGCTTCATAACAAAAGTCTTGAGGTTGTTGTTAAAGGTCACATTTGGCGATAAATCGCTTGTTTAATAAGAGATCCCATGTTATAATGCAACAGTTTCGAGAACATTGAAATTTTCAAAGAAATGCTTTAGTTTATGAATGATGGATATTCTTAGAATATTCCAACAAACTATTATTTACATGACAAAAGTTATGAAAACAATTTATGTAAAGACATAAATTGTGAATAAACAATTTTCAACAACTGTCATAAAAAAAATCAAACAATTTATAAATACCTTTTAACTTTTTTGGAAAGTTTAAATACTATATAAACAAACATCAGTATGCTTGAACAATTTTTAAGTTTACCATCATAACAAGAGAATAGTTTTTTTTTTTTATGATAAAAGATATTAAATAAAAACATATACATACTACTTTCATATAAGCAATGAATGTAAGAGATAAACAGACATGTAAATCATGCAAACCAAATTTTCAAACTTATGTTGTCTCTCAATTTCATGTTAGATTATTTTGTTTTTGTAGAAATTTCTCATTTTGAATGTTTAATTTGCATTATAATGTTTTAACAACTCTCTAAATATCATTTGTTATAGGTTTTAATAGATATTTTTTTATAATAGGTCATTTATTTTGCATCCCAAATAGTTGTTTTCAGTACTTTTCAATGTTAGGTAGTTTCATCCATTTAGATGCTAATATTTAGCAATTTATTAATTTTTGGGGAGAAAAATGTCTAAGTATTGGCACCTGTCTTACGGTTGCTACAATAATCTTTCGACAAACTTGTACACAGCAGTAATGTTAGTACTAGAAGAAATTTCATTATGGTCAATGGAAGTGGGAAAATTTATATTTTAGTTGTCTTGATACTGCATTACACGACTATTGTTTTTAGACAGTGATTTTAACATTGTGCAAATTTATATTACTCCCCTTGAATCAAACAATTTTTAAGTTTTGTTAACTTTCAATTCTCTATACAAAACTATTATTGGATTTTTTTTTTTTTTTTTTTTTTTTTTTTTTTTTCTCTAGGGAATGAAGTATGAGTTTTTTAATGAAAAATAAAATTTATTATTAATTTTTAGCTAAATAAAAAAATCAACAGTAAATTGTAATATAAATAATAAGTCAATTTGGCTTCCACTCTGAATTCATGAAATTATTAATTTTTATTTCAATGAAAATAAGTACTTTGTTTTTATTATTTAAAAAAATAAAGCACCATAGTAGAATAATAAGATATACTTAGATAAATTAGGGACTTTTATTTCTATTTTGATAACTTATACAAGATTTTGCTTAAAGAAATTTTAAGATTAACACAAGATTATTGATATGTATACATTTTAGTGTATAAGTAGAAACTCTCAAAGCACATTTTTACTTGTATTTAAACAAAGATGAGGAAATGGAGGTTTAACAATGTAACAAATAAGTATAGATGTGTAAATTGTTTTATAAATCATGTAAACCATACAATTTTTCTTCAAAAAAAAAAAGAAAAAAAAAGTTATACTAATGCTATCAGTTTTATAAATGTACAGTTTTCAGAAAATTAAACATGAAATATAGGAAGATGAAAGTATTTAAAATTTTTAATTCAGGTGTTTTCATTGTTATTATTTTGGGGGAAAAACACAGTTAGGAGGAACAGAGGAAACAGCAATTTTTTTTAATGTTATAAAAGCTTTAAAATGTATTTAAAAACTGATGTTGAAAAATACACAGAATTAAAAACTTTGTAAGCAAACACTGTAAATTTTAAAAGTTCATAGCAATTGTTGTGTTTTATTTAAACTTTGTATACATATACAAAGTAATGTGTATATGAATATACTTTGTATATATATGTAACATTATTTAAAACAAAAAATCTTAATATTAAGAAGATGTATAAATAAAATTTTCATCTGAAATTTAATAATCAAGCAAGAATATATAAATCATTCTCCTTACCTATTTCCAGCTTGTAATTGGATCTTGATACTTCCTAATAGTCAATTTTCTTTTAATTATTATTTAGAAGAAATGGTTTACTATTACTCACATTTGAAGATGACTGAATAATTAATGTTCATGTATGTGACAAAATATTCATTATTCACACACACAAAACAATAATATTTCAGTCTTAAATTACTAACTTACTTCATAATTACTTCGTAAATAAGCTTATTTATCAAATATTTTAAAAAGTAAACACAGAGTAAACACAGTCAGATACTTCCACAATTGAATTTCTACAACTACGCAGCATGCAGACGGTGTTTTTGATAACAAACAGTATGCCGATGAAACCTTTCCTATTGGTTATATGGCTACGTTTTCGGTAATAATCGGCTATAATCGGTAAAACTGACGTCATTTTTGGGAGGAACTAGCGCGCCTTCTCGCTTCCTTTATCAATCAGCTGACACGACTCGTGTGCGAGTGAAAACGGGCCCCGGAATAGCAATTTCTCCTACTACCGAGAATAGCGATGGAGTAGAGATGCGCGTTTCGGCTACGTCACGTCTCACTCGCTTCTCCACTCGGCCGCGCTGTGAATTGGGCTGTTAGTTATTTAAATGAAGCAAATATCCCACAGCATCAACATTAAAAAAAAATCGACCCAAAATCAAAAAATTCTAATTCATTATGTGTTTGTGCACCTGGACCTGTCAGTCATATCAACCGATAAAAAGGAATGGACTAGACTAACTAATCTTCTTTAGTACCCACCATTTCGTCGAACTGAAATATCCTTTCCTCTTGTTTTCCCTAGAAACCCTGGATAATCTCAGAGATACGACAGGTACTTAGTACGCATGCTCAGTGGACAAACGCTTGTCCAGATTCCCTCTTGCTACAGTAACCTTTTACAATGCTTGGCGCTGATCGCGCATTTTGGTGATTTATCGGTGTAAGTTTTTAAAGATATTCCCTAAAGTAAAGCAAAAAAAAAAAAAAAAAAATTCTTTGCAATCAAACTAAGATACATTATGCATTACGTTACATTCGTTTTATTACTATTATAATTATTATTTAAATTTAGATTACATTTCTATATTCATAGAAATAATTTACACCATCTTATCTATCATACTGCATATAAAAAAATCTGAATTTTAATACTCTTTAGTTTTTAATAATATACTATGCAACTTTATTCTAAAAATATATATTTATACAAACTGATAATAAAAAAAAAATAATAATAAAATTATTTTTATTTATTTAAAAAAATAATTTATTTATCAAATTTGTCCTTGTAGTTACTGGTAAGAAAGTTCATCGATATTAAGATTAATTAGTAAAAATTTGATGATTTAACAGTTAACTTGATTTGAAATATTCATTTGAGAGATGACCGTTTAGCTTTACGATTAATTTTACTTATTGCAATAACTTACAAATATATACATTCTCAGCACATTAAATGTTTAAAAACTGTTGTAGTTGGTTTATATAAGGTTTTTCAGGGGATCAAATGTTTTTGAGACTGTAAAATTAACTTTGCTCTCAAAGCTGGTAGACGGGAGATATCAGGTTCGATACCAGGTAGCGCTCATCGGGCTAACTTTTCGAAATTATCTGCAGTTTTCTCCGAAACAAGCGTAAATATGGGCTAGAACACCTTAAAAAGACCACCCCTTACTTAAGTTATTCAACCCATACCTCGGCCTTTCTTTTGTAGGCAACTGGCACATTAACACCAACATATTTTTCTTAAAATAATTCAGTTTAGGAAAATTGAATTAGTTTAATACTTAAAAACATACCAATATTTTATAGTTAAATGCATAATCATTGATTATATTAATATTCGTAAAAATATTTATTAACTTTAAAAGTTTTATACATCCTTATTGTTCATGTCAAAAGTTTATTTTTCTTCAAATGTAATAGAAATATATATATATATATATATATATATATATATATATATATATATATTTCGTATTTTGTACCTTTGAATAAAGTATGATAAAAAAAAAAAAAAAAAAAAAAAAGATAAAAAATAACGTATATGATAAAAAGAAATATGACACTTAATAAATAAATTAATTAATTAATTAATAAACAAATAAAGAAAATAAGAAATAAGCACTTATAATTTTACAACATAAAATTCTAACATATGTTAATCTCATAAAGAATGGTTGATTGGTTGTATGGCTTAAGACTGATTGATTACTCTAGGGGCCTAGGCCTACAGGAGAAATACCCTCCGTGGGGGGTTTTTCTAAGTGAATCTAGTTCGTATTTACGCGAGTTTTAGAGAGAACTACGGAAAACTCCGAACGGCTAGATCGATGAACGCGTTTTTTGATCGAACCCGGCACTTCTCATCTACCAACTTGGACCGCAGTTCCGCTCTTCCACCATAGAGGTATTTACTTCTATTAATGCCTTGATTTCTCCATAAAAAATAAATAAATAAAATAAAATAGATAAATAAAATAATTTTATGTTTTTAAATTTATAAATAAGAGAACCAATAAGCATTTTAATACTTTTAACCTTATTCTTTTCCCCCTCGTATTCCGTATTTTTGAATGAATATAAGAAAAATATAAGGCACCTATTTAGTTTAAGTTTTATGCATTAAATGAATGTACTAGCCTTTTCCTGAAGAAATTAAAAATAAATAAATAAATAATTAAAAGGCCTTTTTATTTATTAGTTATGTATTTTTAACACTAAAATTTCCAAAAATATGCTTTACTCTATCAATTGTAATTATATGTAAATGTTTGTTATAATAATCAAAATAATTTTTAATAAGATCAGGTAAAACAAAAATAAATAGAAAATAAATAAAATAGTGCATATTAGTTAATGTTAACTTACATAATTTATTTTCAAAATTGTTCAAAAAGAAGGGGAAAAAACCGAACGCGGCACATTAAAAGTGCGATTTTTTCTGAAAGAGCTTGGCTGTGTAATTATTGAAGTTATCGCCAAATACGAAACTGTTTTAAGAAAAGTACTTATTTAGAAAAGAATTCACGAAAATCAATGAAAATTTTTATTTCTATTAATAGGAAAAACATTTAGGAACATGAAAATTTGTTTCAAAAGTTTTTAATTACATTTAATTAATATGAATTATAAGCATTTTTGAAAGTCACAATTTCTCCCTGCCTTATGTCTATGGTAGCGATGCGCGAAATCGCCTCGGGCGGTCAAAGGGAGCTTTCCACCAATCAAAAAGTATGAACACCTTGTCGTATCTCTCAGTGAAGGGTCGCTAGTTTTCCCCATTCTTAATAGAACAAATCCCTAAATAGCTCAAAAGGGAAGCTTGAATGGGAAAAATAAGGGGGTAGGAAATTTCTTGTCGGCGAAACGGGGGTTACACCGTTCTCTCCGCCCCTCAAAATAAATAAATAAATAATAGTGATTAATAAATAAATCAAATGACATAATTTATAATTTTTTATTTTAGAATAATATTTTATGAAATATTTTTCAAACCCATCCAGTAATATTCTAATTAAAAATAAAGTAAACTAGCGGTGTCACACAATTATTTATAAGATATTTTTGAGCGGGATACGAATACATAATTTACAACAATCATTTTAATTCTCCTGTATACCGTTATGGTAAGCGTTATAGACCCAATGCGAGATCACTTCCCTTTTTTTTTTATGTTCTGTGCATCTAAAATTAGCTTTCGAACATGAAAAATAACTGAAATAAAATCTTGGAATATTGCTCAAATGATTTTCTGAAGATAGAATACGTCGCCTTTTCACATCGAACTTTTTCCCCTCTTCCAGTTCTCGGAAAAATAGACAAAAGAAGAAAAACAAGAACGTACTTCCTACATTATATTCTCCCTCCCCACATTCATAAAGTTTAGCAAGAACTGAAAGAGGGATATCAGGCTTTCTCACTTTTATCAGCTTTTCGAATAAGTGGCATTGAAACAACTTTTGAATTCCCAAACTAGAGTCCTGCATCGGGTCGGGTAACCCGATTTTACCCGAACTCGACCCGCGTTGACAGAATTTTTTCTCTTGCGGGTCGGGTTTGGTTTTCAATAAGTCGGGTCGACTTGAGAACACCTTTCAAAATATTTTTTTACAATTATAAGCATAAATTTATAGGCATGTTTACAACTATGTAACTAATTTAAACATTCTGTACATACTAGACATATATCGGTTGGTTGTTTGGTTGGAGGATTTAAGGCCGATTGACTCCAGATGTGCCCTTGGCCTGTAGGGGATTGACTCCAGATGTGTCCTAGGCCTATAGGGGGAATGCCCTCCGTTTGGGTCTTTCTAAGCGGTCCTAGCCCTTATTTACGCGTGTTTCGGAGGAAACCATGGTAAACTCCGAAAGGCTAGGTCGATGAGCGCGACCTGGGATCGAACCCGACACCTTCCATATACCAGCTTTGAGCGCAGAACCGCTCGGTGGCTGGTGGGCAGACATGTACCGGAGCTCCCTATTCGTATCCGCTGATATCGCCAGAAAAATAGATCCGTATTTGTATCTGAATCTGTATTCATTTCTTTAGCGGAACTAATATGTATCTTTTGTAGAAATTGTATGAAAGAAAAGTATTATAAATCTTTCTTCACTGTTGTTAATGTATATATTAAAGAAATACAAATACAGTATAACCTCGCATTTACATTCTGGAAATTGAAAAGATTTCGCAGTTTACAAGTTGGATGTACCATGATATAAATTATTGTCTTTCCACTTTTGGTACCAATAATTCAATAGGTGGCGGTGTTATACAACGGTTTCCATAATTTAACGGAAAGAGATATCTCAGGTTCTATTGTGTATAATAAAAGAAAAAAAAATGGATATGTGAAAAGACCATTATCAGACATTATGCTGATTCAATTTGGATGCATATCGACCAATAGGTGGCGCTGCTGTACTGCAATTTTCCCCGAGAACGGAAAAGCTATATCTCAACTTCCATGGTGTATAACTGTACAAAATTTGATAAGTGCGATAACCATTATCATAACGCATTTTTTAATATATTATTTATAGAGAATAAAACTGCCTTTCTTTGTACTTTTAGTGTAACTTTTCTCTAAGATGAAAATCGTCTGCATTCATTATGGTAGGTAATTTTAATAAATAATAGCTTTAATAAATTATCAGTACTGAGCGAATTTGTATTAGAAA
The DNA here is from genome assembly GCA_963930645.1 of Salticus scenicus. Taxonomy (NCBI): domain Eukaryota; kingdom Metazoa; phylum Arthropoda; class Arachnida; order Araneae; family Salticidae; genus Salticus; species Salticus scenicus. Next base: position 56,359,886 of record OZ005654.1, on the reverse strand, counting down.
ATATAGAAGAAAGTCTTCTGGTGGGCACAACATACTATTTTTTTTTTTTTTTTTTTTTTCTAATACCTTTACTTTTAATGAAATTCAATCCTCGCTTTTATGTGAACGGAATTTTGGATTTTCCTCCATTTATACTTGTATATACATCAAATATAGAAGAAATACTTGCTGTGATTTCATTTAAAGCTAGCATACTGTGAGCACCTCAAATTTTCTTCTATATTTTCCTATAGGAATTAGTAAAAATATTTTCTTAAAAATATTATTTATTAAAATTATCTACCATAATGAATGATTTTCATTTTATAAAAAACTAACACTAAATATAAGAAAAGAAAGACAGTTTAATTCTCTATAAATAAAGTCTTAAAAAATGCGTCTTCATAATGGTTACCTCATACATCGGGTTTCGTACCGTTATATGTCATAGAAGTTGAGATGTAGCCATATTCCGTTCTCAGGGAAAATTGCAGTATAGCAGCGCCACTTTGCTTCCAAACTGAATCAGCGTAATGTCATGTAATGGTTACACTGATACGTGTCAAGTTTTGTTTGATTATGCACAACAGAACTTGAGATATAGCCTTCCCTGAAAATGCGAAAGTCGACGTATAACAGCACCACCTGTTGAGCAATTGACACAAAAGTTGGTAGGCACTAACTTATGTCAAAGTGTATCAAGTGTATCTGCATATAGATTTATACGTAAAATCGTGTAGCAAGTTCCTGAGATAAATTGTGAAAACCGCGGTCCAGCAGCGCCATTTGTTAAGAAATTGACACCAAAGGTTGATAGAAACTAATTTAGGTCAATGTACATCAGCATATAAATTTATATGCAGTTACCTGCAATGATATACAGTCGCCACAAGATATTTTTTTTTTCACGCACACACACAAACAGACAGACACATATTTTCCAAAAATACCTAGTCAAATTGTGTTCTGGAATCCGCAAAACGTGTAAATCTATCAAAAAATGGAAGCTGAAAATTTTTACGATTCCAATACTTTCTTCAATTGAATACAGAAGAAAGTAAAAAGTAATGTAAAATAAACACATTTAGGAAACGGATTCCATCAAGGCAGAATAATAATAATATTCTTCTTCTCTTGAACAAATAAACAAAACACGAAAATTGCCACTGTAGAAAGATAATTTGCTGATCATGTGAATTGAAAGTGATTGTGGGAAAGCAGATGTCCCAAATAATTATAAACATTCACGTCGAACAAAAGCAATAAATAAATATACAATTTTCTTTTTTTCTTTTTTCAGAATATAAGCATTAAACAACGAACTAGTAAGTAACGCTGAATTTGAAGTACATTTTTGCAATCTTGAAGTTCACAACTCACATAAATGTTTAAACATTATTATTAAACATTTTTTTTAGATTTTTTAATTTTAACTCAATACAATCAGTAATTACATTTTAATTTTTTTTTTCACTTTTTTCTATATTCAATCGAAGAAAGTATTGGATTCGTAAAAATTTTCGACTTCCGGTTTTCGACGGATTTACAAGTTTTGAGAGGTCTAGACCATGATTTGATCATTTTTAGAAAATGTCTGTCTGTCCGTCTGTGTGGGTGTAACAAACATTTTGTGGCAGCTGTATCGTTGGAACTACTGTTCAGACTTGCATTTAAATTTATATGTAGATGCACCTTGACCTAAATTAGTGCCTATCAATTTTTGGTGTCAACCGCTCAAGAGGTGGCGCTGCTATACAGCGATTTCTGCATTTTCAGGGAGGCTATATCTCAGGTTCCATTGGGTATAATCCAACAAAATTTGATATGTGAGAAGACCAATATGAGATATTTCGCTGATTCAATTTGAATGCCTATCAGCCAACAAGTGGCGTTGCTATACAGCGATTTCCGCAATTTAAAGAAAGGCTATGCAGAGAATTGCATATAAATTTGTATGTAGGTGCACTTTAACATATATTAGCGCTTGCCAACTTTTGGTGTAAATTGCTCAACAGGTGGCGCTGCTACACAGCGATTTCCACAATTACAAGGAAAGCTATATCTCAGGTTCTACTGCGTATCATCAAACAAAACTTAATATGTGAGAAGGCGATTATGAGACATTATGCTGATTCAGTTTGAATGCTTGTCGGCCAATAGGTGGCGCTGCTATTCTGCAAATTTCATCGATAACGGGATGGCTATATCTCAACTTCTATGTCATATAACTGTACAAAACTTGTTATGTGAGATAACCATTATAAAAATACATTTTTAATTTTTACTTTCTTTTATATTCAATAGAAGAAAATATTGGATTCGTAAAAATTTTCAACCTCTGATTTTTGAGGAATTTACACGTTTTGAGTGTTGTAGAACTCGATTTGACCATTTTTAGAAAACGTCAGTTTGTCTGTCTCTGTGTGTGTGTGACAAAATATTGTAGCAATTGTATCTCAGGAATTACTGCAGAGAATTTAATACAAATTGGTATGTAGTTACATCTTGACATAAATTAGTGCCTATCAACTTTTGGCAAAAATTATCCAACAGGTTGCGTTGCCATCCCGCTTTTTCTAAATTTTTAACCCGGTGGTATAAGACAAAATTTTGTATAAATGCGCAAAAATTTTGTATAAATATTTTTAATAATCATTATGAAATTTAAAAGAATTATTTATAATACAGGTATTCAACTGGGGAAAAGAAAAAAAAAATGTATGTAGGAGCCTCGTCTTACCCCTTGGGGGCAAGTCCCTCCCTCGAGGGGAGTAAATTTTCATGATGGGTATTTTTCAAAAGAGCTCGTCAATACCTTTAAAACGAATGGTTGAACGATCGATCTGCGATAATTGAAATAAAGTTATTGATTTTTTTTCATTTTTAACAATAATAATAATAATATTCCGGATAAAATTGACTTTTTTTATACATTTAGTGTTATACTTCTTCTCTAATATGGAAATCGACTGCATTATCATGAAATATAATTTTTTTTAATATTAATTTTAATAAAGTTTTTTACTGAGTGAATTTGTATAGGAAAATATAGAGAAAGTCATGTGGTGGACACAACATACAACTTTATATTTATTGAAATTTTATTTTTCCGACTGAGTGAAAATAATGCCTGGACCGGGACTCGAACCCCGGAACTTTGACTTACAAGGTCAAGGCTCTACCAATTGAGCTATCCAGGCCGACATCCCGGTCAGCATTACTCACTCAGAAAACCTTTTATGCAGAAACAATCTGGTCTCTCATTTAGATAGCTCAACAGAAATAAGCCGCAGGACTACTTTAAGATGTTATTTACAGACGATAAAACTGTCTCTCTTTAGATATTTAGTGTTAGATTTCCCTAAGATGAAATTATTTGCATTCATCATGTTAAATATTTTTAATCATAGTTTTAATAAATTATTCGCACTTAGTGAATTTGACAGAAAAATATAGAAGAATGTCTTGTGGTGGCCACAACATACTAGTTTTTTTCTTTTTTTAATTTACCAACTGTGTAACAGTGAAAATTTACTTTATTTTATGTCATGTTATATCATTTTACCTTGTTTTGCATGGTTTTTAAATGAATAAGTAATGTTCATTTATTTTTCAGGTTTCGGGTCGGGTTCGGGTTAGATAGGTCGGGTTTCGGGTCGGGTTCGGGTCGCAAAAAGTTCTCTGTTGCGGGTTCGGGTTCGGGTTGATGAAAATTTTTTTGTCAGGTTCGGGTCGGGTTTCGGGTTAATGAAAATGTTTTTGTCGGGTTCGGGTTGATGTAAAATTATCTGTCGGGTTCGGGTCGGGTGACTCTATCGGGAAGTTTTGTTGAATCATATAAACGCTACCGAAGCAGCGGGGATCCGATACAATCGGTAAACGAATTTAAAAAATGCATTGTCATCGTGTTCTGATTTATTCAAAAAGTTTCAAATGGGGGCCGGGAAGTTCATGATTGTTGAATCATATAAACGTTACCGAAGGCAGTAGGGATCCGAAACAATTGACTAAAAAAAAAAAAAAAAGCATTGTCATCGTGTTATGAATTTTTCTAAAAGTTTCAAATTTCTAGCTAGTCGGGAAGTTATACGATTGTTAAATCATATAAATGCTACCGAAGGCATCAAAGACCTGAAACAATTGGCTAAAAGTATTTAAAAATGCATTGTTATCGGGTTTTGCGCTATTCTAAAAGTTTCAAATGTGTAGCTTAGCTAGGCGGAAAGTTAGTTAAATAAATTTTCTGTTGAAACATATAAACTCTGTCGAGGGCACCAGGGACCCGAAACAGTTGGGTAAAAATATTTAAAAAATGTATTGTCACCGTGTTTTGAGCTATTTTGAAAGCTTCAAATATCTAGCTAGTCGGGAAGTTAGTTAAAAATCGATTGCAAGATTTGTACTGGACACACAAAGAAAGAAGAATCGAAGTAAATAAAAACATGGTCAAATATAAATTAATTTGCAATAATAAATTATCGCATTATGTTGAAAAATTTGTTCTTAAAATTCTAAATTGGCGAGGTTCTACTGATATCAGTGAGTTGTATGTATTGATATAGTTAAGTTTCACAAATGTTTCACTCACTGTTTTTTCATTAATAAGTACACTATAAATATTAATTCCCGTTTGAGAGAATATAAATTTAAATTTGAAATGCAAAAAATCTATACAGCAATTTTATTATTTTACCATGAAAAATTTTGTAATTTAAAGTGTTATATTGCCTTCTAACACATTTCACTTGTGATTAAAGTTATTATAATTATTTCACTTATACAGCTACAGCGCATTTCAGTGCAAACTGCTTATGTGACTGCTAATACAAAACAAATATAAAAAACCTTGAAAATGAGGATGAACCGAACTAATATCAACACTAATATACGCTCTGGGATGACCGCACTTGTTTCCCCCCTTTTTTTTTCCTTTCGCGTACTACTTCACTTGACGTCACAGGAAAATAGGAAATGACGTACTCAACAGAACTAGTTTACCAGAAATAGAAAACTATCGCTCAAGTGAAATACAACGCCATCTCTTGGGAAAAGATAGATTATCGAGAAACTGACGCTCCCCCTTAAGCATATTTGAAAGTTGACAACCATATTATAAATGCTATCGCTGCATAGCAGCTCCACCTTTCGAGCGATTGACACCAAAAGTTGATAGGCACTAATTTAGGTCAAGGTGCATCTACATATAAATTTATATGTAATTCTGAACAGTAGTTCCGTAGATACAGTTGCAACAAAATTTTTGTCACACATACATACACACACAGACGGACAGACAAGACATTTTGTAAAAATGGTCAAATCGTGGTCTAACCTCTCAAAACTTGTAAATCCGTCGAAAACCGGAAGTCGAAAATTTAAAGATGTAATTACTAATTGTATCACGTTAAAAATCTGAAAAAAAAAAAAAAAAAAAAAAAGACTAATAATAATGATTAAACACTTATGTGAGTTGTGAACTAAGTGAACTTCAAGATTGCAAAAATGTGTTTCAAGGTCAGTGATAGTAGTTCATTGTTTAATGCTTATATTTTGAAAAAAAAAAAAAAAATGTATCTTTATTTATTGCATTTGTTCGACGGGAATGTTTATTTACCATAATAATTTGGGTTGCACGGATATATATGATTCGAAATTAAACATCTGCTTTACTTTTATTTGTTCTAGAGAAGACGATAAAGAATATTATTATTATCTGCCTTGATGGAATCAGTTTCCTAAATGTGTTTATTTTATATTGTTTTTTACTTTCTTCTGTATTCAATAAAAGAAAGTATTTCAATCGTAAAAATTTTCAACTTCCGCTTTTCAATGGATTTACACGTTCTGAGGGCTCCAGAACACGATTTGACCATTCTTAGAAAAATATGTGTCTGTGTCTGTGTGTGTGTGTGAAAAATTTTGTGGCAACGTATCTCAGGAACTACTGCAGATAAGTGCATATAAATTTATATGCAGATGTACCTTGGCCTAAGTTAGTGCCTATCAACTTTTGGTGTTATTTGCTCAACAAGTGGCGCTGCTAGACTGCGATTTTCGCAATTTTAGGAAAGGCTATATCGCAGAAACTACTAAACGAATTTGCATAAATTTATATGCAGATAAACTTTGACGTAAGTTAGTGCCCACCAATATTTTTTGTCAAATGCTCAACAGTTGGTGCAGCTATACATCGACTTTCGCGTTTTCAGGGAAGGCTGTATCTAAGGTTCTGTTGTGTATAATCAAACAAAACTTGACACGTATCAACGTAGCCATTATATGACATTACGCAGATTCAATTTGGATGCATATCAGCCAATAAGTGGCGCTAGTATACTGCAATTTTCTTAGAGAACAGGATATGGCTATATCTCAACTTCTGTGTCATATAACTGTACAAAACCTGATATATGAGGTAACCATTATGAAGAAGCATTTTTTAAGACTTTATTTATAGAGAATTAAACTGTCTTTCTTTTCTTATTATTAGTGTTAGTTTTTTCTAAAATGAAATTATCTGCATTCATTATGGTAGATAATTTTAATAAACAACAGTTTTAAGAAAATATTTTTACTCGGCGAATGAATTTTCCTATAGGAAAATATAGAAGAAAGTTTTGCGGTGGTCACAACATAATAGCTTTAAATGAAATCACGACAAGTATTTCCTCTATATTTGCTGTATATACAAGTATAAATGGAGAAAAATTGAAAATTTCGTTCACATAAAAGCGAGGATTGAATTTTATTAAAAATAAAGGTATTTAAAAAAAAAAAAAAAAAAAGTTTGTTGTGGCCACCACAAGACTTTCTTTTTATATTTTCTAATACATATTCACTCAGTACAAATAATTTATTAAAGCTCTTATTTATTTAAATTACCTACCATACTGAATGCAGACGATTTTCATTTTAGAGAAAAAATTCATTGAAAGTACAAAGAAAGACAGCTTTATTCTCTATAAATAATATATTTAAAAATGCGTTTTCATAATGGTTATCTCACATATCAAATTTTGTACAGTTATACACCATAGAAGTTGAAATATAGCTTTTCCGTTCTAGGGGAAAATTGCAGTACAGCAGCGCCACCTATTGGCCGATATGCATCCAAATTGAATTAGCATAATGTCTGATAATGGTCTTTTCACATATCATTTATTATTATTATTGTACGCAATAGAACTTGAGATATCTCTTTTCCTTAAATTATGGAAATCGCTATATACCACCGTCATTTATTGAATTATTGATACGAAAAGTGGAGGGACAATAATTTATCTCGAGGTAGATCCACATATAAATTTATGTGTAGTAGTTCCTGAGATATAGCCTTCCCTTGAATTGTGAAAATCACTGTATAGCAGCGCCATCTTTTGAGAAATTGACATAATAATCTGGTAAGGACTAGGTTATGTCAAGGTGCATCTACATATAAATTTATATGCAGTTCTCTGCAGTAGTTCATGAGACATAGCATTCCCTTAAATTGTTGAAATCGCTAGAGACCCTGTATAATATAGTTTCCTAATATATGGTCTCTAGAAATCGCTGTATAGCAGTACCATTTCTTGATGGATGGGCACCAAAAGGCACTAATTTATGTCAAGGTGCATTTACATATAAATTTATATGCAATTACGCGCAGTAGTTCCAGAGTTACAGTCGCCACAAAATTTTTGTCTCTCTCACACGCATAGAAGCGTATCTAATATTTTCTAAAAATAGTCAAATCGTGTTCTGGAACTTTCAATACGTGCAAATTCATCGAAAAACGGAAGTCGAAAATTTTTATGAATCTAGTACTTTCTTCTATTGAATATAGAATTAAAAAAAAAAAAAAAAAAAAAATGTAAATTGCGAAATCTTTTCAATTTCCAGGATGTAAATACGAGGTTATACTGTATTTATTTAATTTATATATTAATAACAGTCAAAAAAGATTTATAATACTTTTCTAATTTTTATATAATTTCTACAAAAGATACATATTAGTTTCGTTGAAGAAAAGAAAACAGATCCATACAAATACGGATCTATTTTTCTGGATACGAATAGGGAGCTCCGATACATGTCTAGCATGTGTATAATGTTTAAATTAGTTACAGAGTTATAAATATGCCTATAAATTTAGATTTATAATTGTAAAAAATATTTTGAAAGGTGAGCAGTACGACAGCTGTGAATTGCAGTCGTAGATCGAATGTGCGCTATCGAAGATAAACAAACACAGAGAGAAAAAACAGAGAGAAAGAGAGAGAGAGAGAAAAAGGCTGATCGTCTGTCTGTTGTTTCAGAAAGAAAATTAAAAAAGGTTTATCAATTATTCGCACCACAGAACTAGCGTTGCAAAATAATACTTGCAAAACTTTGAATAAACACCATAAAATAAAAAAATTTTGCAACAATGGTTTCGGGTCGAAAGAGCATACAACCCTTCGTTGGGCGACCAAAGTAGGCACGAGTACAGCAGTCAAAGCCGTGCATTACCACTTTGACTGCTGCACTCGTGCCTACTTTGGGTGCCTGACGAAGGGTCGTGTGCTCTTTAGACCCGAAACAGTTGTTGCGAGATATTTTATTTTTATGGTGTCAATTTAAAGTTTTGTAAGTATTATAATATTCATGCCCACTTAAATAAAGTATTTTAAATTACTCGTTGTAAATTATTAAAAAAAGTTTTATTGTTAAATTGGAAATGTTTGCCATTTATACCATTAATGATAAAGTTTATATACCTTTACCGTGTCTTGATACTATTGTGGGGAAAAAATGTTACGTATTAATGAATTTAAAATTTTTTCTGGGGGAACTATATTTGACAATTTATAAGTAAATCATTCATAATTACCTGTTGCAAATTACTAACATATATTTAACCCACTATATCTAAAATTAGTATATGCTGTAGCCATTACAAAATTTTCTTCTATTATTATTTAATATTATTGCACTATATATCTGTTACAATGCACAAAGTAATTAACACAGCTTCTCACAAATAAAGATTTTACAAACTAATTTAACAAATAGATGCTGAGATACTATAACTATCTGGAAATTTACAAAGAGTAATAGTAGCGCGGCACGTCATCTGATGTACACCCAAATTGATTCGGCATAGTTTTTAAAAAGCTAGTTTGGCATAGTTTTTGGATGTATGACATACACCTTACATATCAAATTCGGTGCACATACATATCATAGAATCTGAGATATGGCTCTCCTATAAATAGAGTTAATTGCACCATGCCAACGTCACCTGTCGGCCGATATGCGTCCAAATTAAATCAGTATAATAGTTCATAATGGCTGTTGCACATATCAAGTTTAGTGCATTTATATATCACAGAAGCTCAGTTACAGCATTTTCTTAAATGGCATTACCTGATGACCGATATGCACCTAGGTTGAATAAACATAGTCTTTCACAATCGACTATTTGAACATTAAGTTATGTGAAGTTCTACACAATAGAAGCTAAGATATAGTCTTTCCTTAATTGTGGGAAATTACAGCATAGTAGCGCCACTTCTTAGATGATATGTACCAAAAGCTATTCAGCACGAATTTATGTGAAAGTGCATCTAAATATAAACTTTTGTACAATTCTGTTCATTATTTTGTGAGATACAGCACCCAAAGAATAAAATTTTGATTATACACAGACAGACATCTCCTAAAAATGGTTTAATCGATTTTAAGGAAATCTCAAATTTGTAAATAAAGCAAAAGCCAGAAAAAGAAAATTTTGAAAAATCCAGTACTTCATTCTTATATATGTAGAAGAAAATCAAAATAAATTTTAAGTTATTTTGGAAATAGAGTATACAACTAAATGTTTGCAAGAATTACTTAATTTATAGAGCATAGTTAAAAGAAAAAAATGTTGTTTAAATTGACATACCAAATAGTTTTTAAATTTAAATGTGTTAAGAATGAAACAAATAACATGAAATTAAGTACATATTTTTAACAAGATATCTTTTGTTTATCACGAATACTTAATATGCTGCGCATGAACAATTTGATTTTGAATCGAGAATACAGTATCTAATCATTTAAACTCATATTATTTTTGATTAAATTTGCTTCGGAAAAAAAAAAAAAAAAATATATATATATATATATATATATATATATGATATCAAAGTTTTAATAACAAAAAATATCAACCTTTTACTACAATCATCAATCATTTGAATGAAACAAATAACATGAAGTTGAATATATATATATGTATTTATTTACCAAGATATTTATTATTTATCGCTAATAATTAATATTGTATACAAGAACAATTTGACTTTAAATTGAGAACAGAATATAGTATGCAATATTAAATTCATATTATTTTTGCTAAAAGTTGTTTTGAAAAAAATTGGTGTCAAACATTTAATAATAAAGAAGTCATTTTTTTATTACATACTATTATCAAACATTTGCCAAAATTATTTAAATTAAAAAAATTATTTTTTTAGAACAGGAATTAAAAATAAATAAATAAATAAATAATAACAGATAAACGAGAAACCTTTAAATTTTTTTAAATTTATCTCATTAAAAAGTTTTAATATAAAAAAAAGTATTAATATTATTTTTTATTGTTCTAAGATAGATATAATGTTGCAAACGATAATTTAAAAAACATACCTTAAAATTCGGATTTCTTTCAAAATCCCCATGGATAGCATTTTTCTATATCTTTCTTAAATTGACGTCCTTTGGAAATCCAAATACCTTCTGAACCATCTTTAGGGAAAAATAAATCATAACTATTCTGTGTATAAAAATATTAATATGAGCTTAATGTTAAAAGTGTATGTAAACAACTATAGCTTAGACAAATTAAATATACTTACTTTTATAATACAACGATAGGTAAAACTAGATTTATAATAACGTATTTTAAATTTTATACATTTTAAACAACTTTATAAATTAGAACAAATTCTAAATACGATTCATATTATTAGAAGATTGCCGAAGCTTTAGAATTCTACATATTTACAATTTACTATTCTTACAAAGCTTACAGTAAAATAAAGTATTTAGCACTTACTTTTGGCTGTAAACTCGATTCGCTGATTCTGATTACTAAAAAATCTCTCGTTCTCTTTCTAAAATGAAAATTACTCTAACGACAATTGCAGTATCCCGCCAAATGCGATGAGTTTATTGTTTAATTTTTCGGTTTCGGTTGAATAACACAAGTTGTCAATAGGAGACAAAAAATAAATAACAAATAAAAAAAAAATAAGAAGAAGAACAATGTTTAGCTTTTGGACTAGCCAAACAAATTTTCCTTAGTCAATTGACAAAACGGGAACAATTTTTTTTTATTCTCTCATCTGACTAACCGGTCAAATTTGAGGAAAATGAAAACTGTACCTGGGAAATTAGTCATCTGACAAGTTTTAGAGGCAAAACGTATCATCAGACGAAACACATTAAAGATACATGGTAAAATAAAACGACTTTTGTGTCTCATGACTAAATGGGATTGTCAGGTAGTGTTTTGATTGTTTAAAATTTTGCGTAATTTTGTGCAAATTTGTCAATTTACTTGACAAACGTTTAGTGTCACAAAGATGGCATGTCTCTTGACAAGTTTCGATTTTTCATTTTTCTGTGTGTATAATAATGATGGGGATGAGTTGAATTCGAGTGGTGCAACTTGCATCTTTTGTGATGGAATGTTCTCTGAACACATTCGCGGAGAAGAGTGGTGTAAAGTGTTACCCTAACAGCACAGTTAGGCTTAACTTATCCACAGTACATCTTAAGGACGTTTCTGGGATGTCTTTTCATCCAGAAGACATCTTGAAGATATCCTGGGGAGGCGATGTGCTGTCTGGGTATGCGCCGAACATGGGCACATTTAGATGGTATCGGATTTTATCGAGCCCGATACAATCCATTTTTGTAAATATTTTCAGTCAATTTCTGTAACTATTTTTTCCGTAATATGTAAACGCTCTACATTTTGTATTGTTTTATCTTATTTTAAAATATTTTAAACTACTTTTTGTTTCTCTACTGGAAAGGACCCATATTTTCATCTCATATTTTTGGGTGCTTTTTTAAAAATATTTTTTGTAAATCTTCGTTTTTGAATTGAAATAGATGATATCAATCCTTGTTTTGCCTCCTCGTATTTAATAAACTTGTTGTAGTTATGCTTATAAGTTCCAAAATCTAGAATATTTCGATATTAAAGTAATGCAATTTTGAGAATTCATTAATTATTGTGATTCATTTAAAAATAGTGACCAGCAAAGCGGGCGTTGCCTGCTAGTACATATATATACACATAATCAAATATAAGTTTAAAAAATAAATTTAACAAATTTACACACCGGGATGAAGACCAGAAGATGATAGCATCTAGTTGTCTAAAAAAATAATAGTGACCAGCGAATAAATAGTGACCAGCGAAGCGGGCGTTGCCTGCTAGTATATATATATATATATATATACACATAATCAAATATAATAGTTTAAAAAATGAATTTAACAAATTTACGCACCCGAATGAAGACTACAAGATGATAGCATCTAGCAATCTAGAAAAATAATAGTGACCAGCGAATAAATAGTGACCAGCGAAGCGGGCGTTGCCTGCTAGTATATATATATATACACATAATCAAATATAATAGTTTAAAAAATGAATTTAACAAATTTACACACTGGAATGAAGACAAAAAGATGATATCATCTAGCAGTCCAGCATTAAATATTAATATGTAAGAAAATTACATTGATTAAAAAAAAAAAAAACTACTTTTACTGTAGTGCCTCTTACCGTTTCTGATTTTTATTACCTCTTTAATTTTATTATTATTATTATTATTATTATGTATAATACACATTAATTTGACTCATTTTGTGCAATTAGTAATGATGATTGTTTTAGAATAGAAAGATTTTATTTCCTGTTTTATAATTAGCTAGTGTAAAATAAATCTTTATAATCAATACTTATAGTAAAAACAATTCAGATTTCGCAAACAGTAAAACCTCCCAACGAAATATTTTGCTTGTAAGCACCATAAAAATGTAAATCCCCAATTGCAAAGGATATTTATAGCACTACGTGGACGTTACTAGTGGATGAATTGTATACAGTGATAAAACAATACAGGAAAGTATAAAGATGGATCATTTGAGACAACAACGTTTGTAGTTATCGGTCTCAAAACAAATCTGTATAATTATAATAGTAATAATAATAATAAATGTTTCAATTTTTATTTAATTTTAAGCCGATTTTAAAAGTTAGGATACATAGTATATAGCGTTTACGCGTTGTCTAGCGAAATAATGTATTTTATGCTGTTAGGCGCCATATATAATTCAATTTTATGTTAATATTGATTTTATTTTTAGCATTTTCAATAATTATTACAATTGCTTTTTAGAGTCAGGTCTTTTTTTTAAACAATATTTTCTAAAAAGTTTAATTCACCTAAAGCATGGAAGCTAAAAGTAAACATTTGCTTTGGTTATATTTGTTTATGAGGACGAGATAAATTAAGTAGAGTGCTGATTCAATGGATAAAGGATTAGCTTTCCGTGGTTCAACATGAATCACTTGATATGAACCAATAGATTGCTATGTTTGGCCTTTATTGCTATTTTGGCATTTAAAATTTTAGTTCGGCAAATTATCATTATTAATAGGTAACATGAGAGTCCTCCGACCGAAATAAATTGTTTTTAAAATTATTTTTCATATTTCACATTATAATAAATAATAAAATACATTTTTTTTTTTCATGATTTTCAAGCAAAGTTTAAAAGTGTTTATAAAGAAAAGTTAAACTTTTAAAAGAGCTAAATTTAGCAACAAATAGTAATTTATCAACTATATTTAAATATTTTGTTTGTTAAATTTCGATTACACGAAATTAAAAAGAAGTAAAACAAAAACTAAAATGGTTTAGAATAAAAAAAAATATATTAAACTACATAAATAAACAAAAACATTGGAAGTGATGACTTTCACCAAATACAATCTCCAAACTGTTGCCATAGATATTTATTGAAAATAAGCTGTTACCAAGGGAACCAACGCATAAATGGTTCATGTCACATGACTCATGTTGGACCATGTCAGTGTTACCATTTATCAGTCTACTTTATTTATCTCGTTGGTTTACGATTGAAAAGGCAATGTAGAAAAAGAAACTCTTAATTCATGATTTACATACTTGTAAAGTATTACCAATTATTCATTGAAAAAATATTTTTCTTATCTCAAACGTTTCTTGATAAAAATTTAAATTTCGAGATTAAATCCTCTTTTATATTTTTTGTGTATTGATTAATCTAAGAAATATCTACTAAAAGTATATATTAGATCAAAATGTAATTAACAATAGCAAGAATCAGAAAATAAAACAAAATTTTCTCAATTGCTGAAAATTCATGCGAAGTAGTATGTATAAGCCATTCGATAAACTTTATATGCACCTAATTACAGCAGCTTCAAACACAAAGTTGCAAAAGCTAATTAAAGCTAATTAACTGCAATATTTTTTTCCTAAGACTATTTTAATATCTTTAATTTAAATGCAAATATTTCGAATTTATCTAGAAATGTCGAAGATTTTAAGGTATAATTTATTATATGTGTCCATAATCGAATTCCAAAATAAGGCTAAATAAAATATTTTTCTATATCTCAATTAAGTTTCGTAGAATATTTTCAAATATTTTAATTAGTTTCGATTAAAGTTCAAAATTTTTATTAAAGAATGTTAAGTTTTTATTTAAAAAAAAAAATAACCCTCAGATCGGAAAGTGTGCGTAAACATTTCCGGTTAGTTATAAATGTTTATGATTGAAAAATAAATGTAGAAAAGCAAACTTTGCATTCATGATTTACATATTTATAAAGTATTTTTCATCATTCTTTTAAATAATATTTTTCTTCTTTCTAACGTTTCTTGGAAAAAATAAATAATAATAATTTTGTGATAAATTCCTTTCTTGAATTTTTCATGTTTTAATTAATCTAAGGAATATCTATGTAAAATATATGTCGAATCAAAACATAATTAGCAAATGGAAAAATTGAGAAATGGAACAAGTTTCTTAATTGTCGAAAATTCATATGAAATATATAAGCATTTCCATAATTTTTTAGAATTATAGTAACTTCAAAGAGAAGCTTACAAAAGCTAATTAAAACTAATTAAATTTAGTTCATTTTAATTAAAACTAATTAATACCCTTTTTTCAGTTTGCCAAAAATGTTTCAATAAAACTTTAATTTAAGAGCAAAAGTTTTGAAGTTAGCTAGGGAAGAAGCGCGATCTACGAGTATTAACTAAACTAAGGTATAATTTATTTAAATAATTTATTACATGTATCCATGTTCAAATTACAAAACAAAGTTTGACTGAATATTATCTCAATAGTTAAATTTCATGTAAAGTTTTCTAATATTTTAATTAGTTTCAATTAAAGTTCCAGATTTTAATTAAATGATCTGGAGCTGTTATATATATATATGATAAGTATTACCCAAAGATCGGAAAATGCAAATAAAAATTCGCGATTTTACTCGTTTGTGTTTGAAAAATAAATATAGAAAGCAAACTTTAAATTAATGATTTACGTATTTTTATAAGGTATTTTCAAATATTCTATTAAAATAATTATTGTTTTTTCTCTCAAACATTTCTTTGTAAAATTTTCCTTTCGGGATAAATTTCTTTCTTATAAATTTGGTGTATTACCTAATCTAAGAAATATCTATCTAAAGAGTAAATAAAATCAAAATGTAATTGGTAAAAATAAAATTTAGGAAATAAAATATCTTAATTGTTGAAAATTCGTACGAAATATGTTAGCAATTCGATAACTTTTAGATGTATCTAATTACAGTAATTCCAAACAGAATATTACAAAAGCTAATTAAGGCTAATTAATTCTAATAAAATCTTTTTCTTCTTCATTTGCTAAAAGTATTACAATAACTTTAATTTAAAAGCATCCTATCTAAAGTTATCTAGGAAAAAAGATAAGCTTTCAAGGTATAATTTATTTAAAATAATTTATGACACGTATAATTTTCAATTTCTAATATAATGCTAAATAGAATACTTTCCTATATTTTAAATAGTTAATATCTTTATAATAATTTCCTATATCTTAATTAGTTTTTTAAAAATTCCAATTAAAAGGTATGAGGAAATTTTTTTTTCACATAACGAAACAAAACTTTGTCTTCAAGATATTAAAGAAAATCAACTACAAATGTACCATACCTGCATAAATTAAAGTAAGTAACACACACACATAAAAAAAAAAAATAATAATAAAAGAAAGAAAGAAAGAAAGAGGCATTATATTTATAATTCAGTACGAGGGATTATAGGTATCAGACAGTGTTCTAATGACAAATTCTGATTTTAGTACCTTTAGAAATAGCGAAAAAAAAAAAAAATTAAATTAAGAATATAGTAATAATTTTTTTCTGCATTCTATATGGAATCTCTCTCTCTCTCTCTCTCTCTCTCTCTCTCTCTTTTTATAGTTTATTATTATTATTATTATTATTATTATTATTATTATTATATTATATTTTATTATTATATTTTATTTTTTATTTTATTTATTTATTTATTTATTTATTTATTTCATAAAGAAACAAAACTTTGTCCTCGAGATAAGAAAATCAACTACAAGCGTGCAATGCTTGCATAAATCCAAAATGAGTAACAAAGAAAAAAACAAGCAAACATAGATTTACAAAACATAATATAGTTCTGATTTTTATTTTTATTTTTTTTATTATTATTTCGAGGTAAGGAGTCATGCTACGTTACCAAATGTAACACTCTGGCGCAGCTTTACTCGCGCTATTTTCATATACAAATATTTTATAATAAGATTGTGCAAGTTTCTACAATTAAGTAAAGAAAAAAATTTATAAGTAAATAATTGTGCCAATGTTGCGCCAGAGTGCAACCCATGCATTGTACACTGCCTTCAGGGGAAAAAAAAAAAAAAAGTATGTTTATTTTGTTCTGGAATTTCAGGAAGGAGATAAAGTGACATTCTTTTTGCTATACTATATAGAATGGATACAGAAACTATTACTATTTCTTAGTAATTCTCATTATTTCTTATTAATTAATACTTAATTAATTAATAATAAATAATTAATTCTTATTAATTAATTCTTTATTCCAATTAATTATTATTCATTAATTCTTGTTATTTAATTCTTTATTCTAATTAATTCGTATTAATTAATTCTTAGTATTTCTTATTAACTTCATTTTTGCGCTACTTCTAAAAGTGCTAAAATCAGAATTTGTCATTAGAAAATTGTCTGATACCTACAATCCTTTGTACAGCATTATAAATATAATATTCCTTTTTTTTTTTTTTTTTTTTTTTTTTACCTAAAGCCATGTAATAATCAGTATAAATGTTAATGTTAATATTAATAATTGTTAGTTTGTAGAAAAAGTTTTTTAATTATTTAAAACACATCTATATGGAAATTAAAATTATTATTGTTATTGTTATTATTTTGCATATCCATTCCCATGCTCACGCGTTTACTTTGGGATATAAGACGAATAGATAGAAAATGTTCAAACATTTTTGTCGGTCTAATAGAAATGCTTCATGCAATTTTCCCATAAAATGCACTCTACCTCTATTCATGATTGCACCAAAGTCTCTCTGATAAATAAAGCATGCGATTTTATCACTGAATATTTACAAGATGTGGGAAGTGCATTTTCAAAAAAGAATGACGTCACTTCTTTTCAATAAATCGATATTTCATGAGACTCCCCCTGATGTCCAACAGAAGCTTTCAAAAGCCTTTCAAACCAAATCTTTTATTCAGAATTTTATTCTGTAAGTCAATTTTGCAAAACGTAAGTGTCAGCAAAAGTGAGGCAAAGTCAACTGACAACATTGAAAATGGAAGTTTCAGAAAATTATTTTTAATAATAACATTGTACCGTTCTGAATAAACATAATCACAACATGTACATACATCACCGCTGAAACCATGCAAAGAAAAGTATTTTTATTTTTATTTTTATTTATTTATTTATTTATTTTTTTTTTTTTTTTTCAGGTCATTGCGATATTTTTATATACATTTATATCGATTTTTCTGAGTTATTGTAGATTTTATTATGTTTTTATTATTATTATTATTATTATTAAAATGTATACACTAAACGAAGATTTAAATTATTATAGGACTGTTAAATCTTAGATTATTAGTATCGAATTTATTTAAATGTTAAAACTGAGAGAGAAAAAAATATTATGGAATACACAGAAAGCAGCAAAGGGTTTTACTAAAGATAAAGTCTAATTAAAATCCGGGCCCACCAGCGGCCGATCGGTTCTGCGCTCAAAGCTGGTAGATGGGAGGTGCCGGGTTCGATCCCAGGTCCCGCTCATCGACCTAGCCGTTCGGAGTTTTCCGTGGTTTCCTCCGAAACTTGCGTAAATACGGGCTAGGACCCCTTAGAAAGACCCCCACGGAGGGCATTCCCCCTCTAGGCCTAGGACACATCAGGAGTCAATCGGCCTTAAATCCTACAACCAACCAACCAACTAATTAAAATCCGAAATTATGACTACACGTTTATCTATTCGCATAAAAATAAGTATATTTAGTTATTTATTTACACACGAATGATAAAAATAACATACAATTTTGTCAATATGTTTCAAAAATTTAAAAGTTATAATAACATTAATTTTGTTAAATGCATAAATAAATTTAAGTTTTGTGGTAAATTTTTATTATTCATGTAAAAATAAATAAATTTCTTTTTAAATAGGAAAAAAAAAAGAACGTGGCGTAAACTTTTTTGGGTTCAGCTTAATGTAATAGCTAATTTTAAAATTAATATAAAGTTTATATATATATATATATATATATATATATATATATATATAATTATTTAAAATTATATTAAAAAAATAAATAAATAAATAAAAATAAAATCGGGCTGGAAGATAAATCACAGGAGTTCAAAACAAAGCTTCATGCACAATTATGGGGCTCTGTGGTGAGTCGTTTGCCCGCAAAGCGAATAACACGCCACAAAAATGCAGAGACAACTTCTTTTATTATTCATATAGATTACAACACTAGGCTTATATACAGAGGGTGATTATAAATAAAGTTACGATTTCAAAACACTATAATTTTGAAACAACCCATCAGAGCGAATTGGTATTTTACCAGAGTAATCGTGACCAATGAAATTTTGTTTGGGGGAGGAAAAAAGTGATTCCAACATGTTCCTATAGATGGCGCTGTTACTGTGAAGTCAGGGGGAACGCCTAAATGGACTCATTAAACACAGGAATGTTGTTAGCAGCACAATGGAAAAGCAGGAAACAATAGACTTTGAGGGTATACTACATTTTTTTAGCAAAAAGACAAGAATACATGTTTACAGCGGAAACAGTCATAGTGAAAAGAGAAAAAGAGGAGCTTCATGAAACAAATACTTTACGGATAATTAACGGCACATTTTGGAACTTTTTTTTTCTTTTGCCAAATAAAATTTCATTGCCTCATGATTGCTCTGGTAAAATATCAAATCGCTCTGATAGGTAGTTTTAAAATTATAGCGTTTTGAAATCGTAACTTTAATTATAGTCACCCTGTATGTATATATATATATATATATATATATATATATATATATATATATACACACACACACACACACACACACACACATATATATATATATATATAACAATAAGCACAAAGGTGAAATTATTTAAAGTCCTCTCTAATTTCAGCTTAAAAAACACGATGATATTAATATTTTACATAGTTCAGCTGCCATGGCTGGTAATAACTTTTCCTATACGTGTAGCCAAAGTTTTTCTTATGTGTCAGCAGGATGTTTATCTTGGTACATTCGTTTTCTAATCAACAATCAGATGTGTTTCATGAAGCATAAATCATGAGATCGAATGGACTGTGGCATCAATGCAAATTCATGTATAGAACAAAACTACTGCACAATGCATCTTGCATGCAATCTCGTGATATTCTGTTCAGATATACCGATAAGCTTCAAATTGAGGTAAGACAATACTCTCCAAAATCGAGAGAGGGATGTAAGGGATGACAATTATCAGCAATACCAACGTGTATTAAGGTAATATCTAGTAAATCTAACATCACCCCAAACCGTAATGACATTTGTAAGAGCAGTGTGGTGATGCATAATGCAATAAATATGCAATCTCATATCTACCGCCAAACACGAATTCAAACATTATGGTGTTGGTGTGCCTATCAGCTGTTGCAGACAGAAACGCAATGAAAAAACTATCCCACTACAAAAACGATCTTTCTGTTAATATCTGATGTATCACATGTTGCTCTATAGCATTGATCGATCGTATTTTTCGCGGCCTTTCACCGATCTAGAAATTTCCTCGAGTACTAATATGGGCATATCATTTCGAGCAGTATTTGAAGCCGGTTTTGGATGAAGAAAAGTTTACTGAAAACAGATATCGAGCCTATCAAAAATCCCCTGATAACTTGATAAAAATCACTTCTTTACATCGGATTTTGATCGGACCAATTTCTAAATTCATCGGAATCCGATCATAGGATTTAATTATCCCTGATGTGACTTCCGATGAATTTCTAATGATATTTCGACTATTGGCTGTTTATCAGTTCATCGGATTTCAATTAGAGGCCAAACATTGGATGAAAAGATATTACTGCTAGGGTTGTGGGTCTACAGAAGCGCATGATGTACGTTTGCGCTAAAAGGATAATCATTTGCGTATGCCACAAAGCTATAAGCATTGATTAGCATTTAAGTAGTGACTTCACACCTTTGGAAAATTTCTTTTACGGGGGGGGGGGGTGAATTTTTGATGGACAGCAGTGTCATATAATTTTTTTTTAAGTTCAAAAGGGAAATTTAATATTTTTTTGAAATTTACCAAATAATTCGTTAATTTTAAGTTATTTAATATTAGAATTATATTTTCATGAAGATGTTTTAAGTGTAATCCAATGTAAGAATACATAATTTTTAAGACTTTTCTGAAATTAGTTATAGAATGTCTCGTAATGAATGACAAATGAGCAAAAATATGGTTTTTTTTAAATACGTACGTATTTAAAAAAAACCATACATCTCATGGTACGTACCATGAGATGATATCCATGAAATTACTCCGAAAAACATATGTTATATTACATATTATAATGGGGTTATTTTATTCAGAAATGTTTTAAAAAATTAACACATATATTTCTGTTTGTATTAACATTAATCACAACTTTTTGCATATTTAACTAAATATGATGGTTTGTAACAATATTTCATGAAAATATTAAATTATTATTTACCAAACTTTTTTACAATGTGCATGAACTCTATTTCATTTTGTCTAAATTCGTAAATTAAGTGAAAAGCTCCTAAAAGATGCATAAAATACTTTTGTATTTACATTTTTCAAACTATAATGATGTGTCATATATTCAAAATAGTAGAGATAACATTGCTATAAAAGTACCTGAAAATATTTTTATAAAAATATTTTTAAAGCTATGTAAGGCAGCTTTTTTTTTTTGTTCAGAAATATGTGTGTTTGAGTAAGAGGGAGATTGACTTTGAATTGAATGATCCGCTAAAAGAACTTCAAAGAAAAATGAAAAAAAAAAAAAAAAAAAAAAACTTAGATATTTTTACACAGAATTGAGCAGCATATTTTTCGATAAATTTAGAATAAATTATGTGACAAAAAGTATAAGATATTCTAGTTTATAAAGTAGACCAAGAGAATGAATTATTCATTCATCATATTCTTTGATATGTTCACATGTGATACACACTTTTTAAAAATATTCTTAAACCATATAAAAAATTAAGCGTACTGGAAATGCAAATTACCATTTGAGTCCCTCATAACAAAGCGC
Organism: Salticus scenicus; assembly: GCA_963930645.1. NCBI lineage: Eukaryota > Metazoa > Arthropoda > Arachnida > Araneae > Salticidae > Salticus > Salticus scenicus. The sequence continues at coordinate 56,337,937 of OZ005654.1, read as the reverse complement.
AACTTATTTAATACTATTCTCATAAAAGCCTGTCTGCATGTGTTCATGTTACACAGAAATGTAATAAATATTATATGTGTGTATTTATAAGTATAATTTTTATTAAATTTACATATAAAAACCTTTAATTGAATAAAACGTATTTGGCATAAGAATTATTTTTAAGAGAAAATTTAAAAAGAGAATAATATTTTTTAACGAAAAATATATAATATTTAATTACCACTTAAGGAAATTCATAGTATATCATTAACGGTTTTTGGGATTTTACTGAATACTTTTGGAATTATAACACAAAATTCTGTTTGGTTGAAATTGTGAAATTAAAGCACTTTTTCCTTGGAGCAAAGCTTCATAGATCAGTTTATAAAAAGATTTATTTTTTAACTCATAACATATTAAACGATTAGTTAAATGGTTATGACCAATTTAGCGATTTTTTTTTTTTTTTTTTTTTTTTTTTTTTAACTTAGAGATGAAGTATTGTATTTTAGATGTTTTTCGCCAAGGACTTCAGTTTCGCAACCACGATAACAGTTTTAACTCTAACCATGAATTAAATAGAGAGATAAATTGGTGCAACAAATAATAATATTAATATTAATAATAAAATGTTTAAAATAATTACAATAATCACATAGTATTTTTTTAAAATATGTCCGACTAAATCATATTCTAGAAAAAAATGTACTGGAGTAATGTAAAAATAATAGTACAAATATAAAAATAGATTTTTTTTTCTGATATATCTATTTTTTTTAAAATCTTTTTAATACAAAAAATGTATTTTAGTATACATTTAATATACAGGGTGTTTATAAAGTCCCGGACCCATTTTGAGGTTTAATAACTCATAAAATAATGAAGATATAAACAAACTTATGGCCTTTATTCATGGAATAACTCATATATTTTCTTTTCAGGTTTGAATATCTTTAATTTTGTAAATATCGTTTGCACGTGTGGTTAATTTCAGATAATTTCCTTTTCCAGTCTAAATATCTGTACTTTTCTAAATATCGTCAGCTTATTAATTGCATTTTTCTCTCTTTTGACTTTTTTTGACTATTTGACTCTTGAAAACCCCCATGAATACCGTGAGGCACAAAGGGATTCCCCAAAGGTTAATATGTGGTGTGGACTAATGCACGACCGAGTCATTGGGCCATTCTTTTTTACAGAAAAGACTGTCTCGTCAGTCGTATACTTAGACATGTTGGAAAACTTCGTATTTCGACAACTAGAAGAGCTTCAGCCACATGTCGTTTTGCAACAAGATGGTGCACCACCTCATTGGGGTACCATCGTTGTAGTTCTTTGAATGACCATTTTCCAGGAAGATGGATTGGACGAGAAGGTCCAATTCCTTGGCCACCCAGATCACCTGATATAACGCCGCTGGACTTTTTCCTTTGGGGATTTGTAAAAGACAATGTTTACAGGAGGAGAGTGTCATTCATTGATGACCTAAAAGTCAGAATTACAACCGCAATAGCGTCTGTGGATGCCGACATGCTTGCCGCTATCTGGCGTGAAATTGACTATCGACTTGATTTTCTCCGTGCGACAAAGGGGGCACACGTGGAAGTTCATTGACAAGGGTCATGAAACTTTTTGAGTCTATCTAACCATTTATGTTATTAATTTTAATCTATCTTTATTATTTTATGAGTTATTAAACATCAAAATGGGTCCGGGACTTTATAAACACCCTATATATTATGATGCAGATAAAACATGGTAGATAAAACTTGTACATAAAACATGTAGATCTTATAAATAAAACATTGTTATACATATTTCAAGCTATACAGATTAAGAATTTGATTTAGAATCTTTTATTTTTATTTTTATCTTACTTTATTATTATTATTATTATTATTATTATTATTGTATCATTCATTAAGGTCTTTAATTTTTATGTTGTACGTTACACCTGACAGTACATAGGCGTATTATAAAGTTATATGGTGTTCAACTTTTATTATTATTATTATTTGTTTACATCAACGGGAAAATTGTGTTTAATAAAAACAAAAATAGTAAAAGTTTGGAAAGAATAAACATCTAATAAATATTTATTAAAATTCTCAAATAAAAAATGAATTGTATTTTATTTGATATTTTCACATAATATATCTTGAAACTAATAACATCTTCATGGTTTATTGCATGCACAAGGCAACAGATGTATATTTTATATTAAAATTTAAAGGACATTTTTCTTGTTTGAAATACGTTGGAAACATATTTATTTTATTTTTCTTTTGTTTATGATAAGTTTATTAATATTACCGTATTCTATAAATTTGAAATCATGATCTGAGGATTAAAATGTACGTTACAAATATTTGTTTAGATATGCTAAATTATTCATAAGATATTTATATTTATAGTTTTGTAAAATTTATCTTTAATAACGGTTCCTAAATAAAATGCATATAATTTCAGATTCCGTTACTTTCTATAAGCTTTATTTTAAATGCAAATGTTAGACATAAATATTGTAACTCTTAATTATATTTTGTGCAACTGTCGTTATACATATCATGTGATTGCACTTTTATCTGACAACTAAGATTCTGGAAAAAATATCTGAAGGTAGCGATTCCACATTTCTTTTCTTTTACAGCATTATTTCAGAATTATTATATGTTAGTCTTTATTATTATTATTGTTGTTATTATTATTATTATTATTATTATAAAATTTAAAAAAAAATACAAAATTAAAATGAAACATGCTATCGTAGTATTCTTGAAAAATCATAAAATTTGTTCGGTATGACTTAAAAAGGATTTGGCTCTTTCAACATTTATTATGTTCAAAATTGAAAAGAGATTTAAAATATACATTATATGTACCATCATGCCTTTCTAATATATCCTTGATTCGTGTCACGTAATTTCTTACTTTATCATTTACTATATCAAGAAAAATAGGAAACTGTAAATTACCAACTATATTTACGAATAAACGAAAATTACTCAAAAGTTTTAAAATTACCAAGAGTACATATCTGCACTTATACATTTTGAATGGCAAACGAATTAAATGTTCACTTTTCATACACTGTATAAAATAGTTTCTTAAAAAAATAAGGTATATTGTCTCAAAATAGCTCCGAAAGAATATATACTTAAATTTGAAAACCCATGTACTCATTTTTGAGTATACGGACATGCTCAAAAATGGGGTTGACCAATAAGAATCTCAATATTCCCATGTTTGACATGACAATATACTCAAAAACGAGTACATGGGTTTTCAAATTTAAGTATATATTGTTTCGGAGCTATTTTGAGACAATTTAGCTCATTTTAAAGAAACCATTTTTAGCAAAGTAGATTATCCAGTGATTTGTAACCAGACTACTATAAAACAAAGCTTAGAGAACTTCCGAGAAAAATGAGTATCGAGAACATGAAAGTAGTTTCTTCGAACATTCAACAACTATAAATTTTTAAATAAGGCATACTTTAAGACTTCATAAATATCTTAGAAGCGTTATAGTCATTAGAGCGTTAACAAATGCAATTGTTAAATCATTGTTTAGTACATTGTTAAAGTACATCATTGTTAAAGTACTTGTTTACTTTTCTTTGATAAATCAAGAATCCTAAATATTTTTAATTTCCTGCATGCTTGAAATACCATGATACAATTTAAGTAATTTACATTCCTATAAATATTTATATAAATATAAGAAAATAATTAAAAGTTTGAATTGCACTAATTTAAGTTCGCTATTCTTTACACAAATGATAAAACAATTTTTTAAATCATTATTTGAATAGTTTACACGTATAGTATTTTACTTTATGTAAATAGAATATATAATTAAACACTTCATTTGGTTTACAATAGAAAATTTATCTTTTGAAATATATAAGAATATACAAGAGAAAGTACTTTAATGTTTGATTTATCTCAATACATTATTTTGCTAACTTAGGTTAAATAATAGTTATTTAAAAGTCATTATAAACACTATTAAAGAAGCATGCTTGCGTACTTAAATGAAAATTTTTGAAAGCAAACGTGTCAAAATACATTTAGAATTTTTTTCCTTTCCAACACACAGCAAACGTAGATGAGAGTACTTCTAACGTTTGAATAACAACAATTCATTCCATTATTCTCAAACACATATTTAACCATTCAAGCACTTATGATAATACTTCCTTATTTTCAATAATTTTGAATTCTTAGGAAGTATTATAGCAAAACACGCTTATAATTTTATTATTGAAAATTCATAAATGAATAGACAAGAAGCAAACACCACTTTGTAATCACCTTAATGAATAATATCAGTAATAAAGATACTTAACACATATAACTGTGTAATCAAAAATCGACCAAGTAGAATGATTTTTAACGAATCATTTACTTCTTAAAATATCTTACTTTTTAAATTGACTGGAATTATAATTGTCAAGTATTTGACGATAAAAGTACTTGAAATCATGTAGAGCACAAAATGAAAACTGTGAATATATTCCGTTTTATTTAAATATTATTTTATATCTTTTACAAGTCCAGTATACTATGTTATAGATTAGGTATATGTTATTTAAATCTAGTGAGAATAAATGAACATAACAAATAAATTTACAGATTATTAAGTATTTCATGAAACATTCTTTAGAAGAATAGATTAATATGAAATATACACTGGAAAAAAAAAAAAAAAAAAAAAAAAAAAAAAAACTGTTAAAAGTACAGGAAAAATCTGGCAGCTGGGGTGCCAGTATTTCTCCGTCAAATATACAGTTTAAACCCGTAAAATTGTATCACTGACATAAATTTTACACAGGAATCCTGTAAATCAAACAGGTTTTTTGTTAAAAGTACAGTTTTGTCCTGTATATTTGACGGAGAAATACTGGCACCCCAGCTGCCAGATTTTTCCTGTACTTTTAACAGTTTTATTTATTTATTTATTTATTTGCACAGTGTAGATCGGTCAAATGTGATTTTATTGTAAATTTTCAAGATCTGCATGTTCTGTCGAGAAATCACATTTACATCTTCTAATTTTTTTTCAAAAATGTTTTATTATCCCGACGCACACACTCGTTCTCGTCAAAAGTTTTTCTACACAATGTTAAAAATGGTTTCCTAAAAATGAGCATAATTGTCTCAAAATAGCTCCGAAATGATATGTATTTAAATTTGAATATCCAGGTACTCATTTTTGAGTATATTGACATGTCAAATACGGGATATAGGGATTCTTATTGGTCAACCCCATTTTTTAAGCATGTCAATACACACAAAAATGAGTACAAGGGATTTCAAATTTAAGTATATATTGTTTCGGAGCTATTTTGAGACAATTTAGCTCCTTTTTAAGAAATAATTTTTAACAGTGCAGTAATACGCGAATAGTAATATTACCGATATCAAATTTCTATTAAATTTGTAAATGTTGGAATGACTCCTAAATGTACAAATTTATTATAAGAATTTCCTTATACACTGTAGAAAATTTCTGTAAAAATAAAGCACTTTTTTTACATAAATTCACCATAGGTTGCTTTATATTTTTACAGCTAGTTCTGTAAAAATAATTGAAGACTGGTTACTTCAGATTGTGCTGTAAATCGGTATCAAAATTTTCCCAGAAGTTTTTTGGTGCGTATGACAAGATTTATCAACCAATCAGTGCTGATGTTGACCTTATCTGTTTTATTTTAAAAAAAAAGTCACTATGAGCCCATAGGTGCGATTAGCAAAGTGCTGGCCTCTAAAACAGGAGATTGTGAGTTTGAATCCCGGCCTATCCAAGACCGTGTGCTCCACATGAAAAATAAATAAAGTAAATTATAAGTGTAAAAAAAATAAATAAGTTGTGGATTACTCCCTGCACGCATGTGTAATAATTGCAAGAAATATTTATTGAGCATACTGTGAAAATTACAGCACACGTGAGTAAAAATCGAAGCAAATTTATTTTACCGCCCATTGCAAAAATACAGCACAGTGAGTAGGCAATATTTGTACCAGTACACTGTGATGTAATTTTAATGATTACATTTTTTATATACGTTTTTGAGATGATATATAAATAAATAAATAAATAAATAAATAAAAAAGTTTATGTTTTAAATAAATGCCAAAGTTAACTTTCTGTTCATTTTTTAAAATTTCGTTATCAGTACTATCATTGCTTCCTCAGCCTTTAATCATTAAAAATAATAATAATAATAATAATAATAATAATAATAAAATAAAAAGGGCCATATGCTGTGTATCACCGATTCTTATCCGCCGGTCAGTATTAAAATCTGGTACCGTATTGATATAACTTGTAAAGCTTACATAATTTATAGTATTTACATAAATTACATAAAAGTTCTTGAACACAGAATTTTTGCTAAATGAACTAAAGTTCTGCGATTTTTTTAAACAAATGTTATCGTTACGGGAGCAATATCCCTCCCCCCCCCCCCCCCCCCCACCCTTCGACGAAAAAAAAAATGATTTAGATACGCAGTTTTTTATTTATTTGTCGAAAAAAATTCTGTTATTTGTACGAATTAAAAATGATTCATTGTGCATTCAATTTTCTAGCGGATTAAGTTCTAAATTTTTACTTCAAAGTAGTTCATAGGTTCCCCAGAGCTAATTTTCTTACACTGATTTTAAATTTTAATTACATTATTACAAATTTATGACAAATTGTCAATAATTTCATTCCGCTATTTACGTGTACTAATTTTCGCCCTACGTTATCACAGATATGTACTTCTACTTAAAAAATTATTGTTCCAAAAGTGTAATATAACGACTTAAGGCAATCTGAATAAATTTGAAATCTATGACTCTACAACCAATAAATAAAAAAAATTTCCGCTCTATAACAAGAAGAAAATTATTCCACTACCACTAATTCGTACGGTGCACCAACAGCATCGAATTTGTGATATTTTCGAAAATAATGTTGTTCTGGGTATCAGGTCTTATAAATAATTTCAATTAAATATCTGTTAAATTAAATAGGTATAAACTAAATGAATAAAGTTTATAATTTTTTTTTTTAATTTACCGGCCGAAATACTACTTACTATGAATACATGCGTATTCCGTTACAAGGTGATATGCGAGTAATGTAATTGAATTTTTAACAAAAATATAGACTCAGGTATTCTCTATGTATATTTTTTTCATTGTTTTATAGATAAAAAAAAGTTTTTTAATTGTTTCAAATAAATATACATAAAAATTCCTTTTGTTGTGCATATTTCCATATGATTACTCATTTACTAAAGAATATAAGAATAATGTAAAAGCTATAAACATTTTTGTCGCTCATAAATGTATCCTGTAAATCTCAACCATAAATATACTCTATCTCTATTCATAATTGCACAAGAGTTTCATTGATAAATAAAGCATGCGACTTTATCACTCAGTATTTACAGGATGTGAAAAGTGTATTTTTAAAGAACAATGACGTCCTTTATTTTCTATAAATCGATATTTCTTGTGACTTCTCCCTGATGTCCAATACAAGCTTTAAAAAGCTTTTCAAACCAAATCTTTTCATCAGAATTTTACTGTGAGTCAATCTCGCGAAAATAAATGTCGGCAAAAGTAATGCAAAGACTGACAACAACGAAAATAGAAATTTCAGAAAATTATGTTTAGTAATAACATTGATTTGTTCGAAAAAACGTAATTACAAGATGTACATCACCACTAAAAATATGCATTAAACGGATTTTTTTTTTTTTTTTTTATCTGTTACAATAAGTAAGTTATATTAAAAAGAAATTCTCTAAAAGATTTAATTGTTAAATGGCGAAATATTGTATCATGATTTTCTTTTTCATATGGAACATCATGATAAATCAATAAAAATTCTTTCTATCCGCGATCACTATCGTACAGAAATTCAGTTTAGACTTAACTATATATTTAATGCTATATCAAGAGAATTGTAATACAGAAACGTCTGAGTTTATAATGCTCATTTTAAAAACCAATGTACTTTTAAAACATATAATTTAACTTTTGACAATCTAAAAAATGAAATGAGTGCCCTTTTGTTAGATTTTAAGTTAAAAGAATTTTTATGTTTAGTGATATGCAGTGTGGGATAAAAAAGAAAAACCGCATTGCAGAAAAATTGACTTAGAATCATTTATTTGTTATAACTTCAAAACTAATAGTTGAAAGAAATAGAATTATCATGTTTGCATAATGCCAAAGAAATAAAATACCTATGTTCATTTTTGATTTAGTAATTCTCTTTATTACACTCTTCGAAGTACCTAACGAAAATCTAGATAAAGCTTTCTTTTTAAATGTAATATAATAAACATGTAATTTGTAACCTATCAGGATTTATTATATGAAATAAACACGTTATATTTTAATACATGAAATAAAACTTTATTTGTTTGATATAAACAATTACTTAATTAAAAAATATATTCTGCATTGGATAATTCTACCTTCATAAGAAATTACTGCTTTAATGTGCAATCGTATAATATTATACAGTTTTCTAACATAAACTTCAGAAATTTCACTGTGTCAAATATCAGAAATACTTTATCTAGTTCTTGCAAAGCTCTAAGCTATAAATTTTGATCCCTGCTTTTATAGACTAAACATTTTCGAGCGAATTGAGATTAGGACTAATTCCATGTCCATTCTTTGTGTGATTTAACTTAATGTGAAAAAAATTATGATTACTTACTGAGTTATAGGTGCTCATAAGAATAGATGCGTAATTTTAACAGTTTTTGAATCAAATGAACGTACCACAGACGTCATGTGGCAAGGTGCATTATCATCTTGAAGCGCGGATTGTGGAAAAGTCTGTAATTCTTCCAAAATAGTCAGCCAGACACCACTTTTACAGTGGACATTTTTTACTTTGAATTAAATGATTCCTTTAGCATAAAAATTTGCCCGAATCCTTGAAAACTTATGCACCTCTATACCATAATGTACGGAGAATACGTCACTCTTCTAAGAGAGCATTTTGTATTAAGTCGGTCTCATTTCGTAGTCCTACTAGCTTGTTTCTCTTAGCTCGAAATAAATTAAACTTACTCATCAAAGAAAAACAGTTCAGCATAATAGTTAAATGATTTTTTTTTTTTTTTTGGTCAATTGAAGTCTATTTTTTTATTATTATTTTCCTTAATAATGAGTTTTTTTTTTTTTTTTTTTTTTTCTTCAGATAATCTGGTTTGCTTTGTTCAATTATTGCTGCACTATTTTTAAGAAATTATCATATATTGTTAAATTGATTATTTTTTAATTTGCTTTTTAACTTGCAGCCATCTCACTTGGATGAGTAACGTGGCCGCGTAAAGTCAAATTTCCAGCTTAAACAACCAAAATTTTATATATTGCTAAAAAAGAAAGAAAGAAAAAAACCCTCACCAATGATTTGCTAACATTTAATTATTTTGTCATCTCGAACATTAATATACATTTTTCCATTTTTTTTTTTTTTTTTTCTTAAATAACGCTTTTTGTAGCACCGTTGATTGCCTAAGTCTCGCCATTCTTAAAATACTTTTCAAAGTTACAACTATCCTAACAACCTTGTTTTGAATACTTGGCTAAATCATAATTTTAAGTAGAGAAGCTCGTTATAAATCCTGTTCGTAAATTTGCTTTTTAAATCATAAAATTTTTAGATATAGAAAATGAAAATGAAAATAGCCAGTTGTGGTTTATTTGCTTTTTCTTTTCTTTTCCTTTTTTTTTTTTTTTTTTTTTTTTTTCATTTTTTCTTTATTTATTTTTTGTCTCACACTGTATGCATTTCACCTATGTATTTCATTTCTGTCAAGCATCATATTATTTCATATATGTAGTATATATTTGTGCAAATGTTTGAAAAATACTCCCACATGCACAAATTTATTATAATGGCACAAGTAGCAAATTCTTAATAATAATAATAATAACATTTCTTACTTGAAACAAGGTTGAGTAATTTTTCTTTAGTTATAATTAGTTTAATTAGTGTACAAATTTCAAAATCAATATGAAAAAACCACAAACATTTTTACTTAAAAAACTGAAAAATCACAATCAATTTAGTAATATAGCTTCAAAGAAAGAGAAACACGAATAGACATTGCTAATCGTAGAAAATAAATCTTGAAGTTTGGGAACAAGAGATTTTTTTTTTTTTTTTTTCATTTAAAAAAATAATACAAATTCTCAATTTCTTTTATATTACAGATGAACATCTAAAAATAAGTATTGGTTTTATTTATAACAAAAAAATTAAAGAACGAAATACACATCTTATACTATTAAGTGAGCAATATTTGTATGTATATTTCACTGATCTCGAAAACGGTAGCTCAGACAGTCACGAGATTTAACACAAAGGTGCATCCCGAAGGGTCATTGTGCACATCGAAGTCAGATTTTCGAATTTTCGATTAGTTTTTTCTTAATTAATTAAAATGTGGAAATCATAACCTTCTAATTTCTGATAAAAAAAAGCCATTTAAATTTTAACATTTTATCCATAATTTAACTGTTGCCAATTTTTTTTCGACAAAATAATAATAATAATTTTTTTTAAAAAAAACGTACATTTATTTAAAATGAGGAAAATAAATCAGAAAGATTAGAAAATAAATTAGAAATATCACTCGCATCGTTACAAATAAGACACCAAATGAAAGGGAAAATTTTTGTAAATCCGATGCATTAAACAGCTTATCAATCGGATGATTAGTTTTTTCTTAATTAATTAAAATGTGAAAATAAAAACCTTCTAATTTCTGATAAATAAGACATTTAAATTTCAAAATTTTATCCATAATTTAATTGTTGCCATTTTTTTTCGACAAAATAATAATAATTTAAAAAAAAAAAAAAAAAAAAAAAAACGTACACTTATTTAAATTGAGGAAAATAAATCAGAAAGATTAGAAAATAAATTAGAAATATCAGTCGCATCGTTACAAATAAGATAGCAAATGAAAGGAAAATTTTTTTAAATCCGATGCATTAAACAGCTTATCAATCGGACAATTAGATTTTTTAAAATTAACTAAAGTATGAATTTTAGGTGGCAACAGCAGAAGATTGTATGGAAACCGTTAGGAGAAAAAAAAATGAAAAATCTGCTTCACATTAAGTCACATGATTTTTAAAAGGGATTAAAAATTGCAGTTTTCAAGTTCTTTTAAATTTTCTCTCACGAACACAAAAATATAATATACAGCCTGTACCCCACAAGACCAACTTGCATTTCAATTTTCATCAATTATTTTGGTTAATAAACAAAAGTTATTATTATTTTTTTTTTCAAATTAAGTTTTATTCTATTTTCGAAAAGATTTATGTGATCATAGATATAATAATATATATAGATCTATCATCCCCATATTATCGTGCAAAGATTTTTGATGCCGAAAAAAAAGCTTCGGAATCAGCCATTAAGTGGTATTGAAGGAAAAAAAAAAAAAAAAAAAAAAAAAGAAGAATGAATTTGAAACTATATCTGGAGCTTTTCATTCACCTTTAGTAAATAAATTATTTATGAATTTTATTTGCTAAAACATTTGTCCATATTCCCGTGTGTATTCACTCGGGGAAAGACTGCCATATTTTGGTAAAATCACCATCTTTTCCCGAGTGAAAAGGAATCACTTTTTTGTCCCCAATGATCAATCTATATATTATTACTATATCTATGTATGTGATACGATAGATTAATAATTTGGGTTTAAAAAAAAATTTAAATAGATTATTTAAACTCTATGAACCATATTTTTATTTTATCAGCTTCATTAACAGATCCTACTGGGCGATTTTTTAAATTTTGGTGTTGAAGTCTACAGAATGTTTTTCGACAAGAAGTTTAATATAGCAACAGCCATTTTAATCTAAGTAGCGCATCAAATATATGAAAACATAAATGATTTATTTTTACACAAAATTTACAGAACAAATGCAGTTTTAAAGATAGGAAATTTATTTCAGCAAGCACTATTTTAAATCTAAAAAGCATTAAAAATATAAGCAGAATATAAAGGATTCTTATGTATAAACAAAAAAGAGTCTGATAAAATTATTAGCAAAATTGTCTGCCCCTTTTCATACAAAAAAAAAAAAAAAAATCCATCGCTAATATGGCGACAAAAATTCAAAAGCCGCCAATAGAGCGACATAATAAAGTTGTGTAACACGATAATGTTTACCTATTTATTTTTTTTATATATATAATAATCACTATGCTAATTTATCATACAAACAAATGAACCTCTGTGTGTTACTGCACTCTCACGCTGTCGAACAGAAATATTCAAAAAATTCAAATTAATATTTAAATAAATAAATAAAAATATGTTTAATGGGAAATATATATAACCATAAAAAGATTAGTTGTCTAAAATACGGCAGAAATAGCGCTCATAGCATATTGTTACAAGAGATTAAGTCTTATTGTTACAATGGATTAAGTCTAAAATGGTGACAAAAATTCAAAAGCCGCCAAAGAGAACTATATTAAGGCTGTACTATCAGGTTTACAACCCATGAATTATATATAAACACAAAAAATTAATTGTCTCATGTGACAGACGTAGCCGGTCACAGCATATTGTAATATTTGGCGTGAAATTGCTGTCTTTTAATGGTTGATTGGATAAACAAAAAAAAAAAAAAAAAAAACATATGAAATAACGTAAAAGCAAATATTATGTTGTCTAAACCCAGTTACGTTTGAGTCCAGTCCGAGTTACATGTAACTGGGATTCAAATGTAAAAGGGAAACTCCAATTTTTTCGATACTATCTATTTCGAAACTGTTATATAATAAGCACTTAAATGGAAGCTCATTGGTAAACTATTGTCGCAGGTAATAGAGAGAAGCGCCCGAGTTGCAGTTGATGACCAAATCGCTGCTGAATGCAGCAGGGACCTGGAGCGAGCTTTTGAACAATTTCAGTAATTTATTTTATTTTTATAAAGCTATATAGAAACGAGTTTCCTTTAAATTTAGTGGCCAGCGAAGCGGGCAAAGCCTGCTAGTACACTATTATACGTACATTTTATTCAGATATATGTTTTTGTCTTCCTTACATTTTAATTTTTAAAGAATTTTTCAACTCATAATCACACAAACACACACACCTATCTATCTATCTATCTACCTATCTCTCTCTTTCTCTCTCTCTCTCTCTCTCTCTCTCTATATATATATATATATATATATATATATATATATATATACAAAAAGAAAGAGAGAGAGACAGAGTATAATAGAAATATCAGCAGGTATATATTAATATCTGTATTTCATTTTTGTCACGCTAAATATTTTTAAATACTTTCGATAATTATATCAACTATTTAAAAAAATGACATTATATCTTACTGTATTAATTACTCAAAATACATTAATTAATATCTATTTATTACTTAATGACAAAGTATAACTGGAAATTTTTGGCCCCACCAGTGGTCGAAAGGTACTGCCGTCAAAGCAGGTAGACGAGAAATGCTGGACTCGATCTCAGGCTCTCTTCTACCTAGTCATACGGAAATTTCCGTTGTTTTCTTCGAATCTCACGTAAATACGGGCTAAGACCTTTTAGAAACACCACCATGGAGGACACCTGCACCCCAACCTACGGTCCTCGTGTAGTTCATCTCAAAAATCATATATTCAATTTTTTACTTTTACTTCTTTAATAATTCTTTCTCATGCTGTATAATACCTTTATCAATGGTTCTTTGTTATTATTCAATAATTTATTAAATATGTAACACTAAAAAAATATACAGGTTGATTCAAAATAAGTGTGACCAATTTCAAAGCATCAGAAATTTTTATTGAATTAAGTTATTTACATGAAATTTTCAGTGTAGTTTCCTTTAGCATAGTTCATTTTATGTAAATCTTTAGTCCAAGCCAAAAGAGCTTTTTCGACCATTTTTAGGGGCAATTTTCCAACTTCCTCTTCGATTGTTTTTTGAAGCTCTTGAAGTGTTCTTACTTTACGTCTACTTAATTGTTTTTTTTTTAAGTATCCCCATAAAAAATAATCGCAAAAAGCACAGTTAGGTAATGATGGTATTCATTTCTCAGGAGGAAAAAAAATATTTTTTATTTATTTTTTAGCCCTTTTATAGTTGATTTTGCAGTATGACTTGATACAGAATCTTGGTGAAAAACAAAGTTTCCTTGGGATTGAAGACGTTTACTTTCTTTGATCATGTGCTTCAAAACTTTATTCTGATAGTATTTAGCATCAATTTTAGCCTTTGGTTCTACAAAAAAATGGTTTTGTTAATCCTTGGGAGGACATTCCCATCCATACCATAAAACCTGACGGCCAACTTGCCTTTTGCAAAACAGTTGCGTCTTTGCGACGCTTTTCGGGTGAAATATATTGTATCTTCGTTTTTTCGGTTGTGGATGACAGATAAAACAGTGCTTCATCTGATGCTATCCATTTTTTGTATCTACCTTTGCGTAACATTAAATACAGAGGCCAAGAACATTTTCTTAGTTTTTTTACGGTCCATTCAGACATTTGATGACAGACTGGTTTATTCACTTTTTTATAGTCAATTTTCTTTATCTGACGACAAAATGTCGATTGCGATACCCGTAGTTTCTTTGCCAAATTTCTCTGAGGCAGTGAATTTTCTACAGCGGTAAGTCTTTTCTGCTTCTTTTTTTCTTTTTCACCAAGCACTTGCTTTCGTCGACATTTTTTCACTGGAGCTTTTTATTGCCAGCCAAATTTTTTTTCTTTTCAAAGTTTAGATAGTAATTCATTAGAAAAATATCTTTTTTGATTTTTAAATGCTCTATTTATAACAGAGTTTGAGCAAATATCCTTCAAAAGCTTTAAAATTTTGTTTCGGGTTTGAGGATCTAATTTCGAAGCCATAATTGACTCCTACTAATAAAAATAGCTAGACTGGTAATTTAAACGTCGCACTTTTAAAATAAAACCGGCGGTAAAGCGATTAAAGTTTACCATAAATAGTTACGTGCTATTAAAATTGGTCACACTAATTTTGAATCAACCTGTAGCATGGTTTTATTCATGCATCTATAATTCATAATATTAATGTTTCTTATTAATACAAAAAAAAAAAAAAAATATATATTATTACAATATATATTTTTTGGACCAAAATTCATTTGATATGGGATGAAGCATTTTCATGTCTTTTTTAATAGGAATAAAAGACTTAATCATGCACCATTCCATAAAACTAATTAAAGAGTAATTATCAGGCAAAAGTTCAAAGAGAAAAAAATAGATTCTTAATAACTAGTGTCATGCATATTTGATAATTGATAGCTGTTACAATGATTTCCTGCTAGTGATAAAATGATCTTTCTTTAATTAATGGAAATGTTGCACTTTCATTTGTTTATGTTTATTTATAGATTTATTGACGAATATGACTTAGTTTCATAATTTTTTTTAATTAAGAAATTGTTACAAAGAAATACAATTTCCCTTAAATCAGCCCCACCAAAAAAAAAAAAAAAAATCTCATTAACAATTTTTTGTTTCATAATTAATTTATAATTAATCTTTTAGATATTCCACTGTTCAAGCTCATATATACAAATATTTTTTTAGAACTAATGTATACAATATTATCAATGCTAAAGTAAGCATACAATAAAATCATTGTTAATATTTTAATAGATTAATTAAAAAAAAAAAAAAAAAAACATTTTTGGCAAATGGCTTAAATTATTTCAGAGAACACCAAAGATTGAAAACATTTTGTGAAATAAAATCAATATGACATATTTTTATGGCCAGCAATATTGTCTTTCAAAGAGATGATAAATAACTTTGGCAACGAGAATAGGTCAAAAAATAAACTACATTTGAGTAAAAATGACTCAAAATAAACAGAGAGTTATAGATAAAGATTTTTTATTCTACAAAATAAGTAAGAGTCATTTCTAATGTAGTCTCACAACGAATCATTTAACACACCATACAATAAGATTTCTACTGCAGTAAAATAAAACAATCATCCAGCGTTTTCCAACCAATTTAATACAGCTTGTTTAATTTTATTATCGATTTGAATACGTGGACTGTAAATGAAGTACTTAAATTGGTAAAATAAAATTGAAATTCCTAGCACAGTAGTACAGCGTCTAGAATAAACAGTGTGGCAATCGCCTATAACCGTGATGTTAAAATGATGCTACAAAAATTAAGCTTACGCAGATGTCGCTGCGATCGAAACTATTGCTCAAATCGAAGACCTGATTGGCTTTTCCCAGTTTCGTCAGTTTAATCACGTGATCTAAGCATATAATTAACCAATAGGGTTTTGTTGTCATGACCCTAGCTTCGATTACAATGACATCTGGTGACAGGCTTAATTTTTTTAGTACAATTTTATTCGCCGCTTTCCACACTGTTTATTCTAGACGCTGTAACAGTAGTCCCCAGCAAAATGTAATCGGACTTTGAATTGTCACTCATCGAAGAAAATGTATCTTGAACGGCCGATAATCAGAATCTTCATCTTAAATATCTCATCGTGGATTGTTGAATCGGATGATCAGAACCCGATGATATTTAGAAACAGATCCAATGAAAATCCGATGGAAAAACGTAATTTCTATCGACTTTTCGTGTGATTTCTTATTGGTTGAGTTTATCTTTTTCCGCTGAAATTTTATCATAGAAAACCGGTTTTAAATACTGCTCGAAACTATATATTCATGTTAATGCTCAAGCTTGTTTCGAAGAATCGATAAAAGGCCGAGCAAAATAGGATCGATCAGTGCTACTAGGGAATATAAAATGGGTAGTTCCACAAATACCATCCCCCCCTTTCGAACTGTTTGCTCCACTTCAAAATTTCAGAACACAATACGAAGATCATGTTGAAATTTGTGAGATAGGTTTAAATGGTACAAATTAAACTTTACAAATCATAATATGCGCAGCACTGGTGCGGCGTAAAACCCAACCAACCCTCAACCTTTTTCTTGTAAAGATCTAAATTAATGCATGTTCCTCAACACAAATTAATGCATGGCCTCAACTGTTCCACAAAAAAGTGTCTCCATAGAAAACCAAGTGAAGCTTGACTCTACGCTTTCAGACTGTTTCATTTCTCATTGACCTGTGTTCAACTGTTTCATCTATTTCATGTATAATAACTGTAACCGTAATATGGTTCTTTCGTATATATAAATCAAATGTTACAGTACTTCTAGTTAAAATGGCTCTGTCCTGATGATGCCCTGATGTTCAGGGCGTAAGGCCTTGACACGATATATTTTTAATGATTTTAATTAAATGTATCATTTTATACGTGTTTTACAGTGAATTTTTTTTTATAAAAATTGTGGTTTTCTACAAATAGGCTTGTGGTTATGATGTCTCTATATGAAATGTAATTTTATATGAATCATAATTTTGTTCACAGTAGTCCTCTATAATACACCAATGCTATTTTATAGGTAAAATTTTCAAACACTAAATTCTTCAAGCCATTACTTTCTTCGAATCAGTGAAAAATATTATTGTATAACCTTATTAATCACACCTTCGGAATGACTATGACGACCACACAAATTTATTTAAATTAGAAAATAGAAAAATGTCTTACATAGCATAATTAAAGGAATATCGTGAATGTTCTATTGTTTTGATATATATTTGTTCAAAAAATTCGACTGCCATATGAGAAAATGCAATATGATGGTAAAACATCAGACCCCTTATATTCAATTCTTGGAGAATTTCAGAAAGACGCTTAGTTGTATCTCCTGTTAAATGCAAATATCTTCTTTCTCTCCAAATTGAGGGCTTTCAGCAGTCATGTACTTCTAAAGAAAAACGCTAAGCATTAATGTTTTCATTGCTCGGTGACCTTTCAGCATTATTGGTTTCGGGTAATCTTCAAAGACCCTTTCTTACTTTCTTAAAATGTTGGAACGTCAAAAAGGTACGTACGTTTCATCACCAGTTTTGTCCGCAATCATTAAGTAATTTTAGGGTTTGTTTACCAATTCTGACGCTCTCCGTTTTTCCGCTATTCTGTTAAATTATAGAGAACGTAACGATAAACTAAATTTTTTATATACAATTATTTATTAAAAAAAATTGTGTAGTGCCAGATCCAAACTTTAGTTAATTCTGTAATATTTGGTAGGTGCAGCGAATATCATAGATAATTTTTTTTCATATGACCGATGTATTTTCGGGGGGCTACAGAATCCAAGAGTGATTCAAGACATCTACGAAATTCTGTAAACTATCTAAATACAGAAGTACAAGATCGAACTTAGTTTATATATACTAATAGTACATGATAAAGGCATTCGTCGTAATTTAACCCCACTTTAAAATCATAGAAAATTACAGTGGGGTAATTCTTTCGTGTCAATAGCCTTTCTTTCAAAATATTTTTTAGGACAGATAAATTTTACGTATTGCTACAAATTATCGTCTGTAGCCATAAAGGGCCCAAAAATACATATTTAACCAATAACCTCTTTAGCGCCTCTTATCACCCTCTGTCTCAAAAATTATCCTCGTATTGCATGCTTGCTTTAAACAGTAACAAATAAATGATGGATTTGTGTACAATTCAAGCGATGAAAAATGTACAATTTTTCTTAGAATCAACTTCATATACGGACGCAGCTGATGAGCCAGTAAAAATCGCTATCTAAGCACGCGCACTCAAAAACACAGCTAACTATCAATTTTTCTGTAGCTCTTACGTATACCTAAACTCCGCAAACTTCCTAAGATTTATATATAATATATCGCCAACTGGCGCCTAGTTAACTTATTTCCTGATTTGCCCTCGTCTTTTCACGAAAACAAAGGATGAAGCTATTTTGAGGATTATATATTGATAAATTAAAACATTAAAAAAAAAACAATGTTATGGGGGGGGGGACTCTTTTGGAAAAACTTTACGGAAATCATATGGTTTAGAATGCTTCCGGGAAAGTTAAAAATCAAAGAAAAAAACTGTGTATAAAAATCCGTCCTAGTGGTTCTTGTTTCTGTAAAAAATATTTTTTCAATCATAAATCATTACTCAGCTAGAATTGTGTCTTAAGATTTTAGGCCTGTTGTTTAAACTTGGGACCTAATTCGGAGTGGAAGGACCTCCTTTTTAAAGAACCCTATTCGTATTTATGTGAGTTTCAGAGAAAACCACTGAAAACTCTGATTGATAATCAAGAGCAGGCTTGTCCAACTCAAAATACATGGCGGGCTGCATTGGAAATCTATTTTATTCAGGTGGGCCGCATTGTATAAATGCATGAACCATATACATAAAGTAATTCTTTTTCGGTGGGCTCGTGGGGATCTAAAACAGAAAATATGAATATTAAATATGTCTTTTTTCATAAAATAATTATAAAAAAGTCAAAAACTTATGATTATATATTCATAAGTGTAATAGTAGGAATCATATATTGATCTGGTAATATTTTATTAACATCAATGAGAGCGATATTTGTTTCTTTAGCTACCTTAAACAGTATTTTCATTAAAAAATCAGAAAACAATTTGTTAATTTTAGATATTTTAAACGAAGATGTAAAATTAGAAATTTCGTGAATTCTGTTGCGGGCAGCAGAACCTTACACGGCGGGCCACAAGCGGCCCGCGGGCCTCGGGTTGGCCAGCCCTGATCAAGAGGACTGAATTGGAACTGGGTACTGTCTGTTTAACAGTTTTTCAAAGCATAATCTCTCGGCTACTGGTTGGTCTGCTCACTCAGGAAAAAAATGCACCAAAAATCGCTTTGAACATTTCAATGAAATTCAGTCACTGTTATTATTATTACTATGAACATAAATTATTATTGATGAGTTTTTTTTTACTTTCCGAACACTATAGTGAGGAAAGTATTGTAATCATGTCAAAAATCCGAATTCGAGATTTTGATGTTTCTATACGTTTTGAGGTCCCCTGAGTCCGTTTTCACTATTTTTACGATGATGTATGTATGTGTGTGTGTATGTGTGTATGTATGTGTGTATGTGTGTATGTCTGTGAGTGAACACGCTAGCGTCTAAACGCTTTGTTCGATTAACCTGAAAGTTGGTACGCATATTGTAAGTCACCATAGTACGAACCCTATAGATTTTGGTGAATCTAGCACTTATAGTTTTTTTACAGGGACACAAAGAAACATTTTTTATCATTATGGCCTATGGGAGCAAAATCTTAAAAGTGCGATAGCATCTTAACTTCTTATTCAATTGAGCAAAAAAATTATACACATATTATAAGTCACAAATACCCAATCTGTATAGATTTTGGAGAATATAGCACATATAGTTTTTTTACAGGGACACAAAGAAAAATTCTTTATCATTATGCCTATGGGGCCAAATTTTTAAAAGTGTGATAGCGTCTAAACGCCTTATTAATCTGAGCAAAAAATTTGTACACATGTTATAGATCACAGTTGAACTAACTGTATAGATTTTGGTGAATCTAGCACTTACAGTTTTTTTACAGGGACACAAAGAAAAATTCTTTATCATTATGGCCTATGGGACTAAATTTTCAAAAGTACGATAGCATCTAAACGCCTTATTGAATTGAGCTGAAAATTTATATGAGTATTATAAATCACTGTTGCACTAACTATAAGCATTTTGGTGAATCTAGCATTTATAGGTTTTTACAGGCACACAACGAAAAATTCTTTATCATTATGATCTATGGGCTTAAAGTTCAGTCGCGTTAAATAAAACATCGTGTACTATATGGAGAAAAATACTCAAACACTCTATTATGGTTTTCTCTCTTTTGTTTGTTTAACAACTCCTCTTTCTTTACTTTATCTACAAAACTGTTAATTACTCAATGTTCGGAAAGTCGAGTGGAGTCACTCCAGATTTTTTTTTTTTCCCTTTAAAAAAAAAAAAAAAAAAAAAAAAAAACTTGCTTTTATTGTAACCCGCTGATGTATATCTAAACACAAGTAACAAAATGTATATACAAGCTTTATATTTTGAATGGAATTCTTGCGGACTTTGTTTCCAAAAGAAGGGAAATGAGCTTAATATACGATAAAATCAGTAGTTCTTTGTAATAATTTCAATACTGTCAAAGACACTTATATTTTTTTAATGAATTTAATTTATTGAAAATGTCTAATGTGTTTCGGTAAATGTTAATGCGAAAATGTTTTGCTTTGGATTTCATAAGGTAATTTGTGTGCAATTGACATTTGTGTATATTCAAAATTAAGCATGTAATTTTGCATGAACTATTTTCAATGAACTTATTTTTATGCAAATTACTAAACTATGAAGGAACTGTGTAATTGGAATAAAACTCTTAGAATATTTTAACTAGAGTCTGCTATTCTATAAATATAATTCAGAAGTCATGATGCATACGTAGGCTAATGCATATGTGGCACTTATTGAACTACAGCATAATTTGTACAAATACAGGGCGATATCGGGGTGTTTAAAACAGTGTTTGAATATCTTCTAATAGTATAATGGATATCTGCTTCTACGTCTAAGGAGGGCGACATTTCAGTAAGTTACTCATTTTAAACGGAAAAAATAAACTGAATGATCACAAAAGGCAAGATTATAACTATCTATTATAAATGTTATACATTATAAGGTAATTCCGGGACAGATGCCCCACTTAAGGAAAGGGAACTATAAAATAAATTGGGTAGTAACAATGTCAACGAAAATTTGTGGTAAACACATAATAGATATTCTTTATTACTACTAAGTAGTTTTTTTGTACCATATTGTAAATTTTCTAAAAAATAAAATAAAATTGTGGCAGTACTACATTTTGCCATCTCTCCCGAAGTTGTGGGTGGGATGCCCCACTCACATGGGAGAGATGCCCTACCTGTAAAAACATAATAAAAGGTTTTAACATTGGTCAATAGTTTATATTAATTTTTCAGTAGTTTAAACCATATGAAAAGTAAGCTATTTAAATAATAATAATAATAAATAAGGCCTTAGCATTAATTTATAAAATATTAAAATATTTAGCTACAATAGACAAGATGTAAAACTTAAAATAAAACACATAAACTACTGAAAAATATTTCAAATATATATATATGTATATATATTTAATATATGTGAAAATTTCATATTTACAGTTTAGAAAATATAATGAAAAAATATTACAAAATGTGTCGAATTTATTCAGATATTTTTCTTTTTCTCTTCTCTAATTTTCGCTTTCCCGCAAACATTGCACAGATCCCCGTACAATTGTGCATGATTCATGTAACCATTTATTGCACTTTATGCAATTTATCCAATCTACTGCTTCTTTTGTAAAATAGTAGTTCTCCTGACAATCGAGGCAATTGTTTGTAGGATATCATTTTCGTCCTTTTCAATGGGCATGTCTATCGCCAGCTATTTTGGAGCTTTGCTAATTTAACAGCGGATTTTAGCTTTTTTTTCTTGGATGCGCTCTTGGGATGTAATAACCTTAGCCGACCTTTTTCGGCATCTTTCCTCTAACCTAGGTACAGGGGAAATCTGGTGCAATATTTTTGTCGGGGAGGTTGTTTGAACAGTTGATTCAGAAATTTGGGACTGTTCACCCGTCTGTTTCAATACTTCACTTATGGAAAAGAAGTGGTTTGGAATCACTGCTTGGTTTAGAGGAAAAATTCCCGTCTCCCGAAAATCATTAATTGCACAGAAGTTACCCTTTCCCAGGATTTACCAATCAGTTCTGAAGCTTGTATTCTCCCAATAGTCCTTTCTGGATGATTAAAAATCCATTTCCTTGCTTCCTCTTTAAAGTAGTGTTTTAGTGGCTAAAGAAAGACCGGTCAAGAGGCTGAAGAGCTTGTGTCATATGGCTGGACAGGCATACAATTATAATAATATTCTTGTCCGCAAATTCTAGCCAGTCATAACTGTTTAAGTGCGATGCGTGATCGTCCAAAATAAATAATGATTCTCCTTGGGGTTTTCTTGTAACAAAAAAATCTTTAAGTCATCTCAAAAAAAATATCTGTACTGATGTACGAGATTTTTTGTTCATGAACACCATAGACAGGTGGAAGACCATCAGAAAGTTTTTTTTTTTTTCCGAACGCCTTTAAAAATAACTGAAGGGGGGAGATATTGTCTTTCTGCTTTGCAACAGGCAATGACTGTAACATTTTCTTCTCTCTCTGTAGGCGTCAAAACATGAAAATCTTTTGCCCCGTTGGTAGACACGACCTGTCCTGGAACGTTATTTAACTGACATCCGGTTTCGTCCATATTATAAATACTCCCCGGTCTGGTAAATAATTCATTTTCTTCAAACACTCTTGAGAGAAGTTTAAAAAAATGATCAACACTTTCTCTGTTCATGCCTTCACCCCTTGCTAGCCTCTGGGCTTGTCTAATACTTAGTTCTGGGTTTCTCCTAAGAAATTATAACAGCCAGGCGTACCCAGTCATTCTTTCTTCTAAATTAAATCGATGCTTGAGAGAGACCTAGTTTTTCAGCAAACTGAAATGCAAGTGTCCTAATTATCTCTCTGTCAGGGGCAAATCGACATTTTTCTAAACGTTCGATGTGCTTGATGAGATTTTTTCCGTCCTTGTGGCCCCAAAGAACTTCTTTTGGTATTATTATCTGTTTTTATTTGACGATGAAGTGTCTGAGAGGGAATCCCATACTACCTAGCAGCTTCATTGAATTTCCTCTGCTTCTAGTCTCCTAAGAGCTTCATTAAATGGTCTTCTGTCCAGGTCCCAAGAAATGCTCCAATATTTTTTCTTTCGTGCGCCCAAAATTGTTTACGTTATAGATTAAATGTCAAAGGGCAGTCTGACATACCTGAGCGTTTTTTTTTTTTTTTTTTTGCTTTCTTATCTAGATTCAATCTGCATTTTTGTGATTTCGTTTTGAGTTGCCACTTCTAGCGATCACGCAAATTTCAATTGCATTTGATGAATTTTAATCTAAATTTATAGTTTCAAAAAATATTTTTCAGTTGAAAAATTTAACCATTTACAAATATTACGCATTTTATAAAAACAATATGAATTTAAAAGTATTAGTTTAAAATTTAAACAATTAAAATACTTTTCTCCCTGAAAGTGTATGTGGGGCATCTCACCCGAATATAATCTGGGGCGTCTATCTTTTTGGTATGGGAGAGATGCCCCGGCAACTGTCCAAAGTAAAAGACAGCAAAAATGGTGGCACAATGGCCGAAGTCGATTAATCAACTTCTTACTACAGGTTTTTAAGCTTATATTAAAAAAATTCCATTTTTATTAACTAGTGCCAGCCTTACAATGCAACATCACTCTTATAACAGAGTAAAAAAAACATGGTACTTACTTGAAATATTGTTGTGACTGGAGAACACAAAGAAATAAGTTCACGTAACTTCCACAGCACACCATTCAACATCTATCTGAAGTAACAATCGGACTTGCAGAGCCATCTAGCGTTGCGTTTCGAAATTACATTAAGTGGGGCATCTCTACCGGTGGGGCAACTCACCCGGAATTACCTTATTTTTTACAAGAATATTAAAATGCATATATACAATTTTCTGAATATCTAATTTGTTTAATGTGCATAAAATGTAATGTGCATATATATGTCGATTATACTTACAAATAAATTATAGATTGTTGTGATATATGCCATTTACATATATACTATTTGCAAAATATTCTATATGTGATCCACTGGCCTAAGGCATATGAAATGTAGAAATTCTCTAATTCGACATACTTCCGAAATACTATTCTCATAATTATAAAAATGTAAGATTTTTATTTATCTTATATATATATATATATATATATAAGGTATGTATTTTTAAAATTCAGAAGTTGAACGAATAACATCGTCTGATCTTTTATGCATTAATTTATTCAAGTTTAATTTTACAAGTTAGAAGAATAAAAAAAAAAATAAAATAAAATAAAAAAAAAAATTGTTTTCTATGCTAACAAAATAGCATTTTCTAAAGAAAGTAATTCCGGGGGGTATCTATTAATGCTGTATAAAATTCATACTTGGGGTGAAATAAAATAATCAAAATAAATATAATAATAGCTCGAAATAATGAAATTTTACTTTAGAAAAACACTAATACTAATATCGCATGAATTGAAAAATAATGCATTTGAAAAAAAAGTGCGTAAAAACAAGCCAAGTTTGATTAAAAAATAAATAATTACTTTCTTTATAATTACTTAAGCTTTTGTAAGAGAGAAACTAAAATAAAGCAAGATTTTACCAAATCATCCGAAAAACAAAAGGTAATTTATAAAGAAAAAAAAAGTTATATAAAATGCAGTATTCAATAATAAGCTTTAATCTGAATAGCCTAAAGAATTTTCATCAAAGTTTAATGTTTAAGCTAGAAAACTATTTTTAAATTTAAAATATTAACTTTTTTTTTTTTTTTGAATAATTATTTTTAAAAAGAACTTTTTAAATGTTATTAAAATTGCCTAAAAACATACTTAAATTGTATAGTAATCAGTAACTTTTACAAAACTTCACTTTAAACTTAAAAAGAAAAAGAAAAAGAATGACAAGCAAAAATGATTTTTTAAACAATATATAAAAATTTTATTTTTATTTATTTATTTACTTATTTTCTAAAATTATTGAAATTATGTTAAATAATATATGTATCTATATATATATATATATTTATTTATTTATTTTTTTTTAGTTACTGATTATTTTTCTGCAAAAAGAAAATTAATTATTTCAACAAATAAGCATCCATCTTAAAAAAAAAAAAAAAAAAAAAATTACATGAATCCCTTATTTACATAGTATTATTAATAAGAAAATTTAAAGCCGTAGCAAGATTATTGTCATCGCTGGCGTATTTTCTTTTGTACTTTCTGATTAATCATGCACACGATTTAAAAGTGGCATGCTCAAAACTTTGTTTTTTAAACAACTATCATAATTTAAAAAGTATAATTATCTGTATTCAGTTTTTTCTGACTGGCTTGCATATAATTATGTATTAATAAAATATATGTCAAATCTTAAACGAATATATATTACATAGCTATGAATAAATACTAGTTTTTTTCTCGGCCAAATCTTTTAGACAGAGAGTAAATAGCTATGTATCGTTCCAGAAATATCAAATCGCTCTTTATGGATTTCACCGTTCAGAAAACAATTAGATTCTAATTTCCTTAAAAGTATCTCATTGCAATTTGTCCATATACACCTGACATCTCCTAGTCTCCTATTTACCTCTTTTTCAAATACATTACGTTCCAAAATAATATAATTGCATTCAGAAATATTAAGCTACAATTACGAAACTAAAGATGCGATTAATTATTTGAGTAGGGAAACAGATATCTAAAACATATCAGCAAAACAACTTTTCATTAATGTCGAGCAATAAAAAGAATGTTTTATTCAATAGCTAATAAATTAACTCTTGGAGTGATATAAGCAGAAAATCTTAAATTAATGGAGTCAATTGAGTGGCTGATGTTTTGCTGTAGCAAAATGTGTCACAAATGCAGAAACTAACAAACGAGTTCCAAGGAATTTTGAGAGAGCTGAAATCCTACCAAATATGCTATAAGTAGGTTCATTTTAAATAATGATCAGTCTGGAGACCTGAAAGACAATTTGAGGATCTTAAACATCTCTGACTTTGTTGCGATAACGGAGTCGTTTAAAGGGTTACTAAAAAAGGACGAGAGTTATCGTGCTGGAAAACAGAACTTGGCTGAGCGTATACTATAGGCAGTCTCACCGGAAAGTAAATATTGTTGATGCATTTTAGAACGGGTTTTATGAGCTAATCTAATAAAACAATGTTTATTCCATATGCTGAATACATAATTTGTAACTATTTTTATTTAAAATATTGTTTATCTTTGAGTTTCATCATTATGGCCTATTTGCAGATAATCAATCTTCTAGATATTGTAGATATATGAAATGCTTGCATAAACTACAATGGTGGTATGATTTCAAACTGCCATTGGTCTCAGTGATAAACATTTACAAATCGATTGGTAGGTTCCTTAAAAGCCCTTAAAAAAAGATTCCTAACAAACTAAACCGACAGCATTACGAGTGGTATCCAAGAATAAGAGGGACTACATTAAAAATCTGAGACAGATCAGTTTGCCAAACAGGCAGATCAATCGAAATGTAAGTTGATTGATTGATTGGTTGCACCCACTGGCCACTGCCAAAAAGCGTGGTTTATGGCAGAAATGTGGTCATGGGGGAAACATCTAATGGTCCTGAGGGATCTCCTAACCAGCTACTCCCTCGTGAGGTCAGGCTGAGGAGGCCTCGGGGAGGATCGAGGACCCAGTTTGCTGAACTTTAAATTAGATACAAGTATAAAGAAGCGTAATAGTTTTCAGTAGTTATAACTAACGGCTCTGTAAAGGTGCAGTCGGCTGTCACATTGGTTTGAAGGGATGACAGCGCCATCATGAGCAATTCATGCCTAAATGTTATCAGTATCAAGTGAAGTCTAAGTCCAAATAAATATCAAATTTTGTTACATTCCATTCAGTAGTTCATAAGATATAGTGTTTTCAAAATTTTGGATAGACACATAAAAAACAGATACTTCCTAAACATGGCTTAATCATACTTAGGACACCTCAAACAGTGTAAACCCATTTATAGTTGGAAACATAGCTGCCAAGTTTTTTAATTTATACCGGAATGCTGTTAGTCCCGCCCCTTTTTCATACCGTAATATTTTTAGAGTAGTGTTCTTCATATTTAATCGTAATTATATATTGAAAAAAAAATCTATCAAGATTACGGTGTGAAAAAAGGTCGGAGCTAACAGTATTCCGGAATAAATTTAAAAACTTGGCAGCTATGGTTGGAAAAAAAAAAAAATATTTCCCTAATGCAATACTTTCTCTATATGAATATAAAACAAAGTAACAATTTAATTTATTTAATTTATTTATTTTATTTTTTTAATAGATAAAACTCCCAGGAATCTTTTTAAGGAACGTTGTACAGTAAAATTCATCTTCAAATTTAAAATATTGAATATTGAATCACTTAATTTTATTAATACATAAATATTAGATCCTTTATTATTTCATAAAAAGTTAAATTTCATTCTCATATTTACGTGAAAATACCCTGTTTCTCTAGGCTTAGTCACTAAAAATTTAAAAATTCTTAAAAACTTTGAGTAAATTCCTTAC
Organism: Salticus scenicus; assembly: GCA_963930645.1. NCBI lineage: Eukaryota > Metazoa > Arthropoda > Arachnida > Araneae > Salticidae > Salticus > Salticus scenicus. The sequence continues at coordinate 56,309,739 of OZ005654.1, read as the reverse complement.
TTGTTTTCATTTCAAAGTTCAAAAGATATGTCAAAACAATTTTACAAATGAAGTTTTGTTTCTTTGCGTAACTGTAAATTCTATTCTTTACAAATTTCATGTTTAGTAACAAGAAGATACATTTTATTCGGTTTGAATATTGTAGTACACTATTTATGCTGTCCATCTCAATTTCTATTTATGTTAATTTTATTATTTTGTTTTTAAAAAAAGCGTATATATATATATATATATATATATATATATATTTTTTTTTTTTTTTTTTTTTTTTAACAGGAAATGAATGGATAAAAGTATCATTTATTAAAAGGAAATTTCCTTAATATGCTATAACTAGTATAAAACCCCGTCAAAAATGACGGAATGTGAACGATAAATCTTGAAAACAATGTTTAGATCATGATGGTTACCACGTGATCATTTAAATGTATTTTCAATTTTTGTTTATAAATCAAATGTGTTTCGATATTTTTTAATTTTCGTTCTGAAATTAAAAAAATTCTACCCGATCAATAAATATGAATGACAATAAAAAAAACTGCTGGTTGACAAAATATATAGACCCGACAACACAACAGCAACAACACATCCCAGTGTTCCATTAAGTGCTCTATACGCAAGCGAAGTGTGACGCCACTGACCGTCCGTGGATGCAAGAAAATGATTTCCTATGTTATTCGCCCATTGGATTTTTTGTAAAAAATTATTAAAAAATCGAGGAAAATTATTTCCCGATTTTAATCCCCATATTTGGGTATATATAGGTATTAGTTATCATGTGCATGTGTTAGATTGAGTTATTTTGCTGTCAAATTGACAAAATTTTAATTTTAAATTTCAAAACTCTGTTGTCCTTGGCGTTTTTGTATTTGGCGATCAAAAACGTACTACGAAAATATACATGCCAGATGTATATTTTCGTAATATGTATTGTGCGAAATATTGTTTAATATTATTCATTACTCTCTTAATATAAGTGTTTAAAATAACCATGATTTTTGAAAGAAATTAAATTATATTCGCCAGATAATTTGGCGATATATATATATATATATTTTTTTTTTCTGCCAAGGATGATCGATATCAAATCTATTCCGCTGCAACATATTAGTATCTTATATATATCAGGTACTTTATTTAGACATTTGAAAACAAATTTCACTTCAAATTATGATAGAATATTTATCATTTTCCTTTTAATTAGTATATTAGTTGGATATTTATTGTGTAAATATCATCCTTTGAAATGAAATGTTTATGTTTTCAATGGAATATGGAAGTTTTTTTTTTTTTTTTATCTAGAGTTTTGAAATTTAAAATTCAAATTTTATCAATTTTAGAACAAAAACAACTTAATCTAACGTATGCACATGATAACTAATACATATCTAAACCTAAATATGGGGATTAAAATCGAGAAATAATTTCCCTCGATTTTTAATAATTTTTTACGAAAAATCCATTAGGCGTTTAACGTAGGAAATATTTTTCTTGTATCCACGAACGGCAAGTGACGTCATCACTTCGCTTGCGTATTTAAAGTCCTCATAATAAGAAAAAACGATTCACTTCATTTTACCAAAATACTCTTTTTTGAGACTATCGTAGATCCTGTTTTCAAATTTTCTTACTAACTATCCAATAACTACAGACACTCCATGCTAACCCAAATTCACCTCTACTCGATACCTCCAACCAGCTATCTCACCCACAACATCGCCAAAATATCCAGCTAAGGACTTTCTCATTCTCAACCGAACATTTTACCTTGACTCGACATTATCACCTTAGACTACTCTACTTTCAATACTCATTTCAACTGGTGACTTTTATTTGCCCAACCAAACATTCTATCCCAACTATCATTTTACACTAATTTCAAAACTAAAATCAACTGGCGGCATTTACGTACTAAACTCGACGCCAATCATACCTTACAATGTAAACAAACAATGAAGTTTGATAAAAATATTTAAAGGCTTTAATGCGTTTTTACAAATATTTTAAGATTTTTAAGGCTTTAATATGTTTTAGAAATATTTTAAGCGTTTTTTTTAATGAGACAGTCAAAGAGTCGTTCATTCGCAATTAAAGAGTTGTCCATTTGGAATTTGTATTTTCTGAATGGCAACAGTTTTGGTTTGTTTTTATTTGGCATCGCGTTGTTTATAATCATGAAGTTACATAATTCTATTTATAGGTTCATGTTTATAATAGCCAGTGATCCGTTATATTTAATTAAACATTTAAACATTACAATTGAATAGTTTTTCGAGGTTTTAGAAGGAATAAATAACAATATGTGCAATACAAAACATGTATGAAAATAATATGTATGTTTTCGTAAGTTGAATTGAACAAACCGGAAAAAAAAAAAAAAAAAAAAAAAAATGGCTGCCAAAAGTCTCTGTTTTGAAGCGGTGTAAACCGGAATCGTGAATGACAGATGAGGGTCATTATATATATTAATGTTAAGAAAATTTCCGGATATTCTAGTACCAAACATTTATAAGGCAGTTGCGAAAAAAAAAAATAAATAAATAAAAAAGCTTTACAAAATTTTACATTATTGCCTAGTGGTCTAAATACGGCAACTTCTTTCAAATAAAAAATTTAGAATTTATAAGTTTTATAAATTTAGAACTCTTAATTAATAAATTTAGAATTACACTAAAATAATAAATTTAAAATTCAAAATTTCCATGCAAACAATGTTCTTAATAAATAATCTATCTTAAAAAAAAAAAAAAAAAAAAACTTAATTTTTATATAAATGACCGTGCATTTCCCTGTGAACTTCTTTATTTTCCTCTCAATCTGACTGATCAAATTTCTTTTTCTGAGCATTTCAATTGCAAGGAACACTGTCTATTTACAAGCATTGTGTAAATAGACAATGTGTAAATTCTTTTTTTTTCTTCAAACCACATTAACCATACCTTTCTACCGATACCACTCTTAATCCCCCTTTGTTTAAAAATAGGCTAAAACCATCCGAAAATTTGTATGTTTGCTTATTAATTTACAGATAACTAGTAAGCTTTGTCTACATTGCTAATCAATACACTTAAAAGAATTTTCAAAAAAGCATTAATCACTATGTTTTAAATCATTTTATAAGTAAAAACTTAAAAAAAAAAAAAAAAAAAAAAAAAACTTTGAAATTTCCCTGACGAGTCACGTCTGCGATCGACAGTATGTTACCCCCCCCCCCCCCCCCGCAGACGCTATATTGGTTCCGGATCCCCACGGTTTGAATTTGCACCATTACCGGACATTTCAGTGTAGGAGCTAACAGGGCAATAAGTGGCGCTGCTATCATTCAAAAACTACTTTTTTCGAACAGTCTATTAGCTTCAATCTATGACAACAGAGGGCAGCATCCGACAGTCTCCCCAGCTACAAAAACTCTAATTAATTCAAAAACCTAATCAAAAATTCTAAAATCAGGCTCCGAGATGCATCAGATGAGGTCAAAACGGTCCCCCAAGAAAATTTCCATTGTTTTACAGTCATTCCTTGTAGAATTCCTTGGAATCCCACGAGTTTCACTTTATTAGTATAACATACTAACCAACAAGGCAAATGGAACACGGAGACCTTTTTACATTTACTCATTTTTTTTTTTTTTTTTTTTTTTTACTTTTTGCTTTTTTATTTGCCTTTTTTTTATCTCTAGAGTGGATCATTTCAGAAAATTATATATTTTAATTTATAATAAAAAAAAAAAAAAAAAAAAATAGAAATAAGGCTTCGAGGTCCACCAGTACACTGTAAAAAATTTGCCTTTTTTGTCACCAGAAATTCTCTGTAATTTAAGAAAATACGCGCAATTTACGAAGTCAGAACACATTTTCTCAAATTACAGAGAATTTCTGACAACAAAAAAGGCATTTTTTTACAGTGTAGAGATCAAAATGGACCTCCATGGAAAATTCAGTAGCTCTGCGATCCGTCGTTTGTCTACAAAGCGACAGGCATAGGCACAAACATATCTCCTTTTAATATAGGTAGAGATTATTTTTTAAAAAAGAATAAAAAAAATTGGAAATAAGGTTTCAACTTGCACCAAGACAGGTCAAAACGGACCTACATGCAAAATCTGTAGCTTTGCAATGAGCAAAGGATATACATACATCTTTTATCAGTATTTTTATTATTATATGCAGAGATTATCCATTAAAAATACAGACAATGGTAGAATATGTAACATAAAAGTGTACCTACAAGTAAAGGTATTATCATCCAATACCCAAGTAGCACATGAACGTTCTCTGAACGTCTAATAACGGTTACAATGGTTCAAACACCGTGTTTAGTGTCAAAAGAACGTTCTACTCGACGTTCAAAAGCAGTATTATTCAGAACGTTCTAAAAAGGTGTGTTTTGTACCATTCATAAAACGTACAATTTCAGTTTTATAAAAAACGTTAAGGGAAACACCGTCGTAACACGTTCTGTTTCAGTACAATTATAACGAATATGACAAAGTGCTCTATTTTCCGTTATAATGCATAAAATTTTTGACAACAAGACAGAACTTGATTTTGTTGATACAATTTATAATAATATTCATTGGGAAATAAAAATGAAGAGGTGGTTTTTTTTTTAACATAATTTTAAATTATAATTATCTGATATTTGCAATTGAATTTCTCTTCGCGAAAACTCTAATTAAAATGAACGCATAATCATGTAATTCTGTTGACATACTCTATATAAAATTATTATTTGATTGTTATATTAGTTTGCTGTATTAGAAAATAATTTGGAATAAAATGGAAATATTTAATTCGATCAAGTATTTCGATATTACACTTTTGCTTAATTTATATGTTTTTAGAGTACAAAGAAATGGTTTTTGCAATTCGTCAGTGTATATGTGTATACACGCGATTTAAATGCCCTTTCGTATGTATTAGTTGGTTAGTTAATATATATATATATATATATATATATATATATATATATATATATATATATATATATATATAAGCCTTTTATATGAATATGGAAATTTTAAACCTCGCAAGTGCGCAAAAATGGTTCCACGGATTTTCTTCAAACTCGCCACTTTACCTTTCATCTAGATGTACATTCGTATGTAATTTAAGGTTTACGGTGAAAAGGTTATTTTGTAGAAAATCGTAAGTGAGAATATATATAATTCTATCAAAAAGGGCTCGAACGATTTTCTTCAAATTTGCTACATAAACCCTTTTTAGATGTCTTTCCACGTATATTACTTAATTACTACAAGAAAATTGACAGGCATCCTGATTAAGTAGCTCGGAAATTGGTGTTTCAAAAAAAAAGGTTTTATCTTTTTTTTTTTTTTTTTTTTTTTTTTTAACTTGCTATGTAAAATCCTTTTTATGTGTTTTTCACGACGCATGCATTAGGTTTTTTTACAGGAAAATTGATATATGTCTAATATGTTAAATCCAATTTATGTATTCTGATCGCACTATATGTAAAAGAGCATATAATAAGAGAAGTAGTGAATTATGGAAGTCATATTGTTACAAATAAAATAAAAAAAATATTTTAAAAATTTTACACTATTCATGATTTTTTTTTTCAAATTTCACTTCATTATTTTGTTAAAAAAAAATCGTCAAAAATATTTTAATATAATTATATACACATATTATACATTTGATGATGAAAAATTCTTTGATTTAGAATGTATTCAAATATTGAACTAATTACATACTAAATGTTATAATATTACTTGAATCTACCAATTCATTATTTTTATAACAATCTATCTTTTACAAAATATTTTAAAAATTAATATAATTTGAAATAATAAAATAAATTTGAATTATATATATATATATATATATATATATATATATATATATATATATATATATATATATGAAATATATTAAAGGATTAATTTTTGAATGTAAAATTCTAGCTATTAGAAACGTTGGCTGAAACAGGAAACTCATAATTATTTACATTATCGCAAACCGCAAAAACATCTGCTGGTAGAGAAATGGTTGTAATTTAGGAGCGTATTTCGCTTCTTGGCGATTTTCTCACTTGTTATTTTCCCCTTTTGCTTTTAAATAGCAAATGGTCAAATTTAAAAGCTTAAAGTTTACTATTAAAGAACAGTTTTTACTAGAGATAGGGCAGTAAATATAAAACTGTAATCTCTAATAATATTTAAATTATAAACTTTTATTTTTATTAATCTGACATTAGTTTTCACTTATTAATAACAAAAAATATATAAAAATATGCATCGTAATTCTCAGTGCAAAAAGGTATTTTCATTTAGTTATTTCTAATTAATTAAATAATGAAGTTTTTTTTTTTTTTATATATATATATATAAGTTTCATATATTACATATTTTAGATTTTTTACTTCCATTACCCTACTACCGTAGGTAATGGAAGTATTGTATTCGGTCTGAAAATTCGATATAGGGTTTTCACCTGATTTACACGTTTTAAGGTCCCCTGAGTCCAAAAAAGTGGTTTTTGGCAATTGGTCAGTGTGTATGTATGTGTGTGTATGTATGTATGTATGTATGTGGAGAATCTTCTGGCTATTATAGCTCAGAAACTAATAAAGATAGAGCTACGAAACTTTAGAATTGAAATACGTCTGGTGTATAGATGAAATTTCCAAATTTTGGTGAAAATTGAAAAACCGGAAGTGGGACATCGGAAACCGGAAGTGGGACCGTAAGTCCGTATCTCAAAAACGGCTCTAACGATTTTCTTCAAACTTGCTAGATAAACACTCTATTAGATGTCCTTTCGAATGATATAGTTGGTTGGTTCAGGAAAATTGATAGGCGTCCCTTATAAATAGCTAAATTTCAGGCCTCGCAAAGGCGTTCCTTTAAAAACGGTTGCACGGATTTTTTTCAAACTCGCCATTTTAACTCACTTTTAAATATGCTTTTGTATGTAATTATTTTTTTCCTGTCAATAATTGAGTTTAACCGGAAGTGGGACATGGGAAACCGGAAGTGGGACCGTAAGTCCGTATCTCAAAAACGGCTCTAACGATTTTCTTCAAATTTGCTATATAAACACTCTATTAGATGTCCTTTCGAATGATACAGTTGGTTAGTTCAGGAAAATTGATAGGCGTCCTGTATAAATAGCTCAATTTCAGGTCTCCCAAGGGCGTTCCTTTAAAAACAGCTGTACGGATTTTTTTCAAACTCGCCATATTAACTCACTTTTAAATATCCTTTTGTATGTAATTATTATTTTACGGTCAATAATTGATTTTTTGCAAAAGTTGGTATCTCAAAAACGGCTCTAACGATTTTCTCTTTAGTTCACTTTTATGTTTTCTGATCGCATTATCTCTCAAAAATGCATATAATATGTGTAATAGTGGGTAATGGAAGTCGTGTGGTTGTTTCACACCAGATTTTTTTTTTCTTTATAAAGAAATAAAATTTTATAATTCTTTTTTCTACAACATTCTTAAGAAAAATAATATAGATTATTAGAATATAGATTAATATCTTTTGAAGAATTACTTAAAATGTATAACTTCAGCAATGAATAAAACTTGATACAACGTATTCCCACTTTCATTACTTTGTATACCTTCACTCGCAGTTATTAAGCAAATTTAATGCATTTCTGTAAAAATGTTTGTTTTGCACTTGGAAAAAAAATAAAAAAAATAAATAGATTTTCAAAACAATCTGTAGAATTTTAATCTTCTTGCTATTAATTTGATTTGAAATCAAACATCAACTTAAAAATAACAACTTTATAAACAGCTAATCGTACACTTTTTACGATTCCATGTGCTGCTATTCATTTTTTTAAACGGTAATGGATTAAAGAAGGATTTTTTTTCTTTTAATAATAACTGGTTATTTAACTGGTCATTTAAAACGCATAAGACTATGAAAATGCGCATCAACAAATTTTCAATCATATCGAATATTTTTAAGGCCCTTTACATCAATTACAGTTAATCAACCTCAGTTTAATTTATTTAATCAGAAATATGTATGTTTGTTTTTTTTTATGATTATTGCAGCGTACTATTTTAGAATTTAACTAGTAAAAATATCTCTTTCAGACCATATTTATTCGAATTATTTTTTATACTTTTACATAAATTACTCGTACCACATGCAAGATAATTAATAAGGAATTTTCTAATAAAACTAAACACCTGATCGACACATATTAATTTCAATGAATTCTAAAACTATTTATGAAAATGAGAACGCAGGCAGATTGATACACCATTCTACAGACAAACAAAAGTTATTAATTCTTTTCAACTTTATTTGAAAATTTTAAAAACGCATAACTGATAACTCAACAGAAATGCACTTCGATCAAATTCCATTCATATTCAGGATATTACAGCGAAATTTTCAGGATGTTTTAGAAAATATTCGTCATAGAACGCAATATATCCTAATTCTTTCGTAAATCCTTGCATAAAATCTAGTCGTATTTTTATACTATTTTCAATAAAGAACATGACATAATCAGCTGAATAATAATATATCAGTATATCAGATTAAACTTATTCTAAAAATAATCAAGGAAAGGAAAGTGTAGACAGACAGATGAACCGAAATCTTAAATACTGTTCAGTTTCCTTGGAAGGTGTTAAAAAAGATAGAGCGTTAATTGTGTTGAATAATACTTGCGCTGTACGATCCCAGATATGTGTTTGTGTGTGTTTATTTAGCAATACACAAGCCATTATTATTTTTATTTTTTAACATTTCCCAGCAAAGTTGATAAGCTTATATGATACCGGTTTTTCTATCTCTTGATCTCCTTCTTCGCGCATTAATTTTATAAAAATTTTTAACATGCTCCAAAACCTCTATATATATATGTATATATTTCAGTTTTACTATGCCTTGCTCTTGACTGAAAATGGTATAAATAGCACTAGTGCTTTAGATGCGGTGATGCCTGAAAAGAGCTCTGATATATTATGGTCTACCAGAGATATTTAAGTAAAACTTATTTTATTATATTTTTATACAGCGTAAAACATAAGAAAACATATATTACATACATACGTTCACTTATATTACATAATTAATGTAATTCATATGCCTAAATGCATACTTTGTATAAAATGTGGCATGATTAGCATAATATTCACTTCGCGACAAAAAAAAAAAAATATTAAGGTGCATTGGGGGATATATGTGAGAATTTCTGAGTTCATATTTAGTTCTTTTACGCTTTTCAACATTCTAACAAAATCAAAAAGCGTTTGTGATTTTGGTTTGTTTGTCTATCTGTATTTTTGCTCATTTATTCAGTAAATAATTTTAGAATATTATATTTTTGATATGTTGTTCAGGTTTACTTTGGCTCTATCATTATTGAGAATAATAAAAATAGTACTGTTTTATGCACAGAAACTCAGAAAACAATTCCGACACATTAGGGTCTATGGGAGGTCTTTCCTTAAAGCATATTTTAAAAATTGTATATTTTGCACAAAATAACAGAATTATCATACATTATTCTGCTGTAAAATGCAGTGTTTCCTGTGGAATATAATTAGCAAAATTAATAAGTTTATAGGGCTTTACAATCGTTTTCAGATACATTATGAGATATAAGTCGAAATTGCGCATGTAAATTTTCTGTGTTGTAAAGGTTTTTTCGCCCTTTCTTTTTTCGTTGGTATTGTATGTAGAACGTATGGAAACTTTAAACGATATACAAGCTTATAAAAAAAAATAATGATCCACTTCATGCTTTCCCTTTCTTAATAATAATAATAATAAAGGTATAAAGCAAGCTTTTATGAGATTTCTTTCTCCGTAATTAAAAACACTATACAGTTTAAGGCATCATCATTGAGGTAAATTTCACTTCAGATTGAACGATATAACGGATAAAGTGTACTTGGAAAGCATTTTCTAATTTATACGAACTGCAAAACTTTTCTCTTTTATTAATTAATAAATTAGTAAAACATGTGTGATTGCTGCAATAATTGAATAAAATTATTATTTTTTTTTTCAAATTACATAATGCAATAGTTATGTTTCATACCGTTTAAACAGTTTTTTCTATTAACCCATTATTTGCTAAACTAATTTTCAAATTTTTTCTTAATTAGTGAGTTTTATAAGTTTTAGTAAAAACTATTTAAGAATTATAACAAATTTCAAGAAATTAAGCATACTACCGCAGATCGTCTTATTTTTGGGACAGTGGCAGAATGCATTATCTAAAACTATATTTCCATTATCATATTGTCTAAAACTATTTAAAAAAATAAAATAAAAGTTACGTCCCAAAAAAGGGACAATAAAAAATAATGAGTTAAAGTAATAAAAACAAAATACAACAACAAGAATAAATATAAATTTCTAAATATTCCATATGAATTTAAAATATTCAGTCTGGAACAAATAAAAAAGCTAACAATTTTATTATGTTTCTTTCTTTATGATTATAGTTTTTCTATGCAATTTTTATTGATTTTCATTAATAGTTTTCTTTCATAAAAATAACAGTGCGTGTAATTCATTTAAGCAAACCAATTAAACAGGCCTTTAGTATTTTAACTACGATCAATTTAAGAAAAATTATTAAAAATTTTTGAAAAAAAAAAATGCATAGACTAAAAATAAATTAATTCCTTTTTAATAATAAAATTAAAATAATAATAGTGTGTTTTGTTAAATCTCGCCAAACGCCAAATCGCTGCCGCCGAACTTCCTGTAGGTTGCCAGACTATGTTGCGAGCCAAAGTGCAAAGTCAACGGCAATGGCATATGGCAATTGGCAATGAGTGTTTAACATAACAATAACATTACCCGACACGTTGAAAAAAGACAGCTACAGAACACAGATAAGTCTCATTTTACATTATATATATACATCAAAATCTAACAATTCTATTAAGTATGTAAAAAATTCTCGAAAACTGTTTAAATTTAAAGCCAAATTAACCTAATATTTTTTTTTCAAATTTTTAAAATGTTCCATTTTGGTTTTTTCTTTTTTCCGTTAATTTTATATTATTATAGTTTAACGATAAATATATTTGAGTATTAATTTGTAGTAGAGTGATAAGTTTACTTCTTAAAAATATTTTTGTGTTTGAGAAATGAAATTTAATTTTTAGCATTTGAGCATAAAAATATTTTTAAAACATTAACTTATTAATGAATCCACAAAAAAAAAAAAAAAAAAAAAAAAAAATCAGATTTGTTTAGATGTTATTACATTATAGTAAAATCAAGGGATAATATTAAAAATTAGTTGGCAGGAAGTTCTTAAAAAAAAAAAAAAAAAAGAGTACGTTTCTGGAATTTTATATTTTATATTGTTTTATTTCAGCGCATATAGATGGAAAATTTATAATTTCGTAAGTCAATAACTTAAATAAAATTTTCATACATATGCATTAAAATATAATATTGTTAAGTACATTAAAATTTCTCGAAATATATTTAAATTTACAATAGCAAAAATTTTTTTAATTTTAGTCTTTTGAAAATATTTTAGATTTACCTCTTGACAAATGTTTGTTTTAGTTTTCCATCTGTTGCGCATTATAATAATTTTGAAATAGAATCTATACACGTTTAGGTAAATTTATTCATAAGTTAATGTTTTAAAAATATTTTTATATTTAAATGCTGAAACTTGGGAATAAATTTCAGCATTAAAAAAAAATATTTTTTAAATTTTATCTATGAATGATTAATTAATAGTCAGAAATGTCTAAATTCTGTAATTAATAATGCACAATCGATGAAAAAATAAAATAAAACTTTGTTAAGAGGAATCTTAAAATGTTAACAGTGTCTTTAAATGTTAACAGTGCGTTTTAACAATGTCTTTGTTAAAATCTACATTTAAAGTATTAAAAAAACTTTGAAATTAAAAAAATTATTGTCATTGTCAATTTAAATAGATCTCGAGAAATTGCTTTGTATGTAATAATATTATACTTCAATACATTTATGTAAATTTGCATAATACTATGACAGTTTACAAAAACAAACAAACACACACACACATTCACATACACACACAAAAAAAAAAAAAAAAAAAAAAAAAGAAGAAGAAGAAAGAAAGAAAGTAAAGAAAAAGAGAAAAAGAGAAAAAAAATAAATAAAGTGCACACGTCACACAATTTTGAGGGAACATACGACCCTTAGAACTTCAAAAAACATCGATTTAATTATAGTCTTTTTTAAAGTAAATCATTGTTAACTAAGCTTTATTGGGCATGTCTAATTGTTACCTATAAGATTATTATATATTTTGGAATATAATTTAAATTCTGTTGTGAATTATTTAATAATTTATGTGTTAATAATAAATGTGTTTTTTTTTCACCTTGCACGCAGGATACCTCTCAAACTATTTAATATTTTTTCTTGAAATTTTCACAGATTATGTAACATATCAGATCCTTCAAACTGAACCTAAATTTGTTCCAGTTTAGGTTAAAAAAAAAAAGTTCAAAGATAATTTATTTTTTAATAAAATCTAAGTATCACCTGTATAAAAAAATATGGAGGGGGGGGGATACAAATTCAGTTTAAAGGATCTGATATTTTACATAATCTGTGAAAATTTCAAGAAAAAATATTAAATAGTTTAAGAGATATCTTGCGCGTAAGGTGAAAAAAAAACACATTTATTATTAACACATAAATTATTAAATAATTCACCATAGAATTTAAATTATATTCCAAAATACATAATAAACTTATAGATAACAATTAGACATGTTCAATGAAGCTTAGTTAACAATGATTTACTTTTAAAAAGACTATAATTAAATCGATGTTCTAAGGGTCGTATATCCCATTAAAACGTACAAAGAACGTTCGAAGAACGATTCAAAGAACGTTTTAAAACGTTCAAAGATCGATTTTAAAACGTTCAAACAACGTTCAGGACGTTGCAAAAACGTATATGAAGAACGTTCTGAGAACGTGTCTGTAGAAACAATGGTGATGTTTACACGTGTGCAGTACGTGTTTTGTACCGTACTATTCGACGTCTTCAAGATGGACAAATAGACGTCTATAAAACGTTCAAGCTGAACGTTCATAGAACGTGTTAGTAGAACTATTTTTAAACGTTCAGAGAACTTTTCCGTGCTGCTTGGGCCCAAGTAGCACCAGAACGTTCTCTGAACGTTAAATAACGGTTGCAATAGTTCAAACACCGTGTTTCGTGTCACAAAAACGTTCTACTCGACGTTCAAAAATAGTATTATATGGAACGTTCTAAAAAGGTGTGTTTTGTACCATCCATAATACGTGCAATTAAAGTTTTATGAAAAACGTTAAATAGTTCACCGTCATAACACGTTCTGTTTCAGTGAACTATAATGAATATTATAAAGCGATTCATTTCCACTTATAATGTATAAAAAAATTTTGAAAAAAAAAAAAAATGAACTTGAATTTCTTGATACGTTTAAAAATAATATTAGTTGGAAAATAAAAGAGATGAGGTGGACTGGTTTTTTAACATAATTTTAAATTTTGTTTATCTGATATTTGCAATAAAATTTCTGTTTTATATTCTTGAATGATGTAAAACTAATTTTCAGATAATTTTTGAGTTGTATTATTTTTTTGTTTCATAAAATGTTAATATTAAATATAATATTAATATAAAAATTTATAATTGAATAATATTGTTTAAAAAGTCTCGCAAGTGCATAAAAACGGCTCTGTGGATTTTCTTCTGACTCGTCATTCTAACTTCCATCTAGACGTCCATTTGTATGTGATTTTAGGTTTACGATAACGCGGTTAATTTACCAAATTTAGGTAAAACCGTAAGAGAGAATAAAATTCTATCTCAAGGACGGCTCTAATGATTTTCTTCAAATTTGCAACATATCCCAATTTTTACATGTTTTTTCGTTCGTAATTTCTAGTTACTACTGGAAAATTGTTAGGCATCAGGATTAGGTAGGTCAGAAATTGGTGTTTAAAAAATAGTTTTATCGATTTTTTTAAATTCGATATATAAACTTTATTTGTGTGTTTTTAACGCCGTATGTATAGCTGCCAATTTGTACTTCTTCTTCTTTTTTTTTTCTTTTTTTTTGACCGGAAATATTTTATAGGAATTTTTCATACATTTCCTATAAAGTTTTAATGATTAAATAAGGTGAAAATTTTTACTCAGAGAAAATGGTGTAAATAAAAAAAAAAAAAAAAAGAGAGAGAGAGAGAGAAAACGAGAAGTTGTTAGATATACGTATATATTAGATTGCTCTTAAGTCTTAAGTTAGGACAATTTGTTCAAAAATTGTTAGATGTTTAATGCCTATCAATTTTATGTCTCTTGACCACACTATATCCAAAAGCAGTATATAATGTGTGTAGTTGTGGGTAATTGAAGTCGGATTGTTGTTACACAATAGATTTATTATTATTATTATTTAAATTATTTTAAAAAAATTGACACTATGATTTTTTTTTCTCACTACATTATTTTTGCTCATAAAAAATCAGAAAAAATAGTTTGATGTAATTATATATATATATTATATATTTAATTCTGAAATATTTTGTGATTTAAAAGTTGTTCAAGTATCGAGATACATGTTAAATATTATATATTACTTGTATCTACAAATTAATTATTCATTATTTTTTTTAGATTTACTATTGTTTTAAATGTACATAAAAACCTTAATATATATACTTTATATATATATATATATATATAGATATATATATATGTATATATAACGGTTTAATTTTTGAATGTATAAATCCTTGCTTTTAAAAGGAAGCTTGAGTTGAATAAATATAATACTATTTGCATTATCAGCAGCCACAAACATCTGCGTATGCTATGCGGATGGCAGTGGTTTATAACTTAGGCGTGTGTTTCGCTCTTTGTGGCGATTTTCTCCTTTGTTTTTACATAATTACATTGTTAATAATATAAAAGAATTAAAGCCTCCCCCCATTTTTTTAATTATAACTGTTTATTTGGATGCCTATTTAAAAAACGCATAGGAACATGCAAATGCACATCGACAATTTTCCAATGAATCCACATATTTTTTGTGGCTCTTTAAATGAATTATTACTTTTAATCTTGCTATTTTCATTTATTTAATCAGGAATATGTATATTAAATTCGCTGTGATTACTGTAGCATAAAAACGCTGAAATTTAATTAATTAAAATGCCTCTTTTTAGACCAATGTTTATTCGAATTATTTTTTATTTTTATACACAAATTAGTTGTATCAGGTGCAAGATTTTTTGTAAGAAATATTTTATACTTTAGCTATAGAACCTGAATGATACATATTGATTTCAAAGATTATTTAAATTATTTATGGAAATGTGAACGCAGGCAGACGAACAAAGATTATTAATTAATCTTAACTTTATTTGAAATTTTGAAAAATGCATAACTCAACTGAAAATGAATTTCTAGCATTTTCCATTACACCTCTTTGTGGCCAAATATGCAAATCGTTGCTAACAGTAGCATAATCTATAGAGAAAATGCTTTTGTGAATTTAAATAATATATGTTTATTCCGTTTGTTTTTGTGCTGATTCAAAATATTATAATACTCTTTAAATAAATAATCGTCATAGACTGTAATGTATCCGAATTCTTTTTGCAAATCCTTGTATTAAAAAAAAAAAAAAAAAAAAAAAAAAAAACTGTGCTTTTATACTATTTTCAATAAAGAACATGACATAGTGAGCTAAATAACAATGTCATAGCTAACACAAAATCACATTCAAGGTATTCTAAAAATACTCAAGAAAGACAGACAGACAAATCGAAATCATAAATATTGTTCAACTTTCCTGGGAGAGCTAACATATTTGAATAATGCTTAATTTCTGATAATTTTTGTTTTAAAATTAAAACTCATATTTTAAATCTTAAACTGATCAAATACTAATTATTAAATTTAATAATTAAAAAATTAAAGACACATGTGGATGAATAATTAAATATTATTATGTATTATGTATATTTATTGATGTTTTATGTCCCACTTTTTTCTTACAGAAATTTTTTGTATACTTTGGAATAAACTAGAGGGACAATTACTATCCAAAAATAAATATATTAAAATCTCCGCAGTAGGGTCTCTCATGTATGTGTGTGTGTGTTTATTTATCAATACATAAGACTTTTTTTAAGAACATTTTCCGGCAAATTTTAAAATATTATATGATATCGGTTTGTCTATTTTTCGTTCCCCCCCTTTTTCTTTCTTTACGGGGGGGGGGGGGGGGAGAGGTTAATTTATAAAATGTTTTTATGATACTCTGAAACATATATATATATATATATATATTTTTTTTTTTTTTTCCAAGTTCATTATAGTTTTCTCTTAATTGTAAATGATATAAATAAAGCTATTCTTAAATGTACGGGCTGTCTGAAAAGGACTCTGGCATATCATGGACTATGACAGATACTTATCCAAAGAAATATTTGTTTTATTTTTATGCTGCATAAAACATCAGAAAAACATGTTTTGTATAAAATGTGGCATGATCAACTTAAGATTCAGTTGCGAGAGAAAAATATTAAGATACATTTGGAGATATACGTGAAAACTTCTTAAAGAGCATTTTTAGTTCTTTTATGCATTTTTAACATTATAACAAAATCAAAATGCGTTTATGATTTTGGTTCCATTGTGTATCTATCTTTCCGTTCTCTAATTCAGTTAATTATTTTAGAACATCTCTGATATATTATTCAGCTTTACTGTGGTGCATTCTTTATTAAAAAAAAAAAAAAAAGTAGTTTTCGTTTACGTACAGGATCTCAGGAAATAGAGTCTATGGGATGTTTCTTTCTTTAAAACATATTTGAAAAGTTGTATAATCTTCACATCACAGCAAAATTAACATACTTTATTTAGATGTAAAATACTGTGTTTCCTGTAGAATATGATCAGTATTAATAATAGGTTTATAGGGATCCGTAATCATTTTCATGCCCTATATAAGTCGAACTCACGCAAAGTAAATTTTCAGTGTGTCAAATTCTTTTCGACTTTTGTCTTCTTTTTTATACCTTTTCTTTCTTTCTTTTTAAAGTATAGTAATATAGGACGTATGCAAATTTTAAACGATATACAAAGATACACAATAATAAATTTTAAAAAAATCTATTTTATGCTTTCATTTTTAGAAAAATAAAATAAAATAAATGATCTAAAACTAGATTTTGTGGGATTTCTTCCTTCTTAATTAAAACGATATACAGAATTGATGTGTCATTACTGAGGTAAATTTCACTTGAGATTAATATAAAGGTAAAAATTACTTGAAAAGTGTTTTATAATTTATGCGAATTGCAACATTTTAAAAATTAATAAAACATGCATAATTGCTATAATATTTGAATAATATATATATATTGTTTTCAAATTACATAATACAATAGTTTATGTTTCATACCGTTTAAGCAGTTTCTTCAATTAAAGAGCAAAAACAAAACAAAAAGTAATAAATATAAAATTTTATTGTGTTTCTTTTTTTTTCATTGTGATTGTAATTTTTCTATGCAATTTTTATTTCATTTTGCTTTGATCAGGGCCCGTTTAAGACTGAAAAACGAGGTAAGAGAGGTGTCATTCAGGGGCACCCCCTAGTTCTATACAAATCATCTATATTCTTTGTTATATCTACAGATTTTTATGCAAGCTTAAAAAATGTGACTATTCACCATAAAATTTTTAAAGAAAAAAAAAAAAAAAAAAAAAAAAAAAAAAAAGAAGAAGCATAAGTTCATATCTAGTCTACTTTTTATGCAAATGATGTCAGAACACTAATTATTTAACATATAATGCTAATTCTATATTAATTTGACACAGTGCAGAAAGGAAATGGCATTCGAATACACACAAATCTCATGTAATTACATAATACCTAATAATATAGTAGATACTTTGTCAGTTAAAAAGAAATATAAAGCACCCTGATAACAAAATGGTAGTGGATGCTGCAGATAATTTTAGACAATATCAAACATTAAGTCCTTAAATTTTATTCAAATCAAAACTTTTTTCATTTCAAACTATAGTTATGGACTTTAGATTTAGAAAACATAAAATGCATTTAATATGAATGCAAAATAAATAAATAAATAGAAAATAATATGTCATTTAAAATACTTTTTTATAGACAAACACAAGACTGCCTAGTGAGTTTCGCAGTTTAGATAAAAGTTTCGTATATAAAATAAAAAATAAAAAAAATCTTGGACAAAAAATTATTAAAAAAAATATTTTAAAAAGTGAGTTTTGGGGGGACCCCCTTGTAAATTCTTGAGAAAGCCCGGGCTTCACGGGCCTATTCGGTAAACAGGCCCTGGTTTTGATGATTAGTTTTTTTTTTTTTTTTTTTTTTTTTTAACTAAAATAACAATGCAATTTATTTGAAGTAACATAGGCATTCTGAAACAAGGATTTACTATTTTAGCTACGATCGAATTTCAAAATTTTACTTTAAAAACCTTTAAAAAAATAATAATACATAGAATAAAAATAAAATAATTTCTTTTTAATAATAGAATTAAAATAATAATCGTATGTTTTACAGAATCTCGCCAACCGTTCAGTTTTCGTATGGTTGCCAGCCGGATGTATTTTCAAAAATCAAAACAAGTGCGAAGCGCGAAGCGCGAAGACAGTAGTAGTAATGAGTCGTTTAATGATACCATCTGCTTAATTTCATATTTAATTCAGTTAAGATTTGCTGCTAGACGAAGTAAATCTACAGATAAAAGATAAGTTTAATTTCATTTTACATATTACAATTTTAGCTATTTTAAGAATTACAAATTTTATAAATATGTGCATCGAAATATAACAATATTATGTGAGCTTAAACTTCTCCGAAATTATTTAAATTTTTAAAAGTAAATTCAAAATATTTTTATTATTATTATTTTTGAAATTTTTTAAAATGTTCCATTTTAATTTGTTTTTTGCTGGTTTCATATTACTATTGTTTAACGATATATTTTAGAAGAATGATTAGTTAATTTCTTATAAATATTTTTATGTTTGAGAGCTGAAGTTTAAGTTTTAGCATTCAAGCTTAAAAGTGTTTTTAAAACATTAACAAATTATTGAATCCACACCCAAAGAAAAGCACTGCGCTTTAAAATAATCTGCGCTTTATTTTATTTTTTTTTTTCTCATATATATTTAGAATTTATTGTTACATTGCAGTAATATAAAATCAGGTGAAAATAATAAAAATTAGTTAGAAAGAGATTTTTAAAAAAAAAAAATTAAAAAAAAAAAAAAATTGAAATTTGTTATTTTTAAATTTAAGTAGTTTTGGAGAAAACTTTATTTATATTGTTGTATATCAATGCATATGTATGGAAAATTTTTAAACTCTAAATAAATTATTTAAATACAGTTTTGCATTCTATATGCTTTGAAATATAATATCATTAAGTTTATTAAAATTTCTCAAAATCTATTTAAATTTACAATAATAATAAAATTTTTAGTTTTAATTTTTTGAAAATATTTTAGATGTTCCTCTTAACAAAGTTTTGTTTTATTTTTCCATCGATTATGTATTATTATAGTTTGGAAATAGAGTCTAAATACTTCTAGGTATTAATTTGTGTATACATTCATAAGTTAATGTTTTAAAAATATTTTCATTTTTAAATGAAGAAACTTTCCCACAAACTTCAGTATATAAATAAAAAAATCTTTAAAATTTTAACTTATCAATTAATCTAAAAATTAATACACAGACTAGATTCTATGGCTAAACTAAAATAATGTACAAACGGTGGAAAAATAAAACTTTTATTAGGAAAACAGTAAAAATATTTTTTTTTAATTAAATTAAAAATTTTTGTTATTATTGTAAATTTAAATAGATTTCGAGAAATTTTAATATACATAATAATATTATATTTTAATGGATTTATGTAAAATTGTATAATACTAAAACAGTAATTTACTAAAATTACTCACAGAATGATGCATTTGGAGTCACAAGGATTAAAACAAGCAAAATAATTCAAGAGTTTAGTTGTGCATAGCAGATGAAGAATAATGATACAAACAACAACAGGGATATGAACTACTTTTTTTATTAATTCAAATAATGTTTCAGAAATTTTAACATACTTACTATTCCTTTAATTTCAACGTATACGCATGAAAAATTCCATATTCTATGACAGTAATTCCCAAAAAGTGTCATAACATCTCTACATCCCTTAAAAAATTCCTTAAATTTTTGCATTTAAAAAAAAAAAATTCTTTTTTCCTAATCTGAAGATAATGACGTAATAGTTTTGATTACAAGACTTTGAACACCATAAAATTCAAGAAAATGCAACTGTTACAAACAAAGCGGCAACACATTCAATGTACTCAACGTGCTTGTTTGCAGCTCTCATGTCTACATTGTTCGCCTGAAGAAAAGTTGTGTCTTCTTTTGACACGAAACAATTGTTGCGAGTTCTTGCATTTTATGGTGTTTATTCAAAGTTTTTTAATGAATACTATATCTTCATTTTCTTCAGATTAGGGGAAATAAATATATATATTTTTTTTAAATGCAAAAATATAAGATATATTTTAAGGGATATAGCGACGTTATGACACTTTTTGGGAATTACTGTCGTAGAATATGGAATTTTTCATGCATATACGTTGAAATTAAAGGAATAGTAAGTATGTTAAAATTTCTGAAACATTATTTGAATTGAAAAAAAAATGTAGTGGGGTGCTTTTTTATAATGACGTCACAATTTTTTTTTTTTTTTTTTTTTTTTTTTTTTTATTGCACTATTTTAGAACGTTTACAGTACGTTTTCTAGAACGTTCTGAAAATGTGTATAACGTTTTGAAAACGTTCTAAAAACGTTTAGAACGTTCTGAGACCGTACATCTAGAACGTTCTCTGAACGCTTCTATAACACCGATGGTGATAGCTACACGTTCATTGAACGTTCCCTGAACCGTACTATTGTACGGCTTCAAGATGGACAAATAGACGTCTATAGCACGTTCAAAGGGAACGTTCTTAGAACGTGTTTGCAGAACAATTTTTGAACGTTCAGAGAACGTTTCGGTGCTGCTTGGGTTAGTATATGAAAAAAAAAACATATATAATACGAGACATTTTTATCCTACGCAATCTATTAAGTCATATTTCTTGTCAGAAAAACTGTAAGAAAAAAGATCATAAAGCAACGATATTAGATATTACGGTTGACCACAATTCAGTTGATAATATAATAAGAAATGGAGCACATTTCTTTTCTTTTCTTTTTCTTTTTTTTTCTGGAAAAAATGTAAAATAAATAAATCTTTCTTATTCCACTATTTTATTTTTTATAATTAAAATAAAGTTGAGATAACGAAATACTGCATTTTTCTAATCGAAAAAATATTAATACTTTCGCAACTGTTATACTTAACATTTTATTTTTAATACAAGGAGTAACTCCTGTGACATTTACGCTCAAACATTTCGTCAACAAGTATATATTTGTAATTCCTTCTTATAATTCTTAATGGGAAATACACAAATAAAAAACGTTTCATAACCGCTTTCTTTCACGTCCATAATAAATACGTATTTGAGCACTTTCGAATGTAGACGCTTTATTAAATATCTAAGAAAAATTCGATAGGAATCATCTTGAAACTTTGATAGTGTAAAGAACATATTGTACCAGTAATGGTATATTCATTTATTTCAGTAAAATTTATGTCTTGAAAAGGAAAAGGAGACCAGTAAAAAATTAAACAAAAATAAAAATGATTTGGATTACTCTGTAAAAATTAATCCTTTGAATGCTTTTTAGCTGTATCATGTAATTATGAGGAATTTTCTCATTATCTGCATAAATTTTTATGAGGCTACATAATCGTAAATATATAGCAAATAAAAAAAAAAAAAAGGAAAAATGAAATTCCCTTTTTTAATTATAACACGTAAGGTATTAGACACAGTACAAAGCCATTTTTAGGAAATTTGGCTCATTATATTAGACACGCCATATTGAAATCAGAATGCAAAAACGTTAAATATCTTGCGAAATATTGGCCTGAAAAATTACATTTCAATTTACTTAAAAAAATATATTTCTGAGATTAAGTATGCTGGGGAGACCAAAATTTCCTGACAAGCAGGGCTTGATCAACACACGGATCAACAGGGCCGTGTCCCAGAGGCCCTTGATTTGAGGCGCCTGAAATTTTCTTTAGAGTTTTAAAAAAGGTAATTAAGTTATACAAAAATACACTTGAAAATAGCACTTCATGAACATTTAACTTCTGGCAGCAAAATAAATTTTTACAAAGAGTAAAATTTTAATGTACATTTTTTGGTGAAATAGTAAAAACAATTGTATCTTTTTTTTTTTATTATTATTATTATTATTATTATTATTATTATTATTATTATTATTATTATTTTAAGAGGAGTAAAAATTATAAGGGAAATGATAGGTAGATGGGTCCGAATTTGTATCAGACCTTGGATCCAGTTTGGCTTGATCAGGCTCTGCCGACAGATTTAAACTATGATATAAAATCAATTAAATTTTGTATGAATGTGTGGTTTGCACTAGAGTGCTTCCTGTCGTAAAAAGTTTAGTTTAAGGAAATAAAACCATTCTAAGTTTCCCTTCAGTTAATACGTTTTGTAATCTTTTTTTGTAATTTTGCTATGGTCATCTTCCTCTCCAGATGTTTCACTTGTTCCTTTTTTTCTTTGTGTGTGTGTGGAGGGGGACTCTGTGAAGGACTAAATGCACACTGATCCTATAGCTTGACAGTTTTGAAGACGTAAATAACGCATGTAATCTTGTTTAGTGAACAATCAATGCAAGTGAACACGTAGATTGAATTAGATTACTATGATTCGAGGTATGTAGCTTGGGCTAGAAAGTGTGCACATATTGAAATATTGTAGAAAATATCGACATAGTAAACTGTCTTTGATTGCTTGCCCTTGCATTTTTTGAGTTTTTATGCTATTTTGCAATCACAGAATAATCTATGAGCATATTTTGGATGTAATTTTTAACTTCTCTTACGCATACATATTTTTAATTTACTTGCATATGTTAGAAAAAGTACTTGGATAATTTTTTTTTTTTAATTGCGCCTTGTTGCATTTGCAAGTTTTGGCGCACCCTGAATCCTTAAACAGGCTTTTGTCAGTTGATCTGCTTGTCCGCCTGGGTGTTTGTATGTGTGTATGCCTGTTATAAGCATATATCAAACAGAAACAATAGGATCTCGACAGAACAGAACTCAGTATTTTAACTCTGCATCACATAAGAATACAACACTAAATATTTCGTTCAGATCAACCAAGTGATTCGTGTACGGGAACATCCAAGACAATTGAAACACATTACATCTATGGGCCAGATTTTTGGTAGGTAGAGTTTAACATCTAGAGACTACACTAAATAAAATGAAATTAACATAAATGTTTTATATGCCTGAAAGCATGTTTGATGCATAATATAGTACGAAAATCATCCATCATTCGTTTACAGGTCTATCCAACAGAACTAGAATATAGTGGCTCTTTACTTGGAAAAGGCTGAAAGTGCATATCAGGTTGCGTATGTGCGTTATTATTATAGGACTATATTTAAGTACACAATACAGTGTGCACATAATCTACAGAAGGCATACAGAGCAATCAATATTTAAGCAAAAACATACTTTTGTCATTGAATATAATTTGTGGTAGGGCTTTACTACACTCATGTTTGTGAAAATTGCAACACCAAGAAGGAATGCTAATATGAGAATGATATTTATTGGGCACATACATTATAGTAGTAAGAGCAATTGGTTAAAATTTCAGGAAATTTGGAGTAATATGTACTAGTGAGAAAACAGTACATAAAGCAGCGTCCTCTGTGAGCAACAATAGCACTTGTCTCCCTAGGCATTGACTGAAACAGCGATTGGATGACATGTACGGGTAAAGCACTTCATGGAGCTTCAATACAATGCCACAATTCATCGATTGTAGTTACTGGTGAGTAGTGAGTGGCTAGTCACTTTTTAACGATTAAACAGTCATTTTCATTGGTGCAAGATCAGGAGAACGCGCTGGGCAGAGCAACAGTCAAACATATTCTGCATCAAGGAAGGTCTGGACAATACGGACAACTTGCACTCGCTCATTGTCCTGCTCAAATATTGCGCTTCGGAGACCTTGAATATAGGGCAGAGAGATGGGCCTTAACTCGTCAGAAATGTAATGGCGGGTATTCAGAGTGGCGGGAAATAAAACAACAGTTGATCGAGACGTGTATCCAATGGTACCGCATACCACCACTCCAGGTGGTATCCCAGTATGCGTCTACCAAAATTTTGAATACCCTCAAAACTGCGTCACTGATATGGGCGCCTTTAATGTGTGATCAACGACAAACCTGGATGCAGGAATGGCGTGAAGTCGCTTTTTAGACAAATCACAATCCTATTTACAGTATCAAGATTGCCTCATCCGTATTTAACAGCATTGTGAATAATGCACATTACCAGCTGGGATTCGACATCGTCACACTGTCCATCACCTGCAGTGATGGTACAGGGTTATATTGGATACACGTCTCGATTACTTCTTGTTCGCATCCCCGGCACTCTGAATAGCGGCTATTAAATTTCTGGTAAGTTAAGGCCCACCCCTCTGCCCCATATTCTAGGATTCCGTAGCACAACATTTAAGCAGGATAATGCACGACAGCAAGTTGTGTGTATTGTCTGGACCTTCATTGGTAGAGAAGTGTTCTACCGTTGCTCCGGTCAGCGCGTTCTTTTCAGCTCGTACCAATGAAAATATCTGTTTAATCGTTGAAAAGCGAATGGCCCGCCACCACTCACCAGTAACTACGGTCTATGAACTATGACATCCTGTCGAAGCTTCATGAAGTGCTGTACCCAAATATGTCATCCAATCGCTGTTCAACTCAATGCCTAGGCAGATAAGTGTAGTTATTACTCCCAGAGGACGCTGATTTA
The DNA here is from genome assembly GCA_963930645.1 of Salticus scenicus. NCBI lineage: Eukaryota > Metazoa > Arthropoda > Arachnida > Araneae > Salticidae > Salticus > Salticus scenicus. The sequence continues at coordinate 56,284,714 of OZ005654.1, read as the reverse complement.
TGTATAGTTTTCTCAGGATATATTACTCAGAACTTCCTGAAAGTTAAATCAATTGCTTTTTCTATTATAATATATGTGCCCAATAAATTTCATTCTTATATTCGCATACCTTCTTGGTGTTACAATTTTCACAATTATGAGTGTATATTTTATCATATCTAGGAAAACTGCTCAGGAATGAAAATTAATTCCTCATATCCATGCGATAAATAAAGTATTTGATTTAGAAACAAAATTTTTCAGCGTTTGTTTTCAGCATAATTTCACGTTTCCAGGTTCTCTTATAACTAAAGTTAAGTTTTTAATGGTTGATCCTTGTTTATGTTAGTTATCAGCGTAACTTAAAAATACATAATTGCATGCGATTCGTATGTTATATTTTAAAGTTCATATGAGGTTGCCACTTGAAAAGTTTGATCAGAATTGAAAGGAATTATGGAGTGAAGCGGATGAACGTTGTTTGAATAATTTGAATAAACTTTGAAATTCTGTATAAATGTAAGTTTTTCAATTTTACATAAATGTCGGTACTATATTCAAACTGATGTTGTGAATTCATACAGAATTGTAAAATAAAGCTGTTCCTAAACCTAGATTGAATTATTTTTAACGTAGGTTTATACGCAGTACTGGTTATCTTAGCTTTTAATTTTCAATCTGCCTCTATAGTATTAAAATGCTGAAAAAGAGAAAAATGTGTGAATAAGGGGTAAAAACAAAGAAATTCAGATAGAATGTTAGAAATTAGTATTATTAGGTTTAAAAGACCGAGAGAACGATTGCGAGTATTTTTAAAGTCTAAAATAATTTGGAGGAGCTGAAACGGTAGGTGAAGGACTATGCGCGGCGCGCAGGAAGTTGGGGCCAGGATTGATTATTCAACAATGGGAGAAGATTTTTTTATTATATATATATATATATATATGTTTTTCCCTTACGATAATATAGTCATGCATTAGGAGTATTACTTACAAACTTTGAATAAACACCATAAAATGCAATAAACTCGCGAGTTTATTGCATTTTATGGTGTTTATTCAAAGTTTGTAAGTAATATTTTTACAACGCCAGTTTATTGATGCTTCTTTATTAAAAATGCATTAGGAGTGTCGAACATAAATGCACGCGCGCAGAACACAAAGGCTTGCGTTGCCGAAGGCAGTGGGAACCATGTGTGACATTTTTTCCAATCAGATTTTTTTTCTCCTTTTTTTCACATAATAAAAATTAATGCAATTTTGAGAATTCATTAACTACAGTGATTCAAAAATAGTGACCAGCGAAGCGGGCGTAGCCTGCTAGTTTAAGATAATTTAGACTTTCGAATATCGCCAGCTAGCCGATTTTATGTTGCATGATTTGGAAATTAGTTAATTGTCAGCTCGCTATTTCGTTTAAAATATTAATCCATATTCACCTGAAAAATCACATTTCAATTAACCCAAATAAAATATTTCAGAGATTAAGTATGCAGAGCAGACCAAAATTCTCTGACACGCAGGGCTTGATCAACACACGGATCAACTGGGCCGTGGCCCAGAGGCCCTTGATTCCTGAAATTTTCTTTACAGTTTTAAAAAAGGTAATTAAGTTATACAAAAATACACTTGAAAATTAACTTCTGGCAGCAAAATAAAAAGTTTTACAAAGAGTAAAATTTTAATGTACATTTTTTGGTGAAATAGTAAAAACAATTGTATCTTTTTTTTTTTTTTTTTTTTTTTTTTTAATTTTTTTTTTAAGAGGGGTAAAAATTATAAGGGAAATGATAGGTAGATGGGTCCGAATTTGTATCAGACCTTGGATCCCGTTTGGCTTGATCAGGCTCTGCCGACACATTTAAACTATGATATAAAATCAATTAAATTTTGTATGAATTTGTGGTTTGCACTAGAGCGCTTCCTGTCGTGAAAAATTTAGTTTAAGGAAATAAAACGAATCCAAGTTTCCCTTCAGTTAATACGTTTTATTAATTTTTTTTGTGATTTTGCTATGGTCATCTTCTTCTTCATATGATTCAGTTGTTCCTTTTTTTTGGGGGGGGGGGATTTGTGAAAAACTAAGTGCACACTGTTCCTGTAGCTTGACAGTTTTGAAGACGTGAATAACGCATGTAATCTTGTTTAACGCACAATCAATGCAACTGAACACATAGATTGAATTAGATTACTATGATTCCAGGTATGTAGCTTGAGCTAGAAAGTGTGCACATATTGAAATATCGCAGAAAATATCCACATACTAAACTGTCTTTAATTGCTTGCCCTTGCATTTTTTGAGTTTTTATGCTAGTTTTCAATTACAGGCCCATCTAGGAGCATATTTTAGATGAAATTTTTAACTTCTCTTACACATACATATTTATATTTACTTATATATGGTAGGAAAAGTAATTGAATCATTTTTTTTTTTTAATTGAGCCTTGTTGTATTTACACGTATTGGCGCCCCTGAATCCTAAAAACAGGCTTTTGTCAGTTGATCTGCTTGTCTGCCTGTGTGTTCGCCTGGGTGTTTGTATGTGTGTATGCCTGTTATAAGCATATATCAAGCACAAACAGTAGGATCTCGACAGAGCAAAACTCGGTATTTTAACTCTGCATCACATAAGAATGTAACACTAAATATTTCGTTAAGATCAACCAAGTGATTCGTGTACGGGGACATCCAAGACAATTGAAATACATTACACCTAGGGGCCAGATTTTTGGTAGGTACAGTTTAACATCTAGAGACTACACTAAATAAAATGAAATTAACATAAATGTTTTATATGCCTGAAAGCATGTTTGATGCATAATATAGTACGAAAATCATCCATCATTCGTTTACAGGTCTATCCAACAGAACTAGAATATAGTGGCTCTTTACTTGGAAACGGCTGAAAATGCATATCAGGTTGCGTATGTGCGTTATTATTATAGGACTATATTTAAGTACACAATACAGTGTGCACATAATCTACAGAAGGCATACAGGGCAATCAATATTTAAGCAAAAACATACTTTTGTTATTGAATATAATTTGTGGAAGGGCTTTACTACACTCATGTTTGTGAAAATTGCAACACCAAGAAGGAATGCTAATATCAGAATGTTTTTTATTGGGCACATACATTATAGTAGGAAGGCCAATTGGTTAAAATTTCAGGAAATTTGGAGTAATATGTACTGAGAAAACAGTACATAAAACAGCAACCTCTATGAGCAATAATAGCACTTATCCCCCTAGGCATTGACTCAAACGGTCTACGGGTAGAGCACTTAATGAAGCTTCAATACAATGCCACAATTCATCGATTGTAGTTACTGGTCAGTGGTGAGTGGCTAGTCGCTTTTTAACGATTAAACAGTCATTTTCATTGGTGCAAGATCAGGAGAACGCGCTGGGCAGAGCAACTATCAAACATATTCTGCATCAAGGAAGGTCTGGACAACTCGTCAGAAATGTAATGGCGGGTATTCAGTGTGGCGGAAAAAAAACAACAGTTGATCGAGACGTGTATCCAATAGTACCGCATACCACCACTCCAGGTGGTATCCCAGTATGCATCTGCCAAAATTTTGAATACCCCCAAAACTGCATCACTGATATGGGCGCCTTTAATGTGTGATCAACGACGAACCTGGACGCAGGAATGGCGTGAAGTCTCTTTTCAGACAAATCACAGTTCTATTTACAGTATCAAGATTGCCTCATCCGTATTTAACAGCATTGTGAATAATGCACATTACCAGCTAGGATTCGACATCATCACACTGTCCATCACTGGGGTCCCATTGGATACACGTCTCGATTACTTCTTGTTCGCATTCCCGGCAGTCTGAATAGCAGCTATTAAATTTCTGGTGAGTTAAGGCCCGCAGAATAATGCACGACAGCAAGTTCTGTGTATTGTCTGGACCTTCATTAATAGAGAAGGGTTCAACCGTTGTTCCGGCCAGCGCGTTCTCCTGATCTCGTACCAATGAAAATATCTGTTTAATCGTTGAAAAGCGAATGGTCCACCACCACTCACCAGTAACTACGGTCTATGAACTGTGACATCCTTTTGAAGCTTCGTGCAGTGCTGTACTCGAATATGTCCTCCAATCGCTGTTCGACTCAATGCCTAGGTAGATAATTTAGTTATTACTCCCAGAGGTCGCTGCTTTATGTACTGTTTTCTCAGGATATATTACTCAGAACTTCCTGAAAATTTAACCAATTGTTCTTCCTACTATAATGTATGTGCCCAATAAATACAATTCTTATATTCGCATTCCTTCATGTTGTTACAATTTTCACAAGCATGAGTGTATATTTTACCGTATCTAGGAAAACTGCTCAGGAATGTAAATTAATTCCTCATATCCATTCGATTAATAAAGTATTTGTTTTAGAGTAAAATTGTTCAGCGTTTGTTTTCTGTATAATTTCGCGTTTCCAGGTTCTCTTATAACTAAAGTTATGTTTTTAATGGTTGATCTTTTAGTTATCAGCGTAATTTAAAAATAAATAATTGCGTGCGATTCGTATGTTGTATTTTAAAGTTCATATGAGGTTGCCACTTGAAAAGTTTGATCAGAATTGAAAGGAATTATGTAATGAAGCGGGTGAACGTTGTTTGAATAATTTGAATAAACTTTGGAATTCTGTATAAATGTAAGTTTTTCAATTTCACATAAATGTCGGTACTATATTCAAACTGATGTTGTGAATTCATACAGAATTGTAAAATAAAGCTGTTCCTAAACCTAGATTGAATTATTTTTAACGTAGGTTTATACGCAGTACTGGTTATCTTAGCTCTTAATTTTCAATCTTCTTTTATAGTATTAAAATGCTGAAAAAGAGAAAATTGTGCGAATACTATACCAACTTATTTATTTACTTAAAGAAATCTTTCCGGCAAGAAAGACTGTACGTCAAATCGCCCCAATGTTATTCTAAGAAAGCACCACAGAGCTGGCATTTAAAAATAATTGACCCAAAATTGTGAATAAACACCACAAAATAAAAGAACTCGCAACAATTGTTTCTGGTCGAAAGAAAACATGACCCTTCGTCAGATGAATAAGATAGACTCGAGTGCTGCAAACAAAGTACCCCAATGTACGTCTGTGACTTTATCTTGTACTAGCAGGCTACGCCCGCTTCGCTGGTCACTACATTTAAAAGAATTTTCAAAAGAATTTGATCAGTATTTTTTTCCCCTCACATCATAAATCAAAGCAAATAAAAAGGAAAGAAAGAAAGAAAGAAAATTACCTTTAAATCGCTCTAGACCTCGCTTCGGGTACCCGCTGCCTACAGCAGCTCTTTTTTCCGCCCGTACCCCATCGGGTCCAGGTTCCAACTGTCATCAGAAAGGTCTTTCCCGGGCACTTGAATCTGCGTATTTATCGACGACGTGTGAATCATCTGTTATTTAAGAACTACGATTTTAAAGATACTTTATCTCAGCATCTATTATATATTTTAGTTTTTGAACCATGTGTTTTATAGGTCCGTTATTTACACTATATTACGATTTGATTCCGACCAGTATAATAAAATAAAATATTTTCTTTTAAAAGGAATTAAATACATGAAAAACAAATAAATTTTAATCAGTTTAATCCTTTCTATTATATGCTACTATTTTTTTCTCCAATTAATATTATAAATTAAAAAAAAAAAAAAAAAGAAAGAAAGAAAGAAAAAGGATGTTTATTTTAAAGGAGTTAATTTAAAACGAAAAATAAAATGTTGTTATACCAAAAAAATTATACATAAACATAACAATTTATCTCTATTGCATTATCATTTGATTTTCAATAAATATAATAAAAAATAATTTAATAAAAAAATAAAAAAAAAAAGATTTCGCCTTCAAACGAATGCATTAAGTAAAAAATAAATTGCGTAATAGCCGTTGCTGAGATACGCAAACGATTACAATGGAAGAATAAATTCATGAAAGATGAAACATAAAAACCCATATTTAAATAAAAAAAAATAATAATAATTATAAAAGTTCAAATTCGAAATTCGAAAAAATCTCGATGAGGTGTGCACCTACAGGGTGCCAGGTACCCGTCTGCCAAATTTTGTAGCTCTGCGATTAGTAGTGTGAGCACTAGAGCGCAGATACACAAACACACACACACGCACACAGACACGTCTCTCTATTTATATAGATTAAGTAAAAAAAAATAAAAAATTCTCACAGAGTAAACTTATCTTCCAAAACAAAGTACATAATTAGTATCAGGCAAAATAAAAAAGAAATGCACTTTTACAACAATTTTTTAAGTGTACAGCATTTTCAAGTAAAATTAGTTTAAAAAATAATTTTCTATATAATAAATGAATTACACATATATTATTATTACGACTGAATAAAAATCACATGTTCTATTTCAGGTAATTCTGCTTGCCACTTTTCTTTCAAAGCGATTTTATTTCTTTTACTGGTGCTTTTTTTTTTCTTACTCCTACAATAGATTTTTACACATTCTTTCACTTAGAAGTCGACATATTTCCTTACATTATACTCTTTATCTTTTCAAAAACTACTCCCGAGAGAATATATTTCTCGTACTTTTATCCATTTGACTAAGGTATTTGAGAAATATGTCAAAATATTTTCAGTGAAGCAGATTTCCTTTTTTCTTTGTATTCTACAGCCTCTTTCAAAATAACACAATGCATTGCTTGAATAATAAGTTTCATTTTTATCGTCAAGTTGACTTTATTATATTCTTTACTATTATTTCTCTGTATTTAGTTTGCAATATTTTTTTTTTAGAAAAATAACAAAAAATAAATAAATAAGTTACAAAGATAAAATATGAAAAGCAATTTTTATTATTTTAAAGCGATATTAATCTAGTTTGTGTGTGGTTGGTTTGCATACAATTTTGATATACATTTGAAGTGAAACATTTGTGTGTTAAAATGGGAATAAATTTTAGTAAGTAAATTTTAAATCACTTTCATTTTTAAATATTTATTAAATTCATTTGACCAAATGAGTGAATACTGAATTTTTTTTTTTATCTAAAATAAAAAATGGTAACCTTTATTTATTTACTTTTAATTGTTTTTTATTCTTTTAAATTTTTCTAAGACTGTTTAAAAATGTCTCTTTAAATATCTCTTCTTAACAACAAAACTGTAAATTAGATAAAAAAATCTGGAGTGACTCCACTCGACTTTCCGAACATTGAGTAACTAACAGTTTTGTAGATAAAATAAAGAAAGAGGTGTTGCTAGACAAACAAAAAAGAGAAAACCAGAGCAGAGTGTTTGAATATTTTTCTCCATTTATCACACGAGGTTTTATTTAACGCTACTGAACTTTGAGCCCTTAGATCATAAGGATAAAGAATTTTTCGTTGTGTCCCTGTAAAAATCTATAAATGCCAGATTCACCAAAATGCTTATAGTTAGTGCAACAGTGATTTATAATATTCATACAAATTTTCAGCTCAATTGAATAAGGCGTTTAGATGCTATCGCTGGTCTCATAGGCCATAAATATAAAGAGTTTTTCTTTGTGTCCCTGTAAAAAAACTGTAAGTGCTAGATTCACCAAAATCTATACAGTTGGTTCAAATGTGACCTATAACATGTGCACAAATTCTTTGCTGAGATTAATAAGGCGTTTAGACGCTATCACACTTTTAAAAATTTGGCAAAGAATTCTTCTTCGTGTCCCTGTAAAAAAACTGTAAAAGCTAGATTCTCCAAAATCTATACAGATTGAGTATCTGTGACCTATAATATGTGTATAAAGTTTTTGCTCAATTGAATAAGGCGTTTAGATGCTATCGCACTTTTAAGATTTTGGTCCCTTGGCCATAATGATAAAGAATTTTTCTTTGTGTCCCTGTAAAAAAACTATAAGTGCTACATTGACCAAAATCTATAGGGTTCGTACTATGGTGACTTACAATATACGTACCAACTTTCAGCTTATTCGAACTAAGCGTTTAGACGCTAGCGTGTTCACTCACAGACATACACACATACATACACACATACATACACACATACATACACATATCATCGTAAAAATAGTGAAAACGGACTCGTTGGACCTCGAAAGGTATAGAAACATCAAAATCTCGAATTCGGATTTTTGACATGATTACAATACTTTCCTCACTATAGTGTTCGGAAAGTAAAAAAAGCAATTTTTTTATGACTTAGATGCTGCTAAAGACAAGCGTTAAAAAAAATTAAAATTAGCTCAACATATTATTATTTTATATATGTATAAGCGTTAATTTTAGAGAATTATAATGCACAAAATGTTACTGAATGAAACACCAATTCATTTTAATAAGAGCTGAATAAAAAAAAAAATAAATAAATAAACATAATGAAGACGTTGCAACTGCTGCTTGATTCGATTTTAAAATTGAATATTCACATCGAATTGTTTGGTACCGTTTTTCATAGTTAAGTGATAAAGTAGGTGATCGAAAGGTGGCCATAGTTAAGCTTTGAGATTGTATTATAATTTTCTGGTTGGGTTTATGTTCTGGACTTTTTTTCGTAAAAGACTACACTTTTCTCTTACACAAATCAACTATAATTTTCTTTGTAAAATGTAATTTAGATATTTTTATAATGCGATTTCATTTCAAAATTGTAGCTTATGGGCCACCATTGACGCATAGTGTTCCAAAAGGGGCCCATGCATTGAAAACACCTTTAAAATGTACTTATAAAACGCTCTTTTGTTATGTTTCTTCTTATCAATCTTATCTTTTCACACAAAAAGAGTTTCAACTAACTTTTGTGCAAAGTAGCTCAGAATTTTTATTCTGGGATTCATTAACTTCTTTCGGATGATCTCTATGGAATTCTCAATAGTGTAGAAATTATTGGATAATAAACGATAATACTTTTTTTTTTTTTTTAGATATTTAAGCAGAAATTTTGAGAGTTACCCTTATTACATTAATTTCCGTTTTCATTTGCTCAGTTGGCTCACGTGTTCCAAGGTTTTCCGATATCTGGGCCACCTGGAGAACATGCATAGGGTCGCAATTATCACGTAATTAAACATTTTATCTTATAATTTTTTATTAATAATAAAGTTAATGTAGTTAAAGAGAAAGAAATTAGCTTTTAGAAAACGTATCATAATTCATAGTTCTACGAATTTAAATACATGTAATTTAAATTACCTTCCTATCCGGAAATTAGAATGACAACCCTTCTAAAGTGAAACCATTTCATACAATGGCGGTCGATCAAGATAATGTCTTTAAATTCAGGCAATCTTAGAGATACATAAATTACAATAGTGCCGTTTTATTATTCAAAATAAAATTTAACCACTTTTAGGGTGGTGGGCTACCTTAGGAACACTGGCCACCTTTGGTTCACATACCTTATCATTTTCCTGTTTAAAAATGCTTCGAGTTTGTGAGAATTCTTTAACAAGATTTGCTATATTATGGAAATTTTAACACGTTCTACTCAGAAACAAGATATATCATACCACTAACTTAAACAGCATATACCATATTATTTTAGTTTTCAAATCGAAGAATTAGATAAATCATGAACACCACATATTGGTTGAAGGAGGATTTTAAGAGGAGATGACATGTCTGGAGAAGTATGAAGCCGAAATCTTCATCGAAAAGACACCAGGTAACACAATACTAGCCAATGTTATGGTAGACTCAATATGGCTTCTCTCGTGGCACCATTATATTAGAAACCAAATTGAGTAGACAACTGTTAACATTAAAGCGTTTAGGTGCTATCGTCTTCACTCACATAAATACACACACATGCACATATACATCATCGTAAAAAGAGTATAAAGGAACTCAAGGGACCTCAAAACGTATATATACACCAAAATCTCAAAGTCGATTTTTTGTCATGATTACAATACTTTTCTTAGATATATATGTTCGGAAAGTAAAAAGTAAAAATTATAAAATTATATCTGTGCAGAGTAGATATTTATTTCAAAATGATAAGGAAAACATAAATTTAAATACTTTTTATATAGTGTACTGAATTAGTAGCCGAGAGTTTCTGCTCTCAAAGCTAAAATATAGTAGATTCCAGCTTTGAAAGTAGGTCGCGATAACAGACATTAGAAAAATGCGCAAATACGGGCTAGGATCCCTTATAAGAACTGCCTCCCAGTGGAGAACATTCTAGCGATGCATTCATCACAGTGGTAGGCTTTACTTTGCGCATAACTTCACCATAAAGCACGAATGGTTTTATTCAAAGTAAAACACATCTATAAACTTAAGAAATTTATTTTTTAATATGCTAATATTTAGCCTTTAATTTTTTTTTTTCAAAATTACCTAATTAATCAAAATTTCCATCAATTCTATTTATCTCCTGGTAATTAATTAGTTATTATGTAGATCTACTGATCAGTGACATAATAATATGATCACCTTTGGTTTAACCCATTTTGTCAGATAACTAAGGAAGTACTAGAAGATTTCTTCAGCATTTTCGTGAGTGGAAAATATATGTTTTATCACATATTATCTAATGAAATTTTAATAACGGAGACTTTTACAGTAGCTACAGTCAACCCAAGAAATTTTTTCTCTTTATAAGAAAATTCAGCGATTTAAAATGCATGTTTAGTACTATCTCTTATTTAGTTTTATTTTCTAAAATCGTTTCTTTTTTCTAAAATGTATTCTTATAAAGAATACCATTTCTGCAATTTCTTATGTAAAATGACCTCCCATTTTGCCCCACAACTTACCGTTATTTTGGAACGCCCCTCTATCTTTATCACTGTTTGGCACTTTTATGGCCATAAATTTAATTTGGAGGGGAGGCGGGGGAAGGATAATAAATAATAATAATATCAATAATAATAATAATAATATCAATAATAATAATAATAATAATATCAATAATAATAATAATAATAATATCAATAATAATAATAATCATATATACTATCGGAAATCTTTTTAAATAAATATTTTATTAATTACAAGTGAAATTAACTAAGGATAATAAAGTTAAAATTTTCTTAAAAATAAATTTTTTATAAAACATTCGAGAAAAATATTGCATGCATTTTTGCATACAAATAGAAAATTATACCCTAATCAATTTATTTTTATCGCAAATCCTTCGCCTTAAAGTCCCCTATTCCCATAAACGAAGACGTTATTTCTTCAATCAGAATATATGGTTTTACACTTTCTATGGACTATAGGATTTAAGAAATATGTCAAAAGGTTTTTGTAAAGAAATTTATTTTTAAATTTGAATCTCAACGTTACTTTCTTAGGGAAATATTGCAAATTATTCATAGAAATATGTTTTAACACAAACTAGCTAGAAAAAAATTTTTAAAATTTATTTTTATTTATACTTGCATTTGAAATATTATAATCGAAAAATTCAGTTATGCTGTATAAACAAAAACATCGTATATATGTATATATATATATATATATATATATATATATATTTTTTTATACACTGATGGAAAAAAAAATCCCAACACCAGGAAAGAGCTGTGCTAGATAAACGAAATTTGGTAGGCGTGTTTATACATCTGAAAGATGACGTCGATTCAAATTTCGAGCTACGCGCATAAGTGTGGCGCTAGTAGCCACACTATGAACATGCAAATGAGGTTTGCTTTAAATAAGCGCTGTAAGGTTCGTGATCGTTATTTACAGTTGAGATTTGACGTAGTGGGTTAATGTTAGTCAAGTATGCCTCTAAGAAGACGAAGAAGCCATTATCAACAGCTCACTGAGTTTCAACGAGGTCGTGTAGTATGGCTACGAGAAGGTGGGTTTTCTTTCCGCGATATTACAGAAAGACTTGGCAGGAACGTATCCACTGTGCATGAGTGTTGGCAGCAGTAGTCAAGGGAAGGTACTGCCTCAAGAAGACCGGGTTCCGGGCGACCACGTGGTACTACTGAGAGGGAAGACCGCCGTGTTCGGCGTATGGCTGTGGCTAATCGTACTGCGTCTGCAGCTGAAATTCGAGCTGCAGTTGGCACCACAGTGACACAACGAACTGTTACAAATCGGTTACTTAAAGGACAGCTCCAAGCCAGACGCCCTGTAGCGTGCATTCCACTGACTCCAAACCACTGCCGTTTGCGACGTGAGTGGTTTCAAGCTAGAGCTCATTGGAGGACGGAGTGGAGATCTGTTGTGTTTTCTGATGAAAGCCGGTTCTGCCTTGGTCGCAGTGATAGCCGTGTGTTGGTTAGAAGGAGGCCAGGTGAACGCCTGCTAGCGACCTGTCTGCGGCCTAGACACACAGGGCCTACTCCTGGAGTTATGGTTTGGGGAGCAATTTCGTATGACAGCAGGAGCACTCTCGTGGTTATCCTACGCACCCTGACTGCAAATTTATACGTCAGTCTAGTGATACAACCTGTTGTGCTGCCATTCATGAACAGCATTCAAGGGGGTGTTTTCCAACAGGATAACGCTCGCCCTCATACCGCTGTTGTAACCCAACATGCTCTACAGAGTGTCGACATGTTGCCTTGGCCTGCTAGATCACCAGATCTTTCTCCAATCGAGCACGTATGGGACATCATTGGACGACAACTCAAGCGTCATCCATAACCAGCATTATCCGTCCCTGCATTGACCGCCCAAGTACAACAGGCATGGAACTCCATCCCACAAACTGATATCCGACACCTGTACGACACAATGCATGCACGTTTGCATGTTTGCATTCAAAATTCTAGCGGTTACACCGGTTACTAATGTACCAACATTTCACATTTGAAATGGCTCTTCTCGCCAATGGCTCTACCTGTGATCTTGAAACTTTAATCAATTAAATATGTTACCTTGGCAAATGTATTGCTGAAATTTCATTACTGTACAATAATTTTTTCTTGGTGTTGGGATTTTTTTTTCCATCAGTGTATAAAGTATCAGGCGTACCTAAAAGTTATCCTATTCTCCTTCAAAGTACTCTTCTTGACTAGCGATGTATCTTACTTATCGCTGATAGCATATTCGAATTATATCTCCAAGGCTTTCGCCTGCTCCGTGGTGACTCTTTCAATTTCGAGAAGGGAATCATGACATTTTCCTATTAGTACATTTTTTTAAGTAGAAATCACAAGGAGCTAAATCTGGAGAGTAAAACAAATGCGAACAAACACGATTTTTTTTTTTTTTTTTTTTTTGAATGGGGGGGGGGGGGCGAGGGATATAAAAACTAGAGGAAATATAGCAACATTAGGGGCATGACTTACTGTCATATTAAGTGGGGGGAAATATTGGTCCATTTTTATTTTCCGTACAGAAACGTATGAAATATGGAGTTCTTTTGAAAGCTATCGAAAAGTCAATCATCTATTTGAACAATTCGTCATTGCTAATAATAAATAAAGACCGTCATTAATTTGATTTCATATTTGCTAATATTAATCACATTTTTCAAGTGCAACTTAATATGAACTTGAAAATACCAAATTTGAATTTTCTGCTGTTAATTGTTTTTAAGTTATGCTGAATACAGATCAAGCGTTATAAATTGGACTTTCGTATTCAAGTAACATGAGAACACTTAATTATAAAAAAAACAAGAGCTGAAAAATTAATTAATATATATATATATATATATATTTACAGCTTGGGTATGAGAAATTAGTTTTTATTTCTGAGCGGTTTTTATAGACATGGTGAAATATAGTAAAGCTCTTCCATCAATTACATTAAATAGAAAAGAGCGTTTAGCTTCTTCGTATATTGGGTAGCCCTGTATATTGTCTGTAAACTATATATACATCACATTGTGCAGTTAAATTTAGTTTTGCGTTAAAAACGCACAACACAAAATAAAACACACTTCCAGCAATATCCATAAATAGCTCCAGTATTTCCAAATACTTTGGGTAGCTCTCCTGACGAATAATGAATGATTTCCATACAACAATCTGCATAAAACATGCTTTTATGCATATAAAAAGTATATTCATTCCATTTTGCTTAGGGAAGTTTATACATGTTAAACTGTACTAAAACATTTTTCCCATAGACATACTGTATTTGAATTCTCCTGAATACACAACATTTCCTTGATCTCAACAGACAGCTTAGTGTAGCATCACTATATAATACACATTTAGAATACTGACTTTCGACTTAATGCTACAATTTGTCCTTGAAATATGCTGATAACAGACACACAGACTAACACACAGACCAAGCGCTAAAAACATGATTTTCGGATCTAGGGGACCTCAAAACGTGTAAATGTAACAACATCTCGATTTCGAAAATTTGATCTTAAAACAATACTTTCTCTACCATATATATGGGTAAGAGAAAGTAAAAATGGAGAATTTGAGGGATGCGAGACTATGAAGAGATGAAAGAGATAAAGAGATTTGTAGATCCACAAAAAAGGAAAATTATTATTATCATTAAGAATTAGTGTGTTTAATTTTTAGAAAATATATATTTAGTGCAATGTGATAAAATCAGTGGTTTTTTGTTTTACAATCTCTTTAGAAAAAAAAATGAAAGTAATTTTTTGATTCAGCATTCTCTCAGACATAAAGTTACCAACAAATTTTATGCAGCTGGAAAAAAAATTGACTTATTATTTCAAGATATTTCAATCATTTTCATAAGTAACAAGTAAAATTCATTCAGTAAAAAAAAAATATATTATGTATTTTGTTGTTGTTGTTGTTGTCATACAAACATTAATGAAAGTTTATATATTTAATGTATCATTCATAATAAAAGATATAGTCATGTATCTGTTTTACTATTTCATTCAGATACTCGTCAAATGTGTTTCCACGAAAGAAAATGCGAATAAGATTTTTACTATTTTTTTTCCATCAGTGAGAAATGATTTGAATTGTTTCTTTTTCAATTGAAAATATATTACAAATCTTTTCTCTTTCAACTTAAGGAAAAAATAAATATTTTTTATAATTTTCAGTTGTTGACTGAAGTCGAGAGCTTTATTTGTTCAATGGATAATGAAAAACATTCTTTTGTATGATAAGTGTAGTATACAAAATGGAAGTATCTTTATTACGTAAAAGTTCTCAATAGATCATGAAATAAAATAACTAAAGGCTGATCTATTCCAGCCATTTTCTTTCTTTTTTTGTTACGTAATTCAACCAAATTATACCTGTTGTAATTTTGCTGAAAATTCCATTTATTTCCTTCTATTTTATATTATATCCATCTCATTCGATTTTGGTAAAAAAATCTTGCATTTATTTAGTATTTTTTCATTATTATTCTGAATATGGATTTCGTTTTTTTTTTTTTTTTTTTTTTTTTTTTTTTTCAAGATCTAAATAAACTATAAAAACATTAATTCTTTAAAATATAGCTTCAATAAATTATCCTTAAATAATTATTGTTTCATTTAATATCAATTTAAAAAACGTTATCCTAAAATCTCTAAAGTAATATCCTTCATTTACAAATTTTAGTTAAAGTGGAAATGCTCCGCAATACGTAGGTATGCTTTATCATACAGAATTAATTAAAGACAATATTATTATTAGACAAGTTTTATTATTAAAAATCTTTTTTAATAATAAAACAGATTTTTCTCTTTGTTTATTATAGTATTTATTGTTTTATCTATTATGTTTAGTCCATTTTGTATTTACATACTTAGTAAATGAGTTGATTTGTTATTATAAAGTACAGATTTACAGATTTTAATTTTAAGGTAAAAAATCGGATAAATTTCTGAGATAAAGTTGATTTGGTAGTAAATTGAAAGTTCGAGTAAATTGAAGTGTAAATAAATTAAAAATAGTGGACAAAATGCTCTGAAAACGAATACAAAAATGTGTGAAATTTAAAAAGGGCAGATATTTTATTCTTCATATCCAGTACGGTAACCTGTCGTCAGTGCAGTAAAAGTAATGCATGAGATTTCTGTTCTTTTTAAACATCCCAATTAAGGAATTTTCTTGAAAAGAATATCTAGAATTCGAAAGTTCTATAAATTGTAATGTCTTTAATCCAATAATCAACATAATAATATTAATGAAAGAATGAGAGAGAAACATAATGTAGTTTTAATTAAAAACCAACTTTAAGCACTTTCTCTCGACGAAAATCGAACCCGCAATCCCTGATTTCGCAGCCCGTTACTTCATCTCGGAGTTACAACTTTTCCACACCGACAAAATAAGTTTCACTACAATATTTACGAAATTTTAAGCATTTTTTAATATATTAATAATTATAGCATAAATATTTTATATTATGTTTAAGGAAAAAAGTAAACATTATTGCTAAACTATGTAAAATAAATAAATAAAATAAAAATAGGAATAAAATATATTTAAATTTTGATCTTTTCAACTATTGTAAAGTTTTCAAAAACAACTAAATAAAAATATTTAGATAAACCAAAATGTAGAAATATTCAAAAGTTCGACGAGCATGACCTGCTTTTAAACAACTTTAACAGTAAAACCTGTCACCTACTGCTATGACAGAGTATTCTTAAAATAGTACAAATAGCACGTATATAATACGCATAGACAATAGCACAAAGGATTTCCAGAATAAAAAAAAATAAATAAATAAATAAAATGAAAAAAAAGAACGCAATGTATATTTTTGAAACATAAATGCAATATAATGATATACACATTTATTTATTTGTTTGTTTGTTTCAATAAACTGCTAAATATACACTCTCACAAATGGATACTCAAATTTCACGAAAATTTCTTCATTTTTGGCGAAAGTGTTTCTAGGGATGTTCGTTAAATTGACGAAATTTGTTTCGTTACCTATTTGAGAATACGAATCTCGTCAAAAAAGAATATATATATATATATATTCTCCTTCTTATTTCGTCAAATTGAGAAAGTTACTTTCGTCACTTGTTTGAACATAGGAATTCCGTCTAAAGTAAAGATACATTTTTTCATTCTAGTTTCGTGATACAGAATAAAATACAAATTATAGAATTATAAAATTACTTGCAAGTTCGTTGCTTTAGGCATTAAATCCTAATTATATTTAACGGAAATACATCACAATGAATTTAATGATTGATGTCACAAACATCCATGCCCGCACCGCGATTCGAACCCGGAACGGGGGAATCCAGAAGGCAGCGCTCTACCGACCGAACCACCAGTCCGGCAAATAAAAGTCATTGTAACGTAAAGTCCAAAGAACACAGGGAAAAAAAAAATATGGTGGTAATGAAAGCTAGCACATGTTATTGTGAGTAAACAGTTTCATCAAATATTTGAGAGTTCACGTTTCTTCAAAATTCACATGATCGCTTGACGAAATGGTTGTCAAAAACAACGAAATTAAGTCCGAGGATGTCTCAATCGTCAAAATTGAGTATATTATTTCTGAGAGTGTATACGTTTAAAAAACAAAACAATCTGAATATCCCAACGATTACAATAGTAATTACAAAATAAAAACGTATATATATATATATATATATATTTAAAATATATTAAAAACCATATCCCTTCTGGTAAATGAAACAGAAATAAATGTTCTTCGGATGCATTATTGTATAAATCCTAGAATTTTTGAGCTGAGCTGTCTAATGCAAAATTTTGATGCATTGTCAATTGAAAAGAAAAATCTAAGCATTTCTGCTAGAATCGCGAAACTTATTTCAATAGATAAAAAGGGAGCGTTGCTCTTTTGTTGCGTGAAAATACACTTGAATAGTAAAATATAAGAAGGGAAATCATGTGACAGGCACTACTGTTAAATTTTCCATTTTCTAAAAAAGGATTATTTTATGCAGGAATATTATAGAGTTTGCGTTTTATAGAAAAAGAAAAAAAAAAAAAAAAAAAAAAAAAAAGACTCGAAAAACTAACGGTATTCTTCGATTGAAAAAAAAAAAAAAAAAAAAAAAAAAAAAAAAGATAATATTTTCAACTTTCTTGTAGTCTACGAAAAAGGTAAAGTAAAGCAGATCTATTTTTAAAATTATTTGTTAAAAATATTATGTTGGCAAAATATTTTTTTAAACAACTTGATCACACGAAAGAAAACATTATTCAACCCCTTAATATCAGTATTATAAAATGTGTGGAAGAATTTTAAGTTTTAAATTAAATAATGATTCTGAAAGTTTTCGAGGGTATACATATGTGTTATGTACAGCCGAACGTCATTAACGTGAATCTTAAGGGGAATAAAAAATTTGTTCATGTTATCAGAAGTTCATGCTATCAGTAACTAATCTTCATACAACTAAATTATTTTTCATTTTGACGGGGATCGTGGAAACAGTTCATGTTAAAAGTAATTCACGTTAACAGTATTCATGTTAACGAGGTTTGACAGTATATAGTATTGAAGGATCGCTTATAAAATATATATGTACATAAGTTTGATAATAAAATTTTATTCCTACAATAAGCAAGTATTTCGTGTTTTTCAATATATATTTTTATATAAAATAGTAGATATAATTTCTCTTACGATTTTGGGTTTATGAGATAGTTTACATATATTTATGCACATATAAACTAAATGAAATTAGAAATTTAAAATTTAAAATGCAGATTAATGTACAATGAATAAAAAATTAAATTATTTATTTATTTATTCTAACATTAGATAAAAGTTTTTTTTTTTTTTTTTTTTTTTTTTTTTTTTTATCTTAAGTTAATGTCATTAGATAAATCTGTATATCTAATTCTAAAATGAAATTAAGTAAAATGGTTGCATTAACAAAACCTAAATTATATTTCACGTATTAAACTTATCACTGTAGATGATATAGAAAGAAAAACATTTATATCAGTACAAACACTATACACATAAGAATAGTAGATGTTTTATCCTCAAATATTTTGCCAGTTCCATCACGTTCTTATCTCCATGAGACTACATTTATAAATCACCTCTATAGGGATTAATGTAACGTTTATGTGAAATGCTTAGGATATATATATATATTTTTTTTAATTACCCTGTAATATTGGTAAATGCATTAACTTATTATATTTTCCTCTGATTCAGTTATACATTTCAAAATAAATTGTAATTACCTACTTATCTCAACTACAGTCGGTAACAAAGTATCCGAACATTAGCAAAAATTCCTATGTAAAAAAATACACTTAATACAGTTTTGTTAAATAAATGCTTGTCGAATCCTGTTCTTAGTCAGTCTAAGAGCATAATTCGACAAGGATTTATTTAATAAAACAGTATTAAGTGCACTTTTTTTATATAGGAATTTTTGCTAGTGTTTGAATACTTTTGTTACCGACTGTACTGTTGTGAAAATTCACTAAAATTTCGATAGTAAAATTACAATACATTTAGTAAAAAAGGTACTTTATACTTATTTTCCGCTCATTTTTACGGAATAAAAAAAAGATTGAAAATCTACTTAACCTGTCAGCAGTATTTTCTGGCCGCATTCGCGTAATTTTTCTGTCACAGTAATACTTTTTAACAGCATTATTTCAGGAATGTAAGTATTTTTAATAGGTTTTAACAAGTACATGACACAGATATAATTCTTCAGTTACATGCACAGTTATACGTTAAAAAAATTTTTAACGACGCAGTGAAAGGATAAATATCATTCATTCTTTTATTTATTAAAATAAAAGTAATACTATTTTTACTTTCTCTTACCTAAATAATATCGGTAAAAGTATTGTTTTTGAGTCAAATTTTATAATTGGATTCTTGATATATTTTTACGCTTCGAGGTACTCTAAACCCAAAAAATTAGGTTTTTAGCGGTTAATCTCGGTATCTGTGTGTACACCATCGTTACTACGCACCGTCAATATGTGTACATCATCATCATCATAACACACGAAAAAAGATTATCAAGGAGTCTAAATTCGGTATTCTAAATTAGTATTATATAGAGATTCTGCATGAAATATTTTACTGAAATCGAACAAATATTTCGTGTACAGTGACACCCAAAAGAAATTAAATACGCTACACCTATATGGGAGAAATTTCTACCAGGTACAGTTTACCACCTTCAAAATTGCACTGAATAGAATGAAATGAACACATATTTCTTATATGTATAAAAATATGTACATTATAGGATATTATGTAGTAATTATTCACCATTATTTACAGAACAACGCAAAAGAATTTGGATATATAAGGACATTTACCCAGTAATTGCTGAAAGAGTATTTCGAGATACACTACGTGTTTTTTATACTGGGCCAATTTTAAGCACCCTATGTGTTACATATATAATTTACAGATAATATTCACGGTTACCCAAGATTCCGTGAATGTCAGCTATCATTTCAAATTATGCAGGTGGTGAGTCCAAACTTTCCTTTCTCGAACAGGTACAGGTGGAGGTATGTTCTTGCTATTATGACACTTTAAAACTTTATTATGTTAAGAAGTTTATAATTGCTTTTTCGAAATCTAAATAAAAATTTATGCATATTTTCAAATTTGAATATTTACCTATATCAACACTAAATAAAATTATATTAATGCAATACTTTTTGTTATTATATAATTTCAAGTTATTCTATCATTTACTAAAATAATTTTGAATATATACAGAAGTTTTTAGCTTGACAAATCTTTTGAAACCTGTTAAGACTACTTGATTTTTTTTATTTTGCTGTATTCCCACCTGCTGATGAAGTTGATACTACCTTTATCGAATTTTTGGCTTAAATAATTTTTGGATTAAATTAACGATTTTCATTTTATTTATTTATTTTGTTATTGTTATTATTATTACTATTATTATTATTATTATTACAATTAACTGTCATTTCTGATAAATTATTATTAATTATACATATATATATATATATATATATATATAAGTATATAATCAAAATGAAATTTTATAAAATTGGAGTTTTATTTTAGATCTGCTATTTATTATTATTATTATTATTATTCTTTATTTTTATAAATTTTTACTGTTTAGATTTAAATCATTAACATAAAAACATTACAGAAGAAACATAAAAATTATAAAGAGACGCACTATTTTTATATTATTGTAATAAAATTCTATTTAAAAAATAATTTAGATAACTATAATACATTACTTTAAAAACTTGTTAGTTATTTTGATTCATAATTCGATTGATTTTCCATAAAATTGCATATTATCATTTACGATTAGAAAATAACTAGAAGATTGTATTGTCAAAGTTATACTATCTTTCTAACGCCTTTTCCTTTAAAGAACTTATGAAACAGAATATTTTACACGATAAACTACAGCTCATTTGAAATTTTATAAGGTTTAGTAGCACGCGATTATTAGATTAAAAATGTAATAACACTATAATAACGATTGTTTTCAAATTCCTTCAACATAGGTTTTGTTCTTATGAATTCCAATTTATATTTCTTCAAGAAATACTTAGAAATTCAACAAAGATATGGCCTGTGTTTATTTTCTCTGAATCCTTGCATTTTATCTAATACAATCACGTTTTTAACTCCACAGTGGCATACAGATAAATGAGTTAATTGGGAATTAATACTGTATTCCGACAACAATAGTAAGAATAACAGTTATATATGTTTGATAATCTCATAAGTTCAAGACGAAAATATGTTAATTTAATCATACTTCATATTCATACAAAATATTTTATCAAAAAATCTTTCTAAGTAATAAGTAAATTTTAAATTTATAAATACAATATTTGTTGTATAAATCGATTAAAGTAGGGTGCAGCGGAGTAAATGTAACTGTGATTGGACTTTTACCTTTTCTTGCTCTGTTGCTAATTATACTGACACTTCTGAAAACTGTAGGCAGAAAATAAAACTAACTTTTTTAATATGATGGTTTTTATAATTCAATATGTCATTTAAAGTAATATATATATATATATATGAACATTTTGTGTTGTGTAATTCACATGCACTATTGTTTGGAGCAACTGCAACTTCGATCTATTGCGCCCATATACTTTATATTAAGAGGTACGAATGTAAATCGAGTTTCCAGACAGTGAAAATATCTACAAATCTCTTACTTTGTATTTTTTCAAATGTCTTAATTGCTACAGAGTTGTGAATTTTTTCGTACTCCAACAAACAGAACTCCACATTTTTAACATTTTAACACTAAAAAAAATCGTTAAAAAAAAAAAAAAAAAAAAAAAAAAAAAAAAACAGCTAATTAAGTTTTATTGAAAATTAAAAGTTAGAACAGAAAAAGCAGAGTACGAATATATAAAGGGTGCAGTTGAACTGCTCAGGACAGATGTAAACACCACGGCTACATTTGACAAACGTACAAAATTCTTCCGGTAAGTCTAACCTGAGTGACAAATCAGTTTAAGAAATAGTACAAATCTAAATTATATTCAAATATTAAACTTAACACAGTTATATTCAAACACTACATGCAAAACTTAGTTTCTTCACAAATAAACTGTGATATTTACTTCCCAAGTACATCGATGGCAAAGCCTCGAACTTTGAATAGGGGCACTCTGTCGGAGAAGGAAAGGTCATATAAGCAAATCTTTAAAACTTCTAAAACTATCACTGTTTCATATTTGATTTGGATTTCTTAGGCTAAATACAATAAAAAAAATTAAACAAGCAGATATGATGACTATTATGTCAAATTCAACATTGAAGTTACAAATTAAAGTTTTACACTTAAACCACTTCAACTTATTTTAAATTGATAATAATTATAGACAGAAAAATAAATTGTTATGCTTTGGTTACTTTCCTTTTAATTCTCATAAAACTTTCATTTTGTAACTTTCTGATACAAAAAAAAAAAAAGAAAGAAAGAAAGAAAAATGTATTTACTTAACCTTTAATCAAAATGTGTTATATTTGCAACATATGCAAAAAATCATTGTCATTTTTACAGCGATATTTTGAAGACGAATTTATTACTTGTGAAAATTCTGCTACATCGCAGTTAACACACATTGTTTAAACATTTTCCAATAGAGAGCGAGGTCATGTTATTATTTCATATCAAAACCTAATTTACCAAGAAAAGAATTCACTTGTAAACATCCACAAGCTAATGGGAATTTACCATTGCGTAGCTCAAGTGTGACTTAAAAATAAATCAACCTCAATCTTAGCCTTAAACATTATGGGTTTATTTAAACGCAATTTCTGAAAAAATGTAAGGAAGGCTCTCATTATAACAAAATTAACAACTGTTTATTCCACTTTGAAATGAGGTTTTGGTTATCTGTTTCTTTTTTTTTTTTTTTTTTTTTTTTAATGTCATTTTGCGTTGCAGAAATTCAATTTGAGTATCTGATAAAGACAGATCAGCCTAGCACTAGAACAAACACCAGTAAAGGTAGCTTTTTTGAATTTGTCTGCAAGTCTATATTAAAACCAATAATAAAACGTGCATAAAACCCTAAATAAAACTTGTGTTTTGTAGTTGTGTAATAGATGCTGCCATATGGACAAACTGTTTAATTATTTTTCAATTCTGGATTGTTTTACTAATTACTATGAGTAATTAATGTATTTTTAAAAAGTTTTTTTCTACATTTTCCAATTCCCTTGTCATTTTAAAAGGAAATTTCTTCAGAGTGTTCCTTCTTAGTGATTGACACTTTTAGAGCAATCTCAGATGTTTCTAATGTTCCAGTCATCAGAAAATATTTTTAGAAATCTTAAGTTAGTACATATGGTATGAAAGACATTCAGAACAACATATATGTTAAAATATATACATTTGATAGCAATTTTTTTTATGAATTTTTATTTGACACCCACTCAGTGTTCCAGTAATTGACACTGCCAGTTTTTCATTTTATCAGTAATTGGCCCCCTATGTTCCAGTGTTTGACACTGCTAGTTATTCAATTTAGCAGTTATTAGCACCCTATGCTCCAGTGTTTGACATAAAATGTTAACATTCTTATATGTAAAATATATGATTTTATTATTTTTCTTATTTATAAATTATTTCGGGATAGATGTCAATTACTGGAGCATGCCAATCACTGGAGCACCTATACTATATACATATAATTTTTTTATTACATTTTATACTAAGTAAATTTATAATCGTTAAATTTATTCTTCTTTTCGATATATATATATATATATATATATATATTAAATACTTCATTTTCAATCTTTCATGTACAAAAAAAAAAAAAAAAAAAAAACATTTAATTCATTTTTTGCACAATATTGTCAGAAAATTAACTAACAAAAATTTTAAGATTTTTTTTTTTTTTTTTTTTTTTTTTTTAAACAAAAGAAAAATCTTACAGTTGTAAAATTTCTAAATGTGAAAATGGAATTTAAAAATGTAATGAGTTAGGTAATGAGTAATTTACATAACGAATTTACGTTTAGAAAAACATTGGGTTTTCGCTGCTGGTGACGAAAATTGGAGTGTACCCTCATATGCATTCATAAGCATACTAAAATAATCTAATCAATGGTGCAATATTAAGCTCCTACAAAATTAACTTCCTATAAAATTTATTATAGAACATTTTAAGAATTCACATTAGAAAGGTGGCGTGCCAGTGGTTCGATAATCATGCACCAGACGCTTTTATTTTGCGAAAAATCAGGTGAATGGGTTAAACAGAGCAACAATAGAACATGTTCTGTATCGAGGAAGGTCCAGACAACGCAGACAACATGTGGTCTAGAAATATACTGCTGTAAAAAATCATTACAAGATTTGAAAGTAGGGCACAGGCATGGGCTTTAGTACATCAAAAATGTAACAACCTATATTCAAAATGCCGGCAACACGAACAAAAGGTGATCGAGACGCGTATGCAATTGAACACCATACAGTCACTCCAGGTGATGGTTCAGAATGAAGGATGTTAAATAATAGTTCGACACGATGCTGCCAAATATGGATGCTGCTGTCTTGAGATCAGCTGTCTTGATAAACAGAACAAT
This sequence comes from Salticus scenicus, assembly GCA_963930645.1. NCBI lineage: Eukaryota > Metazoa > Arthropoda > Arachnida > Araneae > Salticidae > Salticus > Salticus scenicus. The sequence goes on along the minus strand of OZ005654.1, from coordinate 56,259,839 downwards.
AATTCCCCTAAAAAAGTTAGTTGTCATTCATTACATAATTTAAGGATTGAAGACACTCTTGCCTGTGATGTATCTTCAAAGCTTGCCGAAGCTATGAACGCCTTATACTAGTCCTTCATCCAAAATGATGACATGAGGCAATACCTCTGCTTTCTCAAAGCTCTGGCCAACACGCTCTCTTGATCTTTCTCGAAAGGAAAACATGTAGTCAATGGCTTCCGAGCGACTGGAGCACCACCACTCTCCAGCTACTCTGGTCTATTAACTATGGTATTGTGATGAAATCGCATATAGCGATGTGCTCATGCATTCCAACCAATCCTTAGGCTTGTAAGTGCTGTTATTTCTGCCAGAGATGGCTACTCCGAATACAGTTTTCAAGATATCTATATCTCTGAATATCTTGGGAATACAAACTACCCAAACTACATACAATACATATTTCCCATCATTATCTACGTATCCAATACATATCATTTTGCAAATTACATTAATTCTTGGTGTGCCAATTTTAAAATTCAGTAGTGTATTTTGGACTAATTATAGTATAAAATATGAAAATTAGACAATTGTTATATCAGAGTTTAAATTAGAGACTTTTTCCTTTGAAAACGCTGGGTATTCCCATGAAACAACTTACACTTAACAGATAAATTTCCTACTACATCTTTAAGCACACAAATCTCTAAAGCAAAGTATAATAATAAAAAATATTCCCCTTAAATTTAATTGGTATATTTGCGGGAAAAAGAAAAGCATGTGCAGGGATTAATATATATATATATATATATATTTACGTAAATTAATAATAATAATAATAATAATAGAAGTAATAAACAGAAAACGGTGTTCAAAATCCTCAAAATTACAATTAATAGCAGGTACATGCTAATTTCAGGGATTTTTTATAATGCTGTCATCTACTCACACTAATAAGAAAATTATACCTAGCAACCAGAGATATTCTACGTGCTATTTTAATCCAAGTTTGAAAAGTGATAGGAGGGCATAATGAGTTAAAATAAGATTTAAAAAAAATACTAATAAAAATAATCTTTATTATTTAATACTAAAACTTTTTTTCTTTTTTTCTTAATATATATATATATATATATATATATATATATATATATATATATATATATAATAAAACAATTCTAGCATATAATTCTAGCATATCGTAAGAGTTTCACAGAATTTTTTAACTCATTTTTTATGAGGTAACTTTTAAGAGCTAATTTAATTATTTTTGTGGAAAAAGGGATAAGATAGAGTTGAATCTCGCTAGAAAAAAATATTAATATAAACCATGATATACGACATAATTTCACACAATCTTACATTACTTTTTTCATATCAGATTACGCTTATTTTTAACTTTAGTATTAATATGCCCTTTTAATTAAGTTTAATGTTTTTTCTCCTATTGTTTCGTTTTTGTGCATGATAATTTACAAGGAATTAAAAAAAAAAATACTTGAAGTGCATAAACTTTTTACAAAACAGTACAAAAACAAAAAAGTTATAAGATATTTTTTTTTACCCACTGCTTATGCATTTATTATATATTAAAAATTTCTTTAAAAAAATAGAAAAGATTTTTTTTTAATTAGAAATATATTTTATCTTAGAGAAAAATGGGAAATAAAATTTTAAAACTTATTTGAATCTTGTTTACTCTTACTAGTCACCAGTGTCTTCGGTTAAATGAAATCTAATCTGCTTAATATTAAGAATATGTAAAGTCGTACAGAAAATAACCTCGTTTTTATGTACAGTTAAGTGATATCTACAATGTAAACAAAATATTGTTAAAAAATAATCTTAAGTACATATCCATACAAAAATTATTTGAAAAAGAAGAAAAATCTTCAATTAATTTGCTTATTTTTCTAAGATCTTTATATGAATTTCAAATTTATCAATTAAATGTTAAAACTTTTTTAAAGTATATATTTTAATTGCTAAAAAATTAGCTCGAAGAAAAATGTATTGATTTAAAGGTCTGAAGCATATTTTCTGGAAAATGAGCTTATTGAATAAATAATTGCAGTTATTATATTAGATTATTAAGTATTTAAATGTCATTTTTTATATAATATACATACAGTGTTGGCTTATTACATACAGTGTTGGCTTATGTGTTATTACTTTTTTTTTTTTTTTTTTTACAAAAGGAACATTTTTAATGGAAGATTATTTATTTAGACGTTATTATCGTTGTTATCTTGTACATAAATTAAAAAAAGAATTAAAACGTGCAAAATAATGATTAATTGTTTGAAATTACTTTTTCTGGACTTCAGGAGAGCATGTACTTCTTTAGGCATCCCTTGAATGAATTTTTTGAAAAATATTTTGAGTTGGCTATCTTGTTAGTCTTTCTATGTACGAAGGTACTTTTTTTAGTTTATGTAGATTAAGATAACAACAGTTAGAAAATGTGTAAATATATATTTTTGTATTAAGCGGGTGTCTCTTCTTTTTAAAATTAACGAGTTTAGAAAATTCTCAACAATTCGGCCAATATACAAGGAACCTCTAATGTCTGGATACCAAAAATATCTGGGAAGGAAAAGAATTTAGCTAAACACCTTGATTTCAAAAGTTTCAAACATTGAAATAATCTATCATATGTGGTATTATAGGTGGGGTCCAGGAGACTCCAGGAGCTCTACATAACACAAACTCGATTTTTCAAAAGGAAACTGTAATTTTTCTTAAAATAATCGTGTTAAGCGGAAAAAATCTGTTTTAAATCATGTATTGCTTTTTCTAATCGTGCAGAATAGGGGACATCTGGACCCTGATTCTAATGTTGTAATAAAAAATTTTGAAATTTTAAAATAGCTCAATAAAAAAGCAAATTTGCTGAATCTAATGATTTTTCAATATTCTGCTCATTACATTTCATAACTGCTTATAGTTTTTGTTTGTAATTTTTCTAGTGCATAACCCAGAAATACATGAAATAATTACGGGATTTGTATGTTTCTCCAAAGTTTTAATAGTTAAATTGTATAAAATATTATTGCAAACAGCATTTGTTATTAATGTTTAATTAAAAAAATATTTTAGCATATTTGAAAATACTTCTACTGTAACATTTTAAACTTGTTATGTGAAACATTTTGTTGAAACTAATAATAAGAATTAAAAATAATAGCTACTTTTTTATTATGTTAACGAAAGTTTTCTGATTAAACTGTGGACTTTCACAATATTTGGATTTGTTAATTTATTTTAAAATTAAGTTTTAGCTGCTCTCTTGTGTATTATGAGAGATTATATGTTTAATTATTTAAACTGCTCCATTTACTTTTTTTTATTTTTTTTATTTATTTTTTGTAGTTTAAATTAACTTCTAAATTTATAAATGATGACAATTAATATTTAAATGTGGTTTCTTAATGAACAGTGCTATATAAATCAGGGGTAAAGTGCCAGGTTTATAGAAAAAAAATACATTTAATTTAGTTTTCTTTTTCTAAAATTATGAGCAAGATCTTAAAAAAAAACCTTTGAATTAAAGTATATTTTTAGCTACGATTGTAATTAAAGTTATTAATGTAAGTATGATTATGATTAAAATTATTATTATTATATATCATATGCATTTGTTATTTAGAGTATGCATTTCTAGGATTAAAAAAAGAAAGAAGGAAAAAGAAAGAAAAGAAAAAGAACTTATGTGAACCTGAAGCATATAAAATTCACCTTATTATCTCTACAGTCTTACCATAACATGAAGCCTATTTCTTTATTGCTTGCCATTGTCGCCGGAATTTAATATTAACTCCCAGTGAATTCATTTTTTGCGTGTCATTATACAGATAAAATCTTGATTGCTTTAGATAAAATACAAGGATTCGAAGAAAATATATGAATATTATATTTTTTGCATTGGTTTGATATTTTCTTTTGGAATGTAAATCTAAGTGATTAAGTACAAAAGTTTCTTAAAATGGGATATACAATGTCTCGTAAGATGTGTTATAATATTTTCAATCTAGAATACTGGCTATTTTTTAAATGCTACTAAAACTTAAAAAAATATAAAATGTAGTTAGTTTTCAAAAAGATTGATTGTTTTGTAAATGCTACTGAAATTTACTCTTGTGATGAAATTACAGTTCAACTGAAAAATTATGTTGAATTAATATTGACTGCTACTGAAATTTAAAGAAATATAGAATATACCTTGTTTCAAAAAATAATATCTGCCTTTCCTGAAATTTCATCGATAAATCTAGGTATTATTTGTATATTCAGTTATTTCATTTATAACTTTATAACGGAATATATATATATTTCTTTAAAGTGTCATCTGAAAATTACATATGTTTGACAAGTAACTTGAAGTTTTATTAACAAAACTATTGTGTTGTATCTTATTGAAAGACAAAATTTCGGAATAAACAAGACAAAAATAACTGTTAATAATTACAAAACTTTAATTAAACACCATAAAATTCAATAAACTTACAACAATTGTTTTGGGTCGAAAGAATACACGACTCTTCGTCAGGCGAACAAAGTAGGCACGAGTGCTGCAGTCAAAGTGGCAGCGCACAAAACCGTTTTAAATGAAGAGCTGAAAAGATGAATGTAAATATAAATACTGGTACGAGCAGAGTTATGAAAAAAAAAAAAAAAGAAGAAGAAGAAGAAAAGTAAATAAATAAATAAAATTTAAAAATGTAACAAAATCTAAAAATATCAAAATTAAACGAAATTCGAATTAATGTGAGTAATTTCCAAGCATCACACAAGAACGGAGTGGGAAAAATATCATTAACGAGATTTTTCGAATTTTTGATTTTTTTAAAAGTTTCATGATCCAAATATTAAGATGAGACAGGCGATGAAATTATGTTAGTTTTTTGAAAAATCAAAACGATGACCATGAGCCTAGCAGTGGGAAGCAATAGAAGATTTGGAGATCTTTTCATTACGAACATTACGATGTTGCTGATTTCTTTTATATTTTAAACGCCTCCTAGTTTGACCAATATAACCTAAATTGCACGACGAACAAAGGTATTAAATAAATGCCAGAACGGCTTACTTTAAAAGAAGATAGTTTAATTTTGTTGACGAGTTTGTAAATGACTTTTGGAAGCAGAACGTTTAGGATGCGTGAATTTATATAGAGCTTTATCAATAATAGAGGGATCATAGACTCGAGAAAAAGCAAGAAATTTTAAATAATTAATTTCTTTCGAAAAACTAGCGGATAAGAGCAAATATGTAATGAAGATAATATAACGTTCGTTTCCGAAGTGGTCAGCCGATTAAACTTTCTTTCGGTGCTTTTTGTGATATAAACAAAAGCAAGAACAGAATATTTTTTTTTTTATCTTAATCACAGGTTTGAGCGTATATACACTGTAAAAAAATAACTATTACCTGCTGCAAGAAACTCTCTGTGATTGGAGAAAATGATTATTTTCTCCAATCACAGAGAGTTTTTTTTTAGATGGTAATAGTTATTTTTTTACAGGTACGTATGTTTGCATATTCTCATAAATTAAAGATAACCCAAATAGAGCAATGAATAAGATAATTTATATTATTGCTAAGGTAATTTATATTATGTTAAGGTAATTCAAATTATTTTATTATGGGAATAGGAATAAAGCAAGGTTTACAAACCATCTTAAAACGTTTCTACAGTTTAAGAAATGAGGTTTCAGAATGTGATTTTAAATTATTCCAATAAAATTTAAATTTGTTATTTTATTTTAGATATTCATAATTTTAAAGTCAATAAAAAATTACATATAGTTATTAAAAATAAATGAGATAATTAATTAAAATTATGATTTAAAATTAAAAGTAATATGATTATAAGAAATGGCTATGATTTCATTAACTCAATTAAAGATATAAAATTAAATAGTGTTTATATAAGGGATTTTAAAGATATACTTACATTGTTGGAACAAATAATTAATTCCTTAGTAACTGTTTATTTACATAAAAATTTTGTTGATACTTTTAAATATATTCAGTTAAAAAAGGGAATAATTCGGTTTTAAAAGAAAATCATAATTTAAATGAAAAGTTAATTTTATATTCTAAAATTTCTATTCTTCAAGGTTTAGTTTCGAATATGTGTTTGTAAATATGTGTTTGTAAATAAAAATAAATATATTTATAAAGCGTAAATATTATGTATGGGCAATTAGATAGCTTTTACAAATAGTAATATTAATATGGAGACAGGTATCTAATTTTTATGCTTACAATTAATTAAGAGCAATGTAAAATCCTTAAAAAACTTTACAACTACAAAGAAATTTAAGCAAATCTATTATAAAATACAATACTTTGACATCAAGAGAATTGTAATTATGTTCTGCCGTTCAAACATTTGTTAATTACTTTACAAAATCACCGTTTTGAATTACATTAACAAAAGTAAAGAAACTAATCATATCGAAACAACACAAATTTAAAAATATTTTGTTTTTCTTTACTATAACCAATAACTACCCATAGGTGTTTTTGACTGTTATATCGTGCAAAAATACATAAAACACACTTTATTTTTCTTTTAACTATCGTTGAATTAGATGAACAGAAACTATTTAACAACATTTTAATTATTTAGTTCAATTGCAGATGACGCTGGTAAATACTTTGAATCACGGATAACTTTCTATTATATTAAAATAAGACTCTTTAAAGTGGATTATTAAGAACTTATCTGGAGGATGATCCATGGTGTGATTTGGATGACGAATTTAAAGAAAGTGATTACATCAATTCCCTTTTATTTATTTATTTCTTATTTCTTGCATTCTCAGAAATATTATACTCAATTTTGACGATTCAGACACCCTCGGGCTTAATTTCGTTGTTTTTGACAACCATTTCGTCAAGCGATCACGTGATTTTTGAGGAAACGTGAACTCTCAAATATTCTTCGACCACATTTGATGAAACCATGGAAGCATCTGCGCAAGCGCTAACTCAACGAGTCCAGTGCTGAAATAGGGGTGACAGTCAACTGACTCGGAAAAAAATGGGCAATAACAGAGCACGGAATTGCTGGATGTTTTCCAAATTTCAAGCTGGCATCCCTCCAACATTTTGGACGCGTCCTCGCTACTAGTTTTAGGATATGTGGCCGCACTGTATTTGACGAAACTGTTTACTCACAATAGCATGTGCTAGCTTTCATTACCGCTATATTTGGTTTTTTCCTGTGTTGTTTCGATTTTATGTTACACTGACTTTTATTTGCCGGTCTGGTGGTTCGGTCGGTAGAGCGCTGCCTTCTGGATTTCCAGGTCTCGGTTTCGAATCCCGGTGCGGGCATGGATGTTTGTGATGTCCTATGTCTAAAAAATATTGCGTGCGCTTGTTTCTGTGAATTTCTGTAAAAATGTGAATTAGTTGAGACATAAGTCATTGTAACTATAGGTCTCAAAGCTGTCAAATAAATGTCCAAATGACTTTTATTTGTTTGCTCTGTTTTATTTATATTTTCATTAAATATAATTAGGATTTAATGCCTAAAGCAACGAACTTGCAGGTAATTTTATAATTCTATAATTTGTATTTTATTCCGTATCACGAAACTAGGGTGAAAAAATGTATCTTTACTTTTGACGAAATTCGTATGTTCAAACAAGTGACGAAAGTAATTTTCTCAATTTGACGAAATATTCGCTCGGAGTATATCCCTGGAAACGGTTTCGTGAAAATTAAAGAAAATTTCGTGAAATTTGAGTATCCATTTCTGAGAGTGTGATATTTATTGTTTCTTAATTTCTTTTCTTTCTTATTTGCTAAACTGTTTGAGGGAGAACAATGAAATTTTTTTAATTTTTAAATAATATATTTTGTTTGTTTGCAAAAAGCTGTACGTTGAAGTAATCCACACCGGACCTAGTCTACACTTTTCGGTCAACGAAAAGTCAGGAAATTCGAAAAGAATCATTTAGTCCTGTAATGTAACCATGCTAAATGGTTTCAAGAACAACAAATAAAATTTAAATTTCTATCTCTATTATGCTACAGAAATAATTTAATTATACGATATATCATTGTATAAAAATAAATATAAAACTGCATTAAATTCCATGAAATTAGAATACATTAATCCCAGAGAAAAAATGAATAAATGGACGAATAAGAGATCTACAATTCCATTTCTTATAAATGATGAAATGAAGGAGCTTTTTTTTTTTTTTTTTTTTTTTTCTGAATTATATTTGTTGAACTTCTATTCATGTAAATAATTTAGTTTTTTTTTTTCATCATGACATAAAATATTTATTTACAGTGTTAATCAAACATGATGAAGTACTGTAAATAAATAAATCTGGCAATATTATATATATATATATATATATATATATATATATATATATATATATATATATATATATATATATATATATATATATAATATCCTATATCTATTCCAACCATGTCACATTAACGCTACTTAATCCCCATAGAGATGATTTATTAATGCTACATCCACAAGATAAGAACGTGATGGAACTTCTAAAAAAAAAAAAAAATCAAAGATAAAAAAGATATTATTGTATATGGTTGTGTTGACAGAAATATATTTCTTTCATATGTGACCAACAGTCATAAGAGAAATACATAAAGATATGTTTTATTTTAATAAAGTCTCATTATTAGCACTCAATTTACATTTATATATAAACAGTGTGCTGTAATAATTTCACAAATCTTTATTTTCTGAACCGTTTGTGAAAAGTACATACTTCCAATTGCAATATGTTTTACGGAACTAACAATATAATGCCAAAAAAAAAATCTTAATTTAAATATATATATATATATTTTATATACTATCTTCCTATTTTTGTAGATATGCATAGCAAAATAAGTTTTGTTCACTAATATGAAATGACTAACAAAGATTTTTCATGATCTTCACTTGAATATAATTAATTCCTATATTACATGAGGAATTTCTCTGCAAACGTAGTAGAAATATATGGAACATAAAAAGTAAATAATTTTTTACACTTTTTAAGGATGAAATATCCCTTTTCAAACTATGATACATTAAAGTACTTTTTCCCAAAATTATAATTATTATTTACAGTCGGTAACAAAAGTGTCCAAACACTAGCAAAAATTCCTATGTAAAAAAAGTACACTTTATATGGTTTTGTTAAATAAATCCTTGTCGAATCCTGTTCTTAATCAGTGTAAGAAAATGATTCGATAAGGATTTCTTTAACAAAACCGTATGAAGTGTACTTTTTTTACATAGGAAATTTTGCTAGTGTTCGGACACTTTTGTTACCGACTGTACTATGATGAGGTGATAAGCTTAATTTTTATTGCATACTATCTGGCTACGCCCGTTTCGCTTGTCACTAAATTTAAATGAATTTTCAAAAGAATTGACTCACTATTTATTTTTTATATCACATTTTGCACTTTGTAACATAATTAAAAATTCCTTTTAAGGTCAAATTAATATATTACAAATTAAATCAAATTAAATATTTCTTCCGTTTTCAAGTTGTTTTACAGTAATGCTCTATGGTCTTATGTGAATGGTTCTCAACAATAAATCAACAAGTGTTTACAAATTTAATGGATTATTGTATGGGAAATAAGTACGCTGTAATTTAAAATTCGCAGTTCTTAGAACTTCAAAACTGATAATTCGTAAAAAGTTATTCATATTTTTTTAGCATTAGACTATTTTTTGTTTAATATTAGACTCTTATTTTAAGATAAAAGAAATCTAATGATATCGCGTTGTGAAACTTTGCAGCGTAATATCTTTAAATGTAATAACTTCATGTGTAGAGTGTCCGCACAAAAAATGAACAGTTTTTAGAGCTCTTTTTAAAAAGTATAACATCTATGCAGTGTCTTTTAAAAAAATTCATTAGTTTTTTACTAAAATCGCCGATCTTCATCAAAAGCAATTGCGTTGTGAAACTTTGCAACGTAATAACTTTAAATCTGATAACTTGATGTATAGAATGTCCTCACAAGAAAAAAAAAAAAAAAAAAAAAAAAAAAAAAATTTAAATATTTTTTAAAAATATTTTTTAAAAAAATTCAGCAGTTTTTACTAAAACGCATGGCCGACTTTCATCACCAAAGTATTTACACCTAGACCAATCAAAAATAGGAGTGGTTCGCCCGGATATATTCCGCCGACAAACTCTTTGCTTTATTTATATATATATATATCTTTAAAAAAATATTCTTAATTAACTAAAACTATGTGTTTCAAATACAAATTATGTCTGTTTCATAATGCGATCGATGAAGGGTTAACTACAAAATCTGCGATATTTACAAAAATGTTATTATTCGTTATTAAGGACCATTTAATTAATATAGGATACGTCAGTATTAATACCAGAATTGTAAGCCTTGACTACGCAAAATATAGCTAATATACTTATTCAAGAGATAATATATGTATATATTACTATCAATTTCGAATGTAATCGTTTACAATGTACGGTCCTTTTGAAGCCCGACATACATTAAATCTGTAGTGTTACCAATGCGAAACCTAATATAGTGGTAGGATATCCGTGCTGGTGATATCACTGTAATATGAACTTTCAAAACAGTCATTGCAATTAGGCCTGATTGGATATGGTAGTTGGGCCTGTTTGGATATGGTAGTTGGGATTGTAGTTGGACCATAGTAGTTGGGAAGCGCATAGTTTAGGGCAGATACTAGGTCAATCCAACGTTATTGTAACGCATTATTATGGTGCTTTCGCACGTCACTCAGAAAATCTGATTATGGTGCAGAATAGAGTTCTGCACGGGCCGGAATTTCGAGGCCCGGGCCTGGCCCGGCCCGTACGAAAACTTTGCTTACCCGGTCCGGCCCGTCATGAAGTCGAAAAATGCGGCCCGGCCCATTTATTTTTTAACGATGTATGGCCCGGCCCGTACAAAAAACGATAAAATCAGGCCCGAACCGGCCCGGCTCGATTCATAAATATGTAAAAAAAAAAAAAAATAATAATAATAATAATAATAAAAATTAATGCCTTTTTATGAAAAAGATTTTTAGTATATGTTTTGCAGAGGCTTTATATAACCAAACAGTAGTACGTTCTTTAACAAAACTGCTGAAATTTTACAAGAAAATTATATATAAACAGAAATTCATTATTATAGATTCATTATTCATTATTATCATCACAAAGAGAAACAGAAAGCCAAATCTAAAATATTAACATTCATCAAACAATATAGGACGGTATTTAAAATGGTTAATAATAACTATAAATGCACTTTCAACCATTTCCTCTTATATACCGTAATGTATCCGAATCTTTCATGTGCTCCGGTAAACAAAACTTTAATGTTAATTCAACCATATTGAACAGAAAAGTTGCTTTTGCCCATGATAAAAATGATGCTACTTTCTTCCACTGGAGAAAAGGAAAAGGAGCCTTAGAGAAAAAGTTTCAGCGGAAAGATTTTTATAACCTTTATCTAAACTCAACAGATCATAAGAAACAAAGCCTTATACACAGTAACATATCTAATTTCTTTTGTTATGTACATGTACGCAAACTGGTAGTGACATTCATACTATTTTGAATAGGAAACCATCTAATACTACTTTAAATAAAATATATTAATTTCGAGGCATGCTAAAAATATTTCCGAAAAATCAGATTTCGGAGAGACTGATAGACAATTAAATTGAAATTACAGACACTTTTTTAACAAAATAGAACTTTATGCGACATACCAGCCTGTAAATTTACATAAAATAAATGACTGAAGAAATATTTTCTAATTTTCCTTTCTCGTTGATTAACGAGGAAACCAGAAAAGGATTCGGGCCGACACGGCCCGGAGAAAATTTCATTTAGGCCCGGCCCGGCCCGAATATACACAAAAAACCTGAGCCCGAGCCTGAAAGAAAATTGTAAACCTGAGCCCGGCCACAGAGCAAATTCAAAAATTCTGCCCGAACGCTGCCCGAGGGCCGGGCCGGGCTCGGGCTCGGGCTCGGGCCGTAAGCCTGGCCTGTGCAGACCTCTAGTGCAGAATAAAATTAAAACTTGAATAAAAAGTCTTCTCTTTATTTACGGATGAATTTTTACATTTTTTCCTCTTTCTTTGTCTTAAAATAATGAAAAAAAAAAAAATCAACGCTTCTTTTTTTCCTTTGACATATTTTTCTTATATACGGATCTATCGTGTTTGAAGCAGAGTTTTAAAATATCAAAAACATTGAAAATTATTTAACCATTTTAGACATCATATGTATAAAAATACAGTTTTTTTTTTTTTTTTCCCCGCGATTTATATATATTTATCATTTGCAAAAGCAAGATATCGTATTATTATTTTTTATTTCACTTTATTTAATTTTCCACCACGCTTGCATATGTAAATTATTTGGATTCCTTTATTTGCCTAATATTATCATTTAAAGTAATTTAAATTTTCTAAAATTATGCCCTTATGTATGGAATAAATTTATATTGATAAAGAAATTAATATAAAATTTAGCATAGAGAAGCATTCAGATATTTCTTTAAAAAATAATAAATTTAGTTTTTTTCTTTAGTATTGAGTGATTTCAAATTGGAGTAATAATTTGAAAAAAAAAAAATATGTGTATTAAATATCAAACAAGATATCATTACTTGGAACTTCTAAAATAATCTACAGGGGCCATGTATTCGTTATGTAAAATACTTTATATGAAATTCTGAAGATGTATTATTTTAATATAAAATTTTCTTAATTAAATATGATACAAAATCTTATGTAATTCATAAATTTATTTTTCGTTCATAATGGTATATTTTATGCATAAGACGTTTTATTTTTATTTCTAGATATTTTTATTCCTAAACAATATGATATACTAGAACTATTTTTAAAAAAAATAATCATTGTAATAATCCAAACTAAAGAAATAAGCAATTGACACTTAGTCATAAACAATTTGCTAGTTTAGTATTTAGATTTTATATCATATAATTAATTTTCAACGATAAAAATTAAAACAAATAGGTTTATAGTAAAATTTCTTCTCACGAGCAATTTGTACATTATTTCAGTAAGAATTTCCCCCCATTATTTTGAATTTTATTTTATTTTATCAGCATATTGTACTTAATATTATTTTTATTTATTTATTTATTTATTTTATTTTATTTATTTTATTTTTTTATTTTATTTTATTTTTTATTTTTAGGGGGGGGGGGGGTAATTCCAGCTTTTCTAAAAAAATATTTTTACTTTAAACAAATAATAGTAAAAATAAAATAAAAATATTTTTTTTTATACCTGAAATATGCATATGAATAAACATGTGTTACGTTTACTTTGAAAAAATAAAAAAATCTACAAAAAAAAAAAAAAAAAAAAAAAAAAATGTATGAAAGAATATTTTTTTCCTTCAAATCTCCTTTAGAACATCCCGTAAGCTTAAAAATCTTTACTCTCATAACAATGAAACAAAAAACAATTTATTGTTCAAAAATAATTATGCGAAGTAAATAAAATCTTTTGTTTTAGACTTTAATTTTTTAGACATTTTAAAGTATACTTTTTCATTTTTATTTTAAAGATTATTGTTTTTAAAAGTTAAATTATATCTTAACAGTCGAATAAACTTTATAGTTTCTGTTTTTGTTTTTAACATCATCAATATTGGTTTCTTCATCATATATTTTGATTTTTTTTTTTTTTTTTTTATGTAGCTTACATGTGTAAAAATTTCTTGTAGTTAAACTATCAAAGAGATTATAGTTTTAATATTAATTAAGTTTATTTAATTAATAAATTCTAATGACAATAAAAATGTCAATAAAAAAGAAAAATTGAATGTAATTTTAATAATTTATATGCTTTGACTTAAAGGTATATTTTAGAGTATTTTTGATGAAATTGAATAATAACACTGTTCGGAATGAAAATTGCCTCTGACACCATTTCAGCGTATTTTTATGTAAAATGACCTCCAAAATCTGAATAGGACGCCCATTTTGCCCTATAACTCACCGTTTTTTAGGAATGGCCCAATATTTTTATCATTTTTCGTTGATTTTATGGCTATAAATTTTATTTTTAGGAGGGGGGGGGATTAGTTTAACCGTTCTGAGGGGCTACAGAGCTTGAAAAGTCTAAAACATGAACATTTGCGACAAGGGAAAACTTTGGGAGGGGGGGGGATTTGCCACTGAAATTACGCACTACATATCTTATATATTTTTATTCTGTTATTAATGTTATTTTTTTTTATTTAATGCTATTTTTTAATGTTATTATATATATATATATATATATATATATATATATATATAGGTGTAAAATTAATTATTTTTTATTCTTCAAATCAAATTCATGGTCATAAAATTATCGAACAGGGAAAGAAATTGCGGGAGGGGGGTGGTGTATCGAGAAAACAGTGGGTGACTAGACAAAATGGGAGTCATATTCGGATTCAGGAGGTCATTTTACATAAGAATCAGCAAGAATGGTATCAGATCTCGAATTTTTCTTTTTTCTTTTTTCTTTTTTTTTTTTTTTTTCAGAGTATTGAAATTTAACACATTTACAAATAATAACTTTGTTTATTTATTATTATTATTATTATTATTATTATTACTATTATTATTTCATGAATATACAAAACCATTTTGAAGAAACATATTTTTTATAAAAGATAAATAAATTATATAAGTAAATAATATAAAGGAAAAAAGGAAAACATACAACTATTTAAATTTTATCTTTAATAAACTCCATATGAAAAACAACAAAATACACCAAAATGATAGAATTTGATTAAAATTTTATGAAGAAAATATTTTGTAGCTAAGTAAAGCTAGATATGATTACATATTGAAAATGGTAAAAAGTAATTTCATTAGTTACACATAAAATAAATGTAAGTTATCTTGAAAATGTATGTCAGGAAAAACAAATAACTACATTAAATAATAAAAAAGCAAAATATTATTCTGTATGTAGAGAGCTATGTATGGAAGGTTGAAGAGTCGACAGTATTAAAAATATATATTGTAATTTATTTTTCATTTATTATTACAAAGAAAAAAAAAGTTGTAAATATGTTAGATATAAAATCATTAATTAATTCATTTATTTATTTTCAGTTATTTTATCTTATGCGGTTTCCAAAATGATAGCTAACAACTATTATTTAACTACTTAGTCACTCAACAGCCACCTAATAGATTTGTGCCACTCATAACATGAGTCTGTCAGTCAGAGAGTGAACGGATTTTTACAGATAATTACTTGCAAGAATTATGATAATGTCCAACGCAGTAAATAAAATTATAAAACACAAATTTTTCTTTAAAAATATTGTGCAAGCTAATATACAGGAAAATGGCATAACTGAATTAATACAATCTCGGTATATTTCTTAAAAATAGTTTTAAGAAAAACATAATATATATTTCAGCAATTCTCTCCAAAAATATGTCCAATTTCTTATTAAGTCATCAAATCAATTGCGGTCAACCGTAATGCCTTATGTCATCATTTCTATTATTACTTTTTCTTAAGTTTGTCTGGCAAAAAATATTTTGATGATAACATTACTTTTATATTTTACTTCGTGTAATATTAAGATAACATCATTTTACTTTGAGTATTTTTTAACATCAATTAGTTTTATATGTTTGATTTTATTATTATTATTATGTCTTCTGGGAACATGTAATTTATATTCTCGAAAATATCGATCACATGTGATAAGACATAAAAATAAAATTTAATTGCACGAACAATATATTAGATGATTCGACATATATATATAAAGGAATAGTGCGACCACGTTTGTTGCATATAACCTAGTAAATGATCCTAAATATTAGGAAAAGGTGTGAAATAGGTTAAAAGATTAAAATATGGGGGTGGGGGTGGGGGGGGGTGGAGTACAGACGCTTATCTTTTATTTTCTTTCATCTACGGGATTTTTTACACCTAATTTAGCGCTGAACTTATCCAGTAAGAAAATGCACATAATCTCTCATGATTGCAAGAAATGTAATCGAATATACGCGCAAGTGCTTTATTATTTACTAGAACTATCTATCCAAATAATATAACATAAATGAGGAACGTTGTTCAATCCGTGAGTGGGATAAGAATTAAAAATAATAATAATAATAATTAAATAAAGTTGTGTTTTCTATCATATCACAACTTTTATAGTAATAGTATAGCTGGATTATTGTAATTCAAAAGTTGTGTACAAGCTTTAATTTGGATATATATATATACACATTTAAGTATCCTACTATTTAAAATATATATATATATTACTGGACAAATCCTTACACTGTGTTTATGACTAATATAACACATCTTTTGACTCCAAATCATAAATGTCTGTAATGAACAGTTTTAGTAAAATAAAATGAACGCTTTAGAATATTATGTGAGTAGAAACTGTTCAAAATCTTAATAAGTCTAAAAATACCGCATCTTAAATCATTGAAATTTATCATACAGAAAACTTATTCATGCAGTAAATTATTCATGTTACTTAGTAATTAAGTTACATATTTATTTAAAAAAAGAAAGAGAGAAAAAAAAGAAAGTATAAAAGAAAACATTAAAGTACTGTAAAATATTATGAAGAAAGTTCCTGAAATTATAAATGGATGAATTTTGATGTTTGGTGTCTGTAAAGTGATTATAAACTCATGATTCTCAGTTCAATGCATTATTCTTATGGTGTAATATTATATATTTGACAAGGCTCATTTTATCAAAAACTATAAAGTGATTTGTGTATATTATATTGACATTTTAACACATCTCTCATTTGTATATCTTAAATAAAATGTTTCCTTTCTCTAATACAGAAATGTACTTCGCAAACAGACTGCTTTCCATGTTGTTGCCAAAATATAATATTTTAAAAACGTAGAATAATTTTTTCTGTAATTTCTGATGATTACGTTTCATAGTAGAAAAACTAATCTACAGAAATAAGCTTTGTTTTAATTTGCATGAGACTGATGTCTTAGCTTTTACTGCATTCAATTATACGAACCTTAATGTGTAAAGTTCTTATAAAAAGTTGTTTGATAAATTTTGATATTTAATTATTAATAGTTCTTTTACTTTTTAAATTGGGTTTCATTGAAAATTTTGAAACCTATCAGGTAAATTTACAGTAGATATGTAATCTATAAAATAATTATAAAAATTAGCTATTATGAGGATTCATGATGGTTTTTACCATATAAGGGGATATGCACAACTATGACTTGTTTTAAATAAACAGTTAAAACATACCTATATTTATGTTATATAGGAACTCATAAAATTTATCGATAATATCTAAAATTATGAAGAAAACAAATGATATAATTAAAGTATAATAGAAATTAAATACAATAGATCTAACGTGATAACTAAATGATGACTTGAATGATTAGAGTGAGACTGGCCAGAAAATATAGCTTATTATGAATATTATTACAGATTTTTAATTTAAATATAAAAAAGAAAATTTCCTTTAAATATTTTCAGCAATTGCATAAATGACAAATCTATTTTAACAGATGACCAGAATGAAACTGGACAGAATAAAATATCTTATGATGAATATTAATATAGATCTAAATTTTAAATACAAACAAGAACGAAAACTCATGCTGCACGCATTGATTGTTAACATTTTCCAACTGTACGTACTTCTTGTATGGTATAACTTTAAATTACCTTTACCTCCGTTATCACAGAACGGACAGGCAGAAGGAGTGTAAGACATACAGAAAGACTTACGGAATTCATAATACCTCTTAAACATTGTTGGAAAGTGTTAAAAATACTTAACACAAAAGAAAATGCAGCCCTTAAATCTATCTGGATATTTTAGTGCAACACTGTAAATCTGAAGGTTAATAACAATTTACTCTAAACAAAATATTATTCTAGCATATTAATATCAAATGTCAATTTCTATACGATTTTTACTGTACAAAGTTATTTAAATGAGATTTATAAAAACATCTCCCATAAAACGCAATGCATCGGCGTTTTTTGTGGGTGTCCCTGTACACAAATCAGTTTTGCAGGACCTATTAATACCATTTTAAATAGATAACATGCCATAGGAAGAACAGATAATATATAGATATATATATATTCTGAAAATATTTACGAATGCTGTAGGCGGGGAGATGGAGAAATAGAAAGATGGACAGTCGGACAGACACATGCACGAACTGAAATCATAGTCCCACTTAAAAATTTTTAGAAAGGGATTTAAACGCTTAATGAAAACAAAAATTCAATTCCAGCATGTTGCGAATAATAGCCCTTAATGTAACAAAATACTTTTATGTGGCCTTGTAAATCTTGATGCAAATCATACCCTATTCTATAGAAAACATTCGTTTGCGCATATGAATAACATATTTTAAATTAATATAGATTTGTGCAAATTAAAGTTATTTAAATTTGGTTATAGAAATACATCTCATAAAGCGCAGTGCTATGGAATACTTTCGGGTGTCCCTGATCACAAACCAGTGATGACATATACTCCAATCTCTATTTTTAAAAAATCTTCAATAGTGAATTTGAATAACATATTTCAATTTCATTAAGATTTGCGTAAAGTGGAGGTATTAAAACATGGTTTATAGAAATACCTCTCACACTGAGAAAAAAATATATACCGCCTTTCTCTAGAATGAATAAGTGGCCATTTTCTAAATCCCTTAACTAGAAATATAGATTTCCGAGCTATGTGCATAAGGCACGCTAATAAACTGAATAGACGAAATTATCGAGAATTTCTAGTGTACACATTTCTAGATGGTGGAACAATATTCTAAATACTCTAAATATTCTGAATCATTTATATTGCTAGAAATTCTCGATTGATTTTCTAGAATTTGGCCTTTTATGTGGCCTTGTAAATCTTGATGCAGATCGTACCATATTCAATAGAAAGCATTCGTTTGCGCATATGAATAACATATTTTAATTTCACATAGATTTGTGCAAATTAAAGTTATTTAAATTTGGTTATAGAAATACATCTTATAAAACGCAGTGCTTTGGAATACCAGGATTATATAAACCTGGATTATAAACCAGGATTATAGTTGCAGAAACCCGCCTCTTGTAGTCTCATTTATTTGCAGAGATTTTTAAATAACTTTGCCCTCGAGAATATAAGCAAATGCTCTAGAATTCTAATAGGGGCTTCTAGAACTTGCTTTCCAAAGGACATAGAATTTATAAGGATGACATGGAACTATTTTTTCTAGAGCCATAATTAAAATTCTAGATATCAGTTACAGAATTTTTTCTCAGTGCGTAGAACATAATGCTTTGAAATACTTTCGGGTGTCCCGGTACACAAACCAGCAGAGGTATTCACTCCATTTTCAATAGGGAACATCTGATAGTGAACTTGAATAACATATATCAGTTTCAAGAAATTCCATGAATATTTACAGGAGTTAGAGCACGGACAGACAGACAAACCGAAGTCATTAACACTTTTCAACCTTTTTGGAAAGTGTTAAAAAGAAAATTTCTTTGAATATTTTCAACAATTGTGTAGATAACAAAGTTATTTTAACATATTTTAGGAAAAGAAACAGAATATTATTTGAATATTTAAAATGAACAAAAATCAATGAACCAATGAATCAATTTTTAACCTTCATTTAACTGATATGAAGAAGAAATTTCAATAAAACATTTATTTATACGCATTAAAATACTCATGTTAAAAAATATATGCAGCAAAAATTTTTCAAATAGAAATTTATCAAAGATGAAAAAAAAAAAAAATCTACATTTTTAAAAAACTTTTTACGATGGCGTGTAAAAGTTTTATGATCAAAGAATAAGTTAAGCATGTAATCATATCTTTATACCTCAATTTTAAATCTTTCGAAAGAAATTTTCATTACCGTGCTTCTTTGATAATGCCCTGATAAGCCTGGAATAATATCTTGCTCTGAATATTAAGTACGTGTATTTCATACAAAAAAAAAAGAAAAGAAAAGAAAGAAAAAAGAACTTGAGACTGCCTTTCTTTTATCTTAGATATATTTCAGAAAAGTAAAATTTATGAGCAACCTGTTAAAAGAACAGTTTAAGAAAATTATTCAGGGATTACTTTAAATAATTCATGCTTGAACATACAGTTGAATTTGTGTGAAGGAAATCATTTATTATAAACTATAACACGAAAATGAGTATATTTTATGTATAAGAGGCAAAGTTATTTTAAGTTAAAAAAAAATTAATATTAAACTATAGTTTTGTGTCACAGAGGTAAAGGGCACAATGCTAATTTTGTGTCCTTTATGTGTTTTAAGGATAATGCTTTTTCTATGGATTTTTAGCTTTTTTTTCTTTTTTTTTTCTTTTACATTCTAAATTGCGGAGCCCCCCCCCCAGTCACATAATAAGCGAGACGTATTAAAACCTCGACGATAAACTTTAATGTCCCAACCCACCCATTTCCGCTCTTCCATGCCTTTTTCTACTCAGTTTTGTCCTGTTATTCCTTCCGGTGTTAGCCTTTATTTATTTATTTATTTATTTATTTTTCACACTTGACATTGTGAGTTTTTTTCATTTTTATCCCATGCTTTTCAATGGATTATTAGCTTTTTTTTCCTCATTTTTTACATTGTAAAGTGCGGTGGCTTCCATGTCCTTTATGTGCATTTTTAAATTTACACAAAGGAATTAAGCACTAATGTCCAGTTACAAAAAAGGGAAAAAGACAGTGTAACATAAATTCATGTCCATTTTCCTTATTCATGACAAATGTATTCCATATTGTAGCACATCAAAGACATTGTGTTAACTCTTTTCAAAAAATGAACACGGTGTCCTTTACCTCTGGTGTACAGAGTTATACTTGTGTTTTTTCTTTTTAAACAATTTATTTAAAGTGAATATAGTGATTATAATCCAAACAATGTCCATATGGAACTATATAATGTCGAATATCACACTTGTTTATTTTTCTTTTTTTCTTTTTCTTTCTTTCCTTAAAAAAAAAAAAAAAAAAAAAAAAAAAAAAATAGCTGCTAGTCTAAATGACTTAGATTTAAAAACTGGTATTCTTATTTTTGAAATATACCCTCTTTCCTAAAATTATGAAACATGTGCTTAATTTTTAGACACTCGTCTTTTCAAAAGTGATTCCACTTTGTCTTATTTTTGATATACCATCTACTCAAAAATGATGAAAATGCCACGTGATTTGTCAAGCGCATATGCTGCCAACTATCAATGTTATTCTCGAATGGAGAGTAAGTCGTTACGATGTTATATGCATCCAGGATGGTGGCAATAGTTGGAAACGAACTGAGGGATTTCCACATTTAGGGGATAATTTAAACGCCAGTTCTAATACCAGCACACTTACCTACTGCTAAGTTGACATATCATACTACTGTCCATGAGGTGATACCGCTACATAAAAATGAACGTCTTGATTTATTCTGTTGCAATAAAGGATCAATATTTCCTCAATTTTTATAGAAATACCATTGTTCTAAAAAATCGTAAAATCACCCCTACATTAATGTTACTTTTACCTCTAAAGACATAATGTATTACTCTTAAAATATAATTTGCTATTGATGTAGATATGTATTTTTTTTTTCTTTTTTTTTTTTATGTATAGATTCTTAAAACTGAGAACAGATTACATTCACTTTCAAGAAAAAACTACTTAGAAAAAATATGCAAGCATTTTTTTTTTCAAGCACAAATTATTAAAGATATATACAAAACTAAATATCTCCAATAGAGTTCAAAATTTAAGCAACAACCTGTTTTCTGGTTTTCTTCTTTTGCGCATAAAATAAACAAATAAACATAATAAATAATTTAAAACGAACAAAATAAATTAAACAAATAAACATATGAACATATGAACATAAAATACCCTTAATCGAATTTTATATAATTTTAGCATGAGTCTAATTTTTAAACTTTTTTTTTTTTTTTCAAAAGTATGCTTTGGAAAAAAGGAAAAATTTCAACAATTTTAGAAAAGAAAACTTAATGAAAGTGGTATTAAGGATGCGTTACAGATAGATAAAGACGCACCTTGAAATGTTACTCTAAATCTATTTTTTTCTTTCTGTGTTAACTTTTCTTTTACTTTTATAATAGACTTTTTACAAAAATATATAATTAGTAATTTTTAAACTGTGAGCATCAACAGAATAATAAAAATGTCGATAAACAGTTTTATAATGAACATCTTAACCAGTTTTCATGTTTGTATCTATATATATATATATACTAGCTGACCCGACAAACGTTGTTTTGTCATATAAATTATTTCTAGAGAATATTTTGCTAGAAAAAAATAACTAACTTATTGTAAGTGTGTAAGGATGTGGTATATAAGTGGAAGATGTATGGAGCGCTGTGAACGGTGAAAGAATACAAAAATAACAAAACACCAATCATTTATTTTTTTTAATTTATTAAAATTGATTCTTTAAAATTATATACATATCGCTACTTATAACAATATTACTAAAAAACAATATCAATCCCTTAATGCAACAGAGTGTACAATATTTTTTGTTATCCGATCTTTCGCCAATACAAACAAACTGGATGGTTTGCCCACTCGAGAACCACGTATAATTGTCCGTGTGAAAAACATGATGTGCTCAAATCTAAGCCACAGACAGACATCGTTTGGCCCTGAGACTTATTGAGAGTCATTGCAAATGCCAATCTAATTGGAAATTGAGGGCGTTTAAATTGAATTGGCACATCTGTAGGTATAATAGGGATTCGCAGTAGTAATATATTTTCACCTCGGAATTTGTCACTTAAAATGATGTCTTCGATAACATTTTTCATTAATTTTTTTATGACTAATCGCGTGCCGTTGCACAACCGTGGTGGGTGCAAATTACGAAGCAAAATAACCGGAGATCCAACCTTCAGTTGTAAAATATGCGGTGGCATGCCTGGTGCATCCTATGAGTTTAAAAACTTTGTTGGATAATTTACAGCTTCGGTGGCATCGCAAACTGTATCATTAGATTTGTATGACACCAAGTCTCCTGGTAACAAATGTTGTATCTTGAGATTCAATTCGTTGACGTCCACATTTTTTGCTGCTAAAATTGCTCTTTCTGCCAGCCACTCATGATTTGTGTATCGTCTGTGTACATCGGGAAATATCTGGTCAATAATAGCATCTTGAGAATCAATGATTGTGCAGAAATCGGTCGGTAATTTTATGCATCCAGTTTCATCTGTAGTAACTTTTCCATCGCTGATATCTAACAATTGTTTTGAGAATGTTTCAGCGGATGGATCTTGAGGCTTTTGAACGCACAAATTTACTTTCAGTTGTACTTTTTCAACATTAAGCCACAATGACGATGATTTTAAGCATGCGTTGATCTCATCAGCGTATGTTAAACGCGGAATAACGGGAAGTGCTTGTCTGAAATCACCTGAAAAGAGTAACAGAGTGCCGCCAAATAGTTTGTCGTTGTTTTTTATATATTTCAATGTCCTGTTCGACGCCTCAATCGAATGTTTGTGTGCCATAGTGCATTCATCCCAGATAAGAATTTTACACTATTTCAGCACTGTGGCCATGGACGATTGTTTTTTTATGTTGCACAATGCGTCTGGGTTATTTTGAATATTTAGTGGCAGTTTAAATAATGAATGAGCTGTTCTGCCTCCATCCAATAAAGTTGCCGTATTGCCAGATGATGCAACAGCCAATGCGATGTCATTATTTGATCGTATTTCGGCGAGAAATAGCGAAATAAGGAATGTTTTGCCAGTTCCACCTGGTGCACCCAAAAAAAAAAGAATCCACCTTGTCCTGCCAAAACTTCGAGCATGATGCGGTCGTAAACGGTTCTTTGTTCGTCATTCATTAGTGGGACATTGCGAGCAACAATCGATGCCATTTCTACAGTATTGTATTGTAATTCACGATTCAATTCAGTACTTATTAAATCAGATGCATTTCGATTTGTTGAATGCATACCGAAATGACTGAGTGGTAAGTTGGCAATGATAATGCAAAGATCTTCAGTAGCAATCAATGCTTCATTGTACATAGCGTCACTGAATACTATCGTTAGATCGTTGCACCGTGAACGATGTTGATGCAATATATCATCAGTCATTGAATCTTTGTGATTATCCCATAATGTCTCTGCTCGGGCCGGGAAACGTGTAGTCAACACTATAGCGAATAGTAGACGAATTTGTTTTGCTGTACAGTTCAGTCCTACTTCAGCAAGCATACACTCCCACTGGTTGTTGTCTTCCAGCAAGCCGAGTGCAAGACATGCATCTTTATACGTTGGATACTGTTGTCCATTCACTTTACGTAAATCTTGAAATGACAAAGGGCCGATGACATTAACCAATAACAGTCGAAGATAAAAGCACTCAGTCTGCCTTGGATTGACTGTAAATACTCGTCCCGCAGAGGCGAATATGGGACCACCCAACGGTTATCAATGTCAATATCTATGTTGTTGACATAGATGACCGCCATAGATGATAAGATTTTCGCCATTATCGGGATTTCTTCGACGATATATTGGATATCCGTCAACATTTGTGATCGTGAAATTTTTCGGAAAACTTTTAGTACATTTTCCATCTGCACAAATAATAATGGCCTAAAAATTCATTTTTCATTTTAACATAAAATAACTCTGTCGGATATTAACGAATTTTTTAAAAGAATATACCATTTTAACTAATTTTAACATTTTAACAATATTAACGTTGGAAAAATATTTTAAACACTTACGGTTAAAAATTCATTTTTCATTTCAACATTAAATAATTTCTGACATCGTGTTTACGATTCTAAAATAT
The DNA here is from genome assembly GCA_963930645.1 of Salticus scenicus. NCBI lineage: Eukaryota > Metazoa > Arthropoda > Arachnida > Araneae > Salticidae > Salticus > Salticus scenicus. The sequence goes on along the minus strand of OZ005654.1, from coordinate 56,234,957 downwards.
TAACTTTGAAAAAATATTTTAAACACTTCGTAAGATACGGTTACGATTCTAAAAATATTAATTTTGAAAAAATATTTTAAACACTTCTTAAGATACGGTTAAAAATTCATTTTTCATTTTAACATTAAATAAATTCTGACATCGTGTTTACGACAACTCGCGCCATCTAGGTGGAAAAGTTGTTGAAAGAGTTGGTTAAAAATTAATTAAGAAAGAACTAATTAAGTTACAACTTTCATTTGTAAATCTAAACCATTCTCGAATCCACCTGAAGACACACAAAAAATTTCATTAAACTCAGTCCAGCCGTTTAGGAGGAGTTCAATGACATACACACGCACAAAAGAAATATATATATAAAGATATACGCAAGCGAAGTGTGACGTCACTGACCGTTAGAGGATGCAAAAAAAAGATTTTCTATGTAAATCTCCCATTGGATTTTTTATAAAAAATTATTAAAAATCGAGGAAAATTATTTCTCGATTTTAATCCCCGTATTTGGGTATGTATTAGTTATCGTATTTGGGTATGTATCAGTATATGTATTAGTTATCGTATGCATGTATTAGATTGAGTTATTTTCCTCTCAAATTGACAAAATTTTAATTTTAAATTTCAAAACTCTGTCTTTCTTGGCGTTTTTTATATTTGGCGATCAAAAACGTAATACGAAAATATACATGCCAGATGTATATTTTCGTAATATGTATTGTACAAAATTGTTTCATATTATTCATTACTCTCTTAATATAAGTTGTTGAAATAACCATTATTTTTGAAAGAAATTAAATATGTTCGCCAGATGCTATGACGATATTTTTTTTCCGCCAAGGATGACAGAGTTTTGAGATATAAAATTCAAATTTTATCAATTTTACAGCAAAAACAACTCAATCTAACGCATGCACATGATAACTAATACATATCTATACCCAAATATGGGGATTAAAATCGGGAAATAATTTTCCTCGATATTTTGTAATTTTTTACAAAAAATCCAATGGGCGATTAACATAGGAAATATTTTTCTTGCATCCACGGACGGCCAGTGACGTCATCATTTCGCTTGCGTATTATTGAATATTCGATACTACGTTCGTAGCGCACTCTGCTGGATCCAATGTGAAACATTCCAAAATCAACAACAATTTATAAGTGATAAATTAATTAAATAAACAATTTAAATTGGACTGAATTGTAAATCTAAACCATTCTCGAATCCACCTGAAGACACACAAAAAATTTCATTAAACTCGGTCCCGCCGTTTAGGAGGAGTTCAGTGACATACACACGCACAAAAGAAATATATATATAAAGATAAATACAAAGGCACAGCTTTAGTATAGATCTCCCCCCCCCTTGTCGACTTTAAATATTTTTGGCCATTTTTGCGATGAATTAACATGGCTATCTCAATTGCGTAACTGAGGATCTTGGTGAGAAACGTCCGTACTACTTCGGTGCCAAATTAAAAATTTTTCCAAACTAAAGCGGTTCCATACAATTAAAAAAAGAAAAAAAAAAGAAAAATATTTTATGATATATAGAAAATAAAAATAAAAAATTCGAAAAAATTCGAAATTATTACTATTTACAATTAAGGTGAAAACATAAAAGAACCTTTATAAGTTACATATAAAGTATCAATTAAAACGAAAATTTTGTTTTACTGTAGAAAAGAAAAGTACTACTAAATTAAGTAAAACTTTTAAGCTAATACCAAGTATCTCTATGAAAATATTTATTTACACGCAAATATTTTCATAGTATATTATTTTTTTTTTGTAAGTTTATCACGCGAAATTAAAAATATTTTATTTCCGGAAAAAAATAAATAAACGTGAATTTTGTTAATTTTGGCATCAAATATATTTTTCTTTTTAATCATTTTAAAGTTAAAATGGAGTTATTATTTAATATCTTTTGATCCAATTATCCGATTGAACTGAATTGTAAATCTAAACCATTCTCGAATCCACCTGAAGACACACAAAAAATTTCATTAAGTTCGGTCCAGCCGTTTAGGAGGAGTTCAGTGACATACACACGCACAAAAGAAATATATATATAAAGATATTTTTAAAGTTATTCACATGTGAAAAAAAGAAGAAAATTGAATACAGGTAAAGAGATTTGGTTTTAATCTAACACATGAATGCATGTACGTCTTCACCTATTTGTAATGCATCCTTATAAACATTTTTCATTAAGTTTTCTTTTCTAAAATTGTTGAAATGTTTCCTTTTTTCATAAGCTTATTTTTGAGAAAAAATGAATATTTATTAGCTTAAAAATTATTACTTATGTTAAAGTTATATAAAATTCGGTTAATGGTATGATAACGAACATGCCATCCATATTTATGTTCCTATGTTTATTTGCTTAAAAATTATGAACAAAACAAGAATACGAGAAAACAGGTTGTTGCTTAAATTTTGAACACCGGTGTGTTTTAAGCCATACTATAAGTTTATAATATTTTATAATACATAAATAACATATTTGAATTTTATATTTATTTACTTACTTGTAATTTTAAATTCCTATAAACAGCTTTAGCGGCCTCGATTTGTAAGTAGCTTAAAAAGCAAAAAAGTATTCGAACTTAACTCAAAATTTGGAAAATATTCTCTAAACAGACTTACAGCAAAATATGGGCAATTGAAATGTTGAGAAAATTGTTTATAAAATAATTCCACTGGGATGTTTCATCGTCGAAATTAAATGATTTTATAATTTTCAATAAGAATGTATATGAGTAATATAGAAATTTGTTTAAACAAATTACGTAATTCTGTTGTACATTACTTTTTATAAACCGTTCACTATTTTACAAGTTCTGATTTGTAAATCCCGCAAGAAGGTTTATTATTATTATTATTATTATTATTATTATTATTATTATTATTATTATTTATTTATTTATTTATTTCAATAAACAGATTGATATTAAATTATCAGTTGCAGATGTTTACATAATTAATATAATAAACCACAATATTTTATTAGTATAACACAGTGATAAGTCTTAAAATGCCGAGTTTAGGCATGTTTTCCTGAAAACAATTTTAAATAGGATACCTTGAAATGTTTACATAATTGAGGTTACACAACACATTTTAATAATCAATATATTTTTATGCACTCTGTAGCTATTAATAGAAAATATGTTTTTTTTTTTTTTTTTTTTTTTTTTTTAAATACTATTATTGCTAAACACTAACGAAAAATTATTTTACAAAATCTGCCAGCAGATATCAATGTGATCTGATACCCAATTTATCTAAGGTAAAGCTAGGAAAGTTTGCGCATAATTCAACAAAACGTTATAAAAAATCTCAATTTTAATTTTTCGCTAAACTGTTGGTGCATACCTTAAGTGATCCTTCTTCTAAGCATTTCCATTTCTATTTTGTTGTTATGGTATAATTTAAAGCAACAGCTGTAATGAAACCAAGAGAGCTATTTTGCGCAATATCTCCTCATAGGGTAGGAGAGATTGCACTTAATTTTAACTACAATTAATTTTGTTAACAAGGATAATTGCACTTAAAAGACATTGGTATAAGGTTTTTGTAAACAAACATTTTTGTATTACATGTAGGTATTTCAATTAAATAATTAAAAAATAAAAATAAAAATGATTAAAAAATTTTATTTAAAGAAACTAAATCAAAAAAGCAGATAAAAAAAATATTTAAAAAAAAAAAAAAAAAAAAAAAAAAAAAAAGTAACATTTAGTTACTAGATAATATGTTTAACTTAAAATTAATAAAGTTCCTTTTCGGTTTGAATGGTTTCTTGTTTGTTGACCTAATCTGTCGTTGCCTATAATCATTGCACTCATTGTTATAAATGATGCTTTCATGCAACCACCTGCCGTTTCGCGACTTTTTTATTTAACTGTCACCAATAATTTTAAGAAGTGATATATGATATCCGTAATCGACGTTTCTTCGATTCTATTCGTCTTTTATGTATATTATATCCCCCTTTCAAACATTTTTGGTGGCTGTTGAATAAAAAAGTCACGCATTCTGTACCAGGTGGCACTGTCTACCGCTATGCTCTTCCCATTTTCGACATAAATAGAACATTGACAACTCTCACTGCTTCTGTTGATATCAAGAAATATGTTTTGTGAATAAAAAGTACTCTACTCGTTAATAGGGTATATAATATAATGAATAATATACTTATTACAGAATAAGTCATACTAATTTATTCCTCAAACTCAAAATGTCATCATTTTAATTATCCTACGACACTATCCTTTGGTTAAGGCTAATAAAGATTAATATATCTTAATATATATAAATCTCGTGTCACAATGTTTGTCCTCAATGGACTCCTAAACCACTTAACCGATTATAATAAAATTCGCACACCATGTGCAGTTCGATCCAACTTGAGAGATAGGATAGTTTAAATCTCAAATTATAGTCGCAATTTTAATTTATTGCTAATTATTTGTCTGTTATTATTTGACAGTCACAATTATCTGTTAACTCCAAATGATTCTAACAGATGTCGATACCTTTCGACTGGGTTGAAATGAAAGCTGAAATATATTTGGTGCTGCCATCTACACAAAGAATCTTCAACTTTTTAACCTATTAATAAATTTCGTATAATTCAATTATTTCCACTTTTTAAATTTTTGGTGTTAGCATAGCCGGCCACGTGTTACTTAGACTGAAGTGTAAATTGAATTCATATTATAATGAAGATAATACAGTGAAATTAATCCTGTTTTTTACTTATTTGTGCTTCATTGATCAAAACTTTATAATTTAATCTGTATATATATATAAATTACGTGTCACGATGTTTGTCCGGGGTAAACTTCTAAACTAAGGAACTGATTTTGATGAAATTTTGCACACTGTGTGCAGTTTGATCCAACTTGAGAGATAGGATAGTTTTTATCTCAATTTATTGTCACAATATTGTTTTATTGCAATTATTTGTTAATTATAGACCTTTATTAAAGTTGCTCCAAAATATCTGTGAGTTCCATTAATTTAATTGTTGCCAAAAAAAAAAAAAAAAAAAAAAAAAAAAAAAAATACGAGTTCATTTTCTTTCGACATAAAAATAAATACATTTAATCAAACGTGAACGTTAAAAAATTATAAAAAGTTAAATTATGCATCTCACGAAAATTGACGTCATAATCAATTTAAAGATTTTATACACATTGATAAAGTGCTAATGTAGTTCTATCATAGATATAGTAATATATATAGATCTCTCATCCCCATGTTATCGTAGAAAGATTTTTGATGCCGAAAAAAGATAAAAAATAAAAGCTTTGGAAACAGCCATTAAGTGGTATTGAAAAAAAAAAAAAAAAGAAAAAGAAAAAGAAAAGAAAGAAAGAAATATGAATTTGAAACTGTATCTGGAGTCTTCCATTCCCCTTTAGCAAATAAATTATTCATAAATTTTATTTGCTAAAATATTAGTATGTATTCCCGTGTGTATTCACTCGGGGAAAGACGGCCATATTTTGGTAAAAACGTCGTCTTTTCCCAAATGAAAAGGAATAACTTTTTTCTCCCCAATGATCACTCTATTCTATATATGCTATACTATATCTATGAGTTCTATACGCAAGCGAAGTGTGACTCACTGACCGTCTGTGCAGCCAAGAAAAAGATTTCCTATGTTAATTGCCCACTGGATTTTTTGTAAGAAATTATTAAAAATCGAGGAAATTTATTTCCCGATTTTAATCCTTATATTTGGGTATAGATATGTATTAGTTATCGCGGGTGTTAGATTGAATTATTTTGCTGTCAAATTGACAAAATTTTAATTTTAAATTTTTAAACTCTGTCGCCCTTGGCTTTTTTTATTATTATTATTATTATTTGGCGATCAAAAGCGTAACACGAAAATATACATGCCAGATGTATGCATTGTACGAAATGTAATATGTATTATTCATTGTACGTATGTATGACATGTAATATGTATTGTACGAAATATTGTTTCATATTATTCATTACTCTTTTAATATAAGTTGTTAAAATAACCATGATTTTTGAAAGGAATTAAATATTTTCGCCAGATAATTTGGCGATATTCTTTTTTTTTCGCCAAGGATGACAGAAATGAAATCTATTCCGCTGCAAAATATTAGTATCTTACATCAGATATTTTATTTAGACATTTGAAAACAAATTTGACTTCAAACTATGATAGAATATTTATCATTTTCCTTTTAATTTGTATATTATTAGTATATTAAAATTTAAAAGCATGGTATATAAAAAGTTTTTTTTTTTTTTTTTTTTTAAATCTTATAATTATTCTTATCTTAATCCTCAATGTTTCCCATCTTTATTGACTTGAATTTACTATTAAAATTTTAACATACTCAAAAACTTCTCATCACTTCGTTAAAATACACTAAACTTTTCCAAAATCTTTTTGTATTTAAAATGATACATGTATTTACTTTAAATGTCCAATATTTCATAAGATTTCCAATTTTAAAGTTTTAAAATATTTATCAAATTTACTTATTTTTCTGGTTTAGCCTTATTGTTTTCCCTTTTATAACTACAGCTGTTGCCCTCTTTAAAATATTTAAAATGATGAGGTCATTTAATAGTAAAATTATCCATTATAGCATATATTATATTTCACTCCTCCATAAAAATTGATTTTAAAATCGTCTGTTTCTTTTATACTTTTATTTTAATAGAATTTTAATAGAATTTAATTTATATATTAGTCATTTTAGCAATTTTATCCAAAGTAGCATTAGAAATAATATATATCACTTCTCCATTAAAATTTATAGGACCCTACAATAAAATTAATTTGTGCTTAATATCAACACTACGAAAATTTTTATCAATCGCTTCCAAATTTTGACCTAAGTTTCAAATCTCAACCCTGTGGGTTTTTACATCGGCTACAACGTTTTCGTCTTTGTTCGTAAATAATAATTTAACTGTACTAAATAGTTTACAGCCGTATAATTCACCGTATAACTTAGTCACAGCAACGCGTGGCCGGGTCTGCTAGTATATATATATATACAATGAATAGAAAATATTTTTAATTCCTTTCTAACGTTTATTGTTTATTTTTTTCCCCTTTAAATAGCTATTTTACGTTAATTACTATTTTTAATAAAACGTAGCTTCTTATATAAAATATATGTAATTTTAGGACTTTTTTTTTCACAGGTATTTGTTATTTCTATGATCTCAAACCATACAATTTTTTTCAGAGTTGCATTTGTACTCTAATATTGTAAACGTTTTTGACGTTTTTTTTTTTTTTTTTTTTTTTTTTTTTTTTTCTATAACATTTACAAAAATTTTCCATGAAACTTTTAATTATTATAAAGAGTAAAACATACTCTAAGGAATTATCAAAACTATGTTGATTAAAATATAAATGAAATCTTGAGTGGTTAAAATTATTTTTTAATGAATAATCATTAACTTTACTTAAAACAACTATTTTTTTAGGTTTGCTTTATAGAATTTCAATACTTTAAAAGTTATGAATAGTTATGGAAAATTTTGTACTATGTTTGAAAAACTATTTTTGATATTTTTCTTCTACCTTTATTTTTATTTTATTTTTTATTAATCTGAATTTATATTTTGTAGAAGTTTTCTATTTACTATGAAATTTTAGATTCTATTTTTATAATCTTTGAAGATTTTCTTCCTAAACTAATTATGTAAGAAAAGCGAAATTTGTAATTTAAAAACAAAATGTAACGTTTTAGTTTAAATAATCACGTTTAGCAAAAATTCTTAAGGCTATATGTCAAAAAATATCTCCTATTAAGTAACTCTTTACAAAAAAGTAGAACAGCATTTAGTTTTTTTTTTTTTTTCTTTTCAGAAAACTTTTGTTAAATTTCCTGTAAAAATATTCATACTTAATTTTATGTAGTATCTTGAAAGGAAACTATTTTTAAATTCAAAAGCATAAAAATTAGCATTTATCAAAAACAAAACTGTATTACTTCCGGGCTTGCGTTTTTATTTTTTATCATAACCAATACCTTAAATCATTAACTGATATCCTCAGGAATTACATTATTATAGCATTTTTTTCCCGAATAAAGCAATGTAAATTTTTAAAGAAATATTTAATTATTAAACAGTAAATATAAAAAAATTAAGAAACCTATAAATAAAAGATTGAACAATTTTATCCTTCTTCTTCTAAAACTTTAAAATTAATACCTTCATTTTTTTTAAGTTACATAAAAATTAATCTACTTCTGTTGCTATACCTAGAAATTTATTTGATAGATTTTCTAGTTAATAAAGTTAGACGGTACAGCTGCATCATAAAAACAATATATATATATATATATATATATATATATATATATATATATATATATATATATATAGTATTTTTATTTATTTGCGTTTTCTGTTTATGGTTAAGAATAATATTATTACAAAATATTCTTTTTTTTTTTTTTTATCATATTCAGTGTTAAAAAACTCGACTAAAATTTTGACATATTTTGAACACCCTGCTATATATCATGAATGTGCATGTTGATTGGGTCAAGCGTCTTCCATAAAACTTAGTTATTATGTCAAGTTTTCAAAAATGTTTGTTTGAAATTTCTTAACTCTTCCCAGAAATTTCTATAGAATGGCAGTATTACGAAATATTTTTCAATTTAACGATTTCTCATTGACTAGTTTATATATGTTACTTGTGGCAAGTAGTTGTACGAAAGCTGCACCATTTACAACAATAAGTGCAACGATTGTGAACAATGACAAACATAGTCAGCAAACAAGTAACCATTTAAATTGAAAAGGAACTGTACTAATTTTAAGATAAAAGTGTTATCTAGTAGCTATTTGTTATTTTTTTATTATCTGGTCTCTTTTTTTTTTCCTAATTCTTTAAAACATTTTTCTTTAAATAAAATTTTTCTTTATTTTTTAATTTATTTTATTTTTTAATTTATTTTATTTTCTGTTTATTTTATTTTATTCTATTTTTTTATTATTAAATTGAACTAGCCATACCTAATACAAAAATATTTCTTTGCAAAAACCTAACAACAACGTCATTTAATTGCGATTGTTATTGTTAATAATTTAATTGCAGTTACATTTAAGCTCAATCTCTCTTACCCAATAAGGAGAGATTGGGCAAAATAGCGCTTTGGTTTTTATTACAGTTGTTGCTTTAATTTATAGCATAACAACAAAATAGCAATGGAAATGCTTTGAATACGTATGAATTCAAAATTATTTAGCAATAATTAATAAACATTTTAAAATTTTAAATTAAAGACTTTTTTTATTAGCTTGATTCGCACTAAGAGTTATGTAAAGATTAAAATAAAGTGTTGCCAACGTAAATTTCACACTTGAGTTAATTTTTAAAAAATCTAATTGTCGTGTCGAAAAACTGTTTGCAGCCCTGGATTCAGAAAAATCGCCCCTTTCATTTGGTACGAAATTTGTAACGATAGGACTGATATTTCTAATTTATTTTCCTCTTTTCTGTTTTAACCCCACATATATGTATATATATATATATATATACACCCCGACAAAAAGATAAGTACAAATGTTTTTTTCTTTGGTTTTTCATAAAATAACATTATCTATATTGCGTTTATCATTTATTATTATCATAAAATAACACTATTCCCGGACAAATTTTTGTTTGAAGACTAATTTAGAAAAATTTTAAGACTAAAATTTTTCTAATTTAAGACTACACACCGCGACAAAAAGATAGTAACAAAGGTTTTTTTTTTTTTTTTTTTTTTTTTTTTTTTAATATAATTATTTTGAATATGAATATTTTGATATGATTCAAATATTTAATATGTTTTTTATATGATAATATTTTGTTATGATAATAAATGATCAGCACAATTTAGATAATGTTATTTTACGAAAAGTTAAAAAAAACCCTTTGATCCTATCTTTTTGTCGCGGAGTGTAGTCTTAAATTAGAAAAATTTTAGTCTTAAAACAAAAATTAGTCCGGGAATAGTGTTATTTTATGATAATAATAAATGATAAGCACAATTTAGATAGTGTTATTTTATGAAAAATCAAAGGGAAAACCCTTTGTACCTATCTTTTTGTCGCGGGGTGTATATATATACATATATATAATCGATATTTTGACCATTTAAAAGACCCTTAAACAAAATTTCTCGAATAGTACTCTTTTAAATTAATTATATATCATTAATAGACTCACTATATATAACTGATCGAATTTTATTTTAATTCATTATTATTTTTTATCAATATAAATCCTAATTTAATGTTTATAGTAAGTCAACTAGCTCAAGTAATTGTAGGAGATTTATATTTTCATTTTCTAAAAAGCATAAAAATTCTTACGAAATAATTTCGTTTCGTTATTTTTGTATTTTTATTTATTTATTTATTTTTTATTTTTTATTTTTTAACAAAATAGTTAATTATAACATTATAATTTTATAATATTGGAATTTTTCGAACAATTAGATAATTCATAGAAATATCGTAACAATACATTTTATTCACATGTAGTTATCGGAGTATTAAAATGTAATCGATTACACAGGTCTACATCTAAAATTTTTATTTGATAATTTTAGCTGGTCTTTTCGTTTCTTGGTGTACTGAAACTGAAACTGAAGACAATTTATTTTTTATATCACGTATAAACTTTTGTCTATACAGGGTGTATACCGAAACAATTTCTTTCGTGACTTTTCCACCAATATTATTATACTGTAACTTTTATAGTATGTTTCCCTGATTAATTATAATTAGTCACGGAACCATAATAGAAACAACCGAAAATGAAGAAATTGTGTCGGTAGACACCTTGCATTAGCAAAAATTCATACCTGGTAGAAAAATGTACTGGCTTCATTTTCGGTTTTAGAAGACAGAAAAACGCATGTATCAGCTAAAATTATCATATCAAATAATACCGATAATATTTTTGTATACCTGTGTTATTTTACATCAAATCTACCTTTCATTTCTTTAATTATACATCAGATATTGCATCTGAAAATCATTAAATTAAAATATCATACTAAATTTTTTTTCCATTTGATTTAAATAACAGACTCTAAAATATATATTTAAAGCATCTAACAGAAAATGAAATTCTACGTATTCTAAATAAAATGGCTATTACTTTATGCTCTATCAAATTTCAGAACTCTTTTATCGATAAATATTTGAAGAACTGCAATTATATTTTAAGTTAGATTAAAACGGAAACCATTTTATGGAGTAAATGGTTCTTGGTATATTCTTCCACTTCGTCTATTTTTGATTATAGAGTTACATTTTGTATTTCTTTATTTTCGATATCGTTTTCTAAAGTAAGCTAAAATCGCCGTTAACTTATTATTTATTCTTTAAGAAATAAGATATAAAATTTTAAATGTATCTCGGTACATTATTTTCTAAACTTTCTAATTTACTAAAGGTAAGAAAGCATTGAAACAAGTTCTTTAAACTACATCTGAGATGGAAAGATTTAATATGAACTTGAACTTAAAATAATGTGCTTATTTCTTTGAAATTCTAGAGGATGTCATTAAAAATACTACCAAAAACGTTTTAGTTATCTGTCTTACTATAGGTATAAAGTAACTGGATAATCGTAAAAAAAAATGTTTTGAACCTTATTATTTTTTTTTTTTCATGTTTTTATGTTGAAGTGCAGATTTAATTTTAATTGGTTATTAATTTTGTTTTCGATGCAAATTATAATTTAAGATTTATTAAAGTGAGTGAACTAGCTCAAGTAGGTGTAGCAGATTTAACTTTACATTTTTCGGAAATGCGTAAAAATTCACTCAAAATAATTTCATTTCGGTTAATTTTGAAAATAAAAAATTTGATTCATGCAAAATAGTTAATTATAACATTAGAATGTTATAATATTAGTTTTCTGCCACACAGGAAGTAGAGCACTGTCGTTTTACTAGTGGATAGTGTAAGTATGCGTGCACCACATACTGTAAATTCAGTCTTATTTTAAACATCATGAAAGAAAAAAATTCTGTTTCATCTTTATCTGACCTGTAAATAAATCTTTATTTTATTTTATTTATTATTATTATTATTTATTTATTTATTATTATTTATTATTATTTATTTATTATTATTTATTATTATTTATTTATTATTATTTTATTATTATTTTATTTTATTTTATTTTTCATTATTTTTTATTTATTTATTTATTATTTTATTTTATTTTATTTGTTTTTACATTATTTTTTCATTATTCATTTATTTATTATTTATTTATTATTTATTTATTTATTTATTTTGTGTGTGTGTGTGTGTGTGTGTGTGTGTGTGGATCTGTAGATCAAAATTCAGGCGCTGTTTATGTCGGTTTTTGAAAAAGCTGTTACCTATGGTTCTATGCATGTATCATAATCTTTTGTTTCTGATGTTTGGAATTCTGTGGAATACATCTTGTAGTGGATAATTTTGTGGGGCTCATTGGCATAGTTAGGTATATGGGGTTAAGTGGCTTAACTATAATATAGCTTTGGCATCGCTTGACTTTCCTTGATGATAGTTCAAAGGCTTAAAAATCTCGCAAAGATGAAGAGTTTTCACCCGTAGTCTTGTGAGGGTTGGATAGATAATGGTGAGGGTTTTCTTTAGACAATTCCTACAAACCGCGGAGAACCTCAAAAAGAGGTCAAAAGGATACTTAAAAGAAGAACAATGAATCCCCCATAAAGTCAAGGGACTCCTCATCAACTAGAATACAAAATAAATAATGTTCTTTTGGCCAAATACCAACCCTGCCAGCACCTTAGGGAAATTGACAAAATCCATGGCAATGAGCTTCACACATGCACCATGGTCAAAAATGGGAAAAAATGGAGAGGATCATTGAGTAAGATCAATGTAAAACTGTGCGAAAATTGAATCCACCTGTTAAAAAAAACTAGCGCTAAACTACAACATTCATGGTGGTTGTCAAACATTGAGAATAAATTTAATGACTGTAGGAAGACACTAAGAAGTGTTTATTTTACTTAAAGAATTCATTATTTGTACGTACGTTTCGGTAGAAATTTTTGGTCAAATATTATAAAAATAAAATGTTTTTGGTTGAAATTTGCTGCCTAATTTTTCTTATACATATCACTTTATGCTAACTCATACTTATGAATAGGCCAACTATCCTCACGTGCGGGAATAATTGATATAGTTAAAAATTCTTAAAAAAAAAAAGTTTTGGGGGTCATTTAAATAAGAGTTTAATTAATGGGTATTACATAATTTTGTAGTCAAAGAGTTAAGCTTTCCGATACATTCACCAGAATGTTTCTAAGTAATACAAAAGAACAGAAAAATAAGAAAACAAAATCTATACCAACTAGCTCTGGTCTCCCCTATATTTGATTCACATGTAAATTTAAAAATATTAAAATCTAACTGATTATTTTACATCAAATATTACTTCCACTTTTTTAATTGTGCATTACATATGTCAGTTGAATATCATTAAATCAATATATTAAACTTTTTTTTCACTTGATTTAAATAACACATAATCTAAAACATATTTTAAAACGCAAAATAGAAAATACTCATAACATTCTACGTATTAATCAAAAGGCTATTATTTTATGCTTTATCAGATTTCAGAACTATTTTATCGTCAAATATTTGAAAAATTGCAGTTATATTTAAGTCAGCTTAAAATGGAACCCAATTAATAGAGTAAATGGTTCTTTGTGTATTGTTCCTATTCGTTTATTTTTGATTGTATAACTACATTTTGTACTTCTTTGTTATCGACATCATTCTCTAAAGTAAGCTAAAAGTAACGCTAATTCATTGTTTATCTATACATATATGAAACTAAATGTTAGTATGTGTGTTATTTATAGACTCAAAAACTACTGGACGTTTTATGCGCGGTTTTCAGGGAAAAGGTCTACATATATCACTTAAATCTGTTGAAATATTCGATCTCACAAATAGAACTCAAGTTAGAAGCTTCTAAAAGTATTAGTTAATGGCGCCATCTACATTTGAATAACTCATTTAGTATTGACATTTATATTAAAATTTATGTCACGGAATTGTAAATATTGGAACATAATTATCATTTATTACGCCAAAATATAAGAAATCATTTGAAAAATCCAAATTAACGAATAATTTTTTTTTCCAATTAGTTAAAAAGTTATTAGCTAAAACTCTAATAATAGCTTTATAATTCATAAATATTTATTATATTGCTGATGCCAATTAAAATAATCTGGTGTGTCACTCACACGACTTTCTCTTATCTTGAAATTTAATACTAAAATTATACAGGTTCAGATTAAGAGGTAAGATGGCGAGTATTGTTATGTAAACCTGTGTTAAACAATTCAAATTAGGCTTCGGAAGAATTAGTTCTGTGTGAGGGGGGCTACCGCCCCCCTCAACCACTCGTTTCATTAATGCACGTACATTTATCTAGAATATAATTCGGTTATTAAAAAAAAATTCTATTAAAAAAAAAAAAAAAAATTATTAAAATTATTATTTAAAAAAATTACCTTTAATGATAATGCAGACGATTTCCGTATTACAGAAGTAGTATAACACTAAATAAATAAATAAATAAATAAAAATTAAAAAAAAAAAAAGTTGAATTTATTCTCGATATTACATTAATTTTTTTTTTTTTTTTTTTTTTTTTTTTTTTTTTTGTTAAAAATGAAAAAAATCGATAACTTTTTTTTTTTTTTTAATGACCGCAAATCGATGGTTCAACCATTCGTTTTTAAGTTATTGGCGAGCTCTTTTGAAAGATACCCATCATGAAAATTTACCCCCCTCGAGGGGGGACTTGAGGCGAGGCTCATACATGCACAAAATTCTTTTCCCAGTTGACTATCTCTATTACAAAAGAAAATAAAAAGCTTTACACAATCATTTATTTATAAACACTAAGCGACAAAAAAAAAAAAAAAAAAGCCGCACTTGGATATTTTCCATTTTTGCTAATGTTATTGTTTGAAAAGTAAATTTTTGAATACATTTTATTACGTTGTGTTCCGCGTGCAATTTAGTATTGAGCCAAGTGTTAAAAACAAGATGCATTTGTAGGAAAATTGTAATTTTAGAAAATATTTCAAAAATGGAAAGAATAAGGAAAATAACGATACCTCCAAAAAATATTAATTTTAGAGCGAAAATAAAAATAAAAAATCATGAGTGACTCCACTCGACTTTCCGAACATTGAGTAATTAACAGTTTTGTAGATAAAATAAAAGAAAGAGGAGTTGTTAAACAAACAAAGGAGAGAAAACCATAATAGAGTGTTTGAGTATTTTTCTCCATATATTACACGATTTTTTTTTTTTTTTTTTTTTTTTAACGCTACTGAACTTAGAACCCCATAGATCGTAATGATAAAGAATTTTTCGTTGTGTTCCTGTAAAACCTATAAATGCTAGATTCACCAAAATGCTTATATTTAGTACAACAGTGATTTATAATATTCATATAAATTTCAACTCAATTTATGAAACGTTTAGATGCTATCGCACTTTTAAAAATTTGGTCCCATAGGCCATAATGATAAAGAATTTTTCTTTGTGTCCCTGTAGAAAAACTGTAAGATTTAAATTCACCAAAATCTATACAATTGGTGCAACTGTGACATGTGTACATGTGTGCAACATGTGTACAAATTTTTTGCTCAGATTAATAAGGCGTTTAGACGCTATCACACCTTTAAAAATTTAGCCCCATAGGCCATAATGATAAAGAATTTTTCCTGGTGTCCCTGTAAAAAACTCTAAGTGCTAGATTCACCAAAATCTATAGGGTTCGTACTATGGTGACTTACAATATAGTACCAACTTTCAGCTTATTCGAACAAAGCGTTTAGACGCTAGCGTGTTCACTCACAGGCATACACACATACATATATATACACACACATATATACATCATCGTAAAAATAGTGGAAACAGACTAAGGGGATCTAGAAACGTATAGAAACATCAAAATCTCAAATTCGGATTTTTGGCATGATTACAA
The DNA here is from genome assembly GCA_963930645.1 of Salticus scenicus. Taxonomy (NCBI): domain Eukaryota; kingdom Metazoa; phylum Arthropoda; class Arachnida; order Araneae; family Salticidae; genus Salticus; species Salticus scenicus. The sequence goes on along the minus strand of OZ005654.1, from coordinate 56,218,888 downwards.
TGCTTTCTTCACTATAGTGTTCGGAAAGTAAAAATGTGCCAAATGAAATATCTCACTATTAATTCCAGTAATTTCATGTTGCTAAATTTATGTTAAAACTTTATTTGCGAGAAGAAAGCAAGTTTAATTACTAAGTTTAAAGTTGTGCAAACATGCTAAAAATAAAATAAAATAAATCAAGCCACAGATTAAAACTAAGGAATAAAACAAAAACTATTAATTTTTTATTTTCAATTGCTTTAGCAAGGAAATGCACGATAATTATAGAAACCAAATATAAACAACATAAATAAGAAACGTTTGTAACAATGAAAATAATGAACATGTTATATGTTTAAAAGTCGTTTCATATATTGTTGAACAATTGTTCTTATTCTTAATTATGAAGTATCATTGTTGTGTCCATTGTTGGTATAGTAAGAAACAAATACATTTGCATAAATTTAGTTCTGGTAAAAGTATTTTGCTTGACGTTTGCTAAGAGCTCATAATTTGCTATTTTGTTGTTTAAAACGTTTGATAATTACTAATTTGTGACTTTTTTCATTTTATGATACTGTGAAAAATGGGTTTCAAAAGTTTCTTTCAGAAATTTGCGTAAGTAGATCCATTTTGCGATGCACTCTAAATTTTCCAATATGTTTCGCTAGGCCTAATGTATTCAACGTTACTTTTAATGCATTAATGCAAGATAAACAATGTTTTGCTTTCACAAAAAAGTATCAGTGCATTTAATATTGTCTACAAATTTATATATATCTTATATACACCATTGGAAGATTCAATAACAAATGTTTATTTATTATTCCATGTACTACATTTATCAGGAATTGGACAATCTACATTTTCCATACCATTTTTTAAAAATTAAAAATTTAGTTAATTGTTTGCAGTATGTTCCTTCTATTGATTATTATGAATATTTATAGTGATATTTAAAACAGAAATTGCATAGAGCTCTGAATTATATATATATATATATATATTTACATACATATACTTCTTCTTGTACGTGCGTCTTTTATTTCAGCGTCATTTATTTTAGAACAATCTATGGTTTGGACAAACTTCTAGAAGAGGTAGAGTTCACCCTGATGATTCGAAGTCATAAGGTTATCCAGCACGAGAAATGCGTTCCTGATACGCTGGTATATAGAAAATCCTTAGAAATAAAATGTAGGCATGCAAATATTTATCTATTTTAAGGATGAATGTACATAGACAAAGGGAAGAAGGCTCAAAGATAGTGTTAGAGATTTATCCACCGACTCCAATGAAATACTTACTAATTATAAAAATAATGTACATTCATTATTAAAAGGAACCATCACTTATGCAACAGTCTTTTTATTTATGATGTATCCGTATGTGCGACATATTTCAACATCGTAATGATCTAAAACCAAAATGGAAAAAGTTTTAATTAGCAAGTTATGACTAATGTATAATATACGGAGATTAAAAATCATCATACAAATTAGGAAATATGGAAAATTTCTATAAATGAAGGGAAAATAACTTTGACATTTAACCCCCAAAAAGCTGCTATATTTTTATCGAGAGCATGTATAGTTTCTGTCTAAAATATAGTCAGCTGTTTCATATATATATATATATATATATATATATGCATATATATGGCCCAATGAAATTACCCTTTTAGTAGCCGAAAAATTTTATTTTATATTTTGAAAGAGCAAAGTAAAAAAAATACACTAAAAGTAGAGCGAATTTTAATAATAAAATTCTTTTAATAACAAAAAACCTTTAATGTAATCTACTGTTTCAGTTCAACAGCAAATGTGTAAATAAATATGATGTTTTTTTTTTTAGATTGCGTTCTCGTCATGACTTCGATTATGATCAGGATATGATGAAATACGAGAAAAGTTTGAAAGTTTTGAGGAGAGAGTTAGCAGTAGACATGTAAGTGTATAAAATATTTTTCTATAATTTCATATATTTTCTTGCAAATTTTTGTGTCCTAAATTACATTTTACAGTCAGTATTTTTACTCTTTCGCCCGTCTTAAAATAATTTGAATTATAGACGGATGTTAAAGCAGGTATGTATTTTCTCACATCATTTTGCATAAAAATGCAAAAATAATCGAAGATGTGTAAAAATTATTTGATTGATTACAAATACTTTTTGCAATGAAAAAGTAGACAGATAGACAGACGATAGTATACACGGTTAAATTTTAATCTCTAGTATTAAAAACAATATTTTTTTTTTTTTTTTTTTTTTGAAATTTTCTCAAACAATGAAAGTTAAATTGCATATACAAATGAAAATAGATTTTTTGAATTACAGAATGCATTACAATAATAATAATAATAATGAAACAAAAATTTAAATTTTTCATTTACTCTAACAATTTTCTCTGTAATTATATTGTCATAGCTGCCAACTTTTACTCTTTTTGTCTACCAGTAATATACAATAGGAATGTTTTATAACTTTTCGTTATAGCCTTTCGCAAATTAAATTAAATATAAACAGTTTTACTCATATAGCGTGGTATTGGGAAAAAAGAATAAAAGTTGAAAGCTATGACATTCATTATGCATATATATAATACAATTTATTTGTAATGTAAATATTTATAATACATTTGTATTGCATGCATTAAAAAAATGTAGTTTAGTTTCAAAACTTTTTAAGTCAACATTACTGTTACCCTTTTTAGGTAGATTCCTTATAGGAGATCTACCTATTGCAATGGTTCTCATGACACGACTTCTGGAAAATTTCTTCATATCATCACCGATCATGACCCCTAGAACCCAAAACCACCCTCCATTCAAAAGTTTATATATATATGTGTGTGTGTGTGTGTGTGTATAACGCTTTTTCCCATGTTAAGTTGTGAACACGATAAAGTTTAGAATAGTTTTGAATAGTTTAGAATAGTTTGTGGTGAACAGTTTAGAATGTCAGTTTAGGCAAGAATTTAAAATTTACGATTGAGAGTAATACGTTACAGCTTCCTTTGACTTTTCATCTTGTCGAAACAAGATAATGGTCTGTGAAGAGATATGAGGTTTTGGCGTGGAAAGAAAATATAATGACGCCAAAGCTGCCTTTCTCCATCGCCAAACTCGCCAAATTTTGTCGCCAAGTCAAAAATTTCGTCGTCAACAATCAGTTTTTGCCGCCAAATCACAAATTTCATTGCTAAGTCGCAAGTTTTGTCGCCAAAATCTCGCCAAATCATACAATTTACTAAATTTATTACAATTAACATTGAAATTCAGCGGTGCCAAATGGTCAAATGTTAACTAATGTTAATGTTAATGTTCCAGCTTATGTGAACCAAAACAGTTTCACTTTACAATTTTTACTCATCTGACAATAAGAATCACAAAAACACAATACAAAACTTTCAATAATTCAATAAAAATTACAATGAAATAACTATCCAAAAACCGCTACCACTTATCTGTATTTGACTTGACCATAGCAACGCCAGGCTTACCAGAACTAGTAAGATCACAAGTGCATTTTAACGTTTCTATTACTTTTTCTTTTAAAAGAAAGATATTGAACAACAGTTATATGGTTTTTAAATAAAAATTATAATTTTGATTAAGCTTGGGTGGGCAGGGGGGTGTAGCCCAATAGCCCCCTCCGGGATTCACCATTGCTGGGATTGTATATCTTTAATGCTTTTATTTGCTGAATGATTATGAGCTTGAATTTTAAAAAGTTGAAACATTTACAAACCAATAAATTTAGCCTAAAATTTAAGTAGAATGAATAAAACCCTTTTGTAGTTGAAAATTAAATTTCTTGAAAACAGAATGGCGACGTAAATAATGCAATGTGTGGGAACAAAGCCATTGGCTAGGTATTAATGCATATGTAAAATGTCTTTACAATTGTAACATTAACGTAAAGGAATCTGCCTTTACCTTTAAGCTTGCCGAAAAGGGATTTTTTTAATGTGCGATAGTGTCTAACTCTAAATGCCTTATTGGAAAGAGCTGAAAATTTATAACCATGTTATATGACGCGATCGCACGAACTGCATAGACTTTGGTGAATCAGGAACTTACAGTTTTTTTACAGGAACATAATGAAAAGTATTCTATCATTATGGTTTATGAGCTCAAGTTATTTAATGTGCGATAATATCAAAATGCCTTCCGATTTAGCTGAAAATTTATATACATGCCATAAAACACCATTGGGGAATCTAGCATCTATTTTACAGGGACACAACGAAAGTTTCTTTATCAATATGGCTTATTGGTTCAAACTTTAACATGCGATAGGGTCTAAATGCCTTTTTCAATGCTGAAAAATTATATACATGTTATAGGTCACTATCACAAGAACTGTATGGATTTTGGTGAATATAGAGTTTTATAGAGTTTTACGGGGCCACAACAAAACATTCTTTAACATTATGATCTATGGGTTCAAATAATGTGAAGTGAAATACCATAAAATTAAACAACATGTTATATATAGAAAAATATTCAAACACTCTATTTTAATTTTCTTTTTGTTTATTTAACGACTTTTCTCCCTTTAATTTGTTTAACCTGTAATTATTTAATGTTCAGAAAGTCAAGTGGAATCCCTCCAGATTTTTCAAATTATAAATATTATTTTTAAGTTTTCTTGTATTTTAAGTTTTTTGTGAGATTTCTTTCAAATAAACCAAATTCTTCCAGCTTTATGTATGACAGTGCTTCTTATGATTGTCAAGTCGAAGCAGCTTTCAGGCGAATGAAAAGATCATCTTCAGTCTGCAAAAATGCTATGCTGTGGTTCAAAAGCCAGTTGAAGTCAGAAAGAGATAAGGTATGAACAATATTGATGACTGAGAAGAAGATCGATTTGTCCAATGCCATGATTTATTTGGTAAGAATCGACGAAACTGACGCAGTGTGGCTGAGCCTTGAAAGCAGAGCAAAAGATTACATTTTTGAATGGCAGCGAAGAGCTAACTTTACAATTCTTGAAATGTTTATTCTTAGACATAAAATGTAAGTATGAATGTAACTGTGTATGAATATATGGATATTTTGGATTTTCATTTACATTTTAAAACATTTAGATTGATTATATATAAAAGAAAAGGTAAAAATAATGGCACCCTTTTTGTTTTTGACTTAATGTTGCTTTAATTTTGAAATACTCTACATTTTTATCTTCATTAACAATTATAACAAGATTGTTAAATGAGAGGGGACAAAATAACGATTGATATCAATTATTTCAATTCGAAAACGAAGACTTCCAAAAAGCATTTAAAAATACATCAGAAAAAATGGGGTGCAAATAGGGGCCTTTTCCAGATAGGAGACAAAAGATAGTTTAAAATGCTTTAAAACATGATAAAACAATACAAAAAGATAGAAAAAATTATTTATTACCGAAAATAAAAAAATTACAAAATCGCTCACATAACTGGCTCTTTGAAACCCGCCACAATCTAAGTGTGCCCATATTCGGAACAAAATTTCATACCACTCTTCTTTGCGAGTGTGTTCAGAGAACATTCCGTCACAAAACATGTAAGTTGCATCACTCGAATTTAGTTTATCTCCGTCGTTGATATCCAGATTGATATCATCATCGCTGTGGATAAGGGGAGGGTCACAGTAATCTGATAAATTTGATGATGAATTCTATTGTTCGCAGGTCGAATTTTCTTTCTTTGAAGGCCTTTGATCTTCGCACCAATGACCAGTCTTTTTCCCTACCAGACCCTGGTTGTGTCTTACCCAGAGAAATCTTAATGATGTCTTCTTGTGAGCACTTTTGTCAATCAATTTAGTCAATTGTTTCTTGCATGGCCCTCAAATGATGAGGTTGGACCTTGCTGATTTGCGTCCCTGGGTATTTTTTTCTCTCTCGTTGTTAGAAATAAGGAGATATATCGAACGGAGAAACTGCATTTGAAGTTCCCAGGGTCTATATTTACACTAAGAAAGGATGTCCATCTTTGCACCAACCCTACCTAAAAAAGATATCCTCTATCAAATGTAACATATGACGCGCGAGACTGAAAGCTTGCTTATAAAAGTAGCTTTGGATCTCCGCTTTTCGGATATCACTGTGCAATTATTTTAAACTAACCATAAAAACACGAAAAGAAAACGATTTCAGATACTTGTCAAAAGACTGCAGCCGAGAACAAAACCAATTGGCCATGCATCTATGGAACTTGAAAAAATGGTTCCAACTGCTCTCTACTATCTTATGCCAACAAATGGCACCATCTACATTTCTTGCCGCCATCTTTCAGCGTCTCCCATAGCCACTTGTGGAGGGGTGGCCCTATTTCCACCTATGCCCATTTTTACACCTTCTTCTCATATCGATTCAATTCATATCTGTAATATTATGCGAACCTAATTAATATTGTTTTACTTCCGCTTTAACTGCTACAATTAAAATAAAATTATGTTAAAATGTGCAGTACGTATTTAATTTCTTATATGAAGAACTCAAATGAATGCTTTTAAATACTGTATATTCTAAATGAATTATTATTTTATTAACGTAATTTTTTATTGTTTTAGGTTGTCATTCTCTCAAAAAATGAAGCTAACTCTCTTCAAAAGGAAAAAATAATTTTTAACATCACTGATCGTTTTCCGAAATAATGCTTTAACATCTTCAGCATCCAAATCCTGATATTTATGACTCACTTTTCCTGGACTTGAGTTTTATTTCCCGAAATGTGACTTTTATTTACCCGAAATACGACTTTTATTTACCCGAAATGTGACTTATTTATTGCTATCTAACACCAATGGATATCTCTTGAGCTTTTTCTTCCATGTTGGATCTTTGTCATGTGAATCTCATCCTTCATCTTCGGCCATCTTGAACACCATCTTCTCCAGCTTCGACCTTCTTCTGCACTCAGTGCCATTTTCCCCGCTTTTATAATCAGCAGCTCCATAATATGTATTTACACATTTTCAAATAAATATTTACACAAGTTAACGACTTTGTTCTTCTGCGGTAGTAGATTTTCTATTGTTTCAGATTTTTTACAAGACAAAAGTTCTGTTTTGTTTTAGCACACCAATTTTGTTTAGCATTTGAAAGAAAAAAAAAAAAAGATAGTTTATTATTGAACCTTATTAAACACGGTGAATATTACTCAGTGCACATGTCGCTTTTTAGTTTAGTAAGAAAATTTAAAATAAAATAAATTAAAATAAAAGTAATTATAATCTTAGGACTAATTTTCCATCTCGGGAAAAAAGAAGGTATTTTTAAATTTATTGTTAAAAAAAAAAAAAATGCTCACTAAGCTAAAAGGCAACATTTTCAAAGGGTAATATAATAATATACAAAAAACATTTTTGAGTGAGGTATCCTTATAAAAACGAAACAGCAAAAACCACATACGATAACATAGAAAGGAGGAAAGTGAGAATAATATGACAAAAATAATCCCAAAATAAGAAAAAACTTTTTATTTTATTTTATTTTATTTTATTTTATTTATTTATTTATTTTTTGACTGAAATTTTGAAAATAAGAAAAAAAAATCTGGAGTGACTCCACTCGACTTTCCGAATATTGAGTAATTAACAGTTTTGTAGATAAAGTAAAGAAAGAGGAGTTGTTAAACAAACAAAAGAGAGAAAACCATAATAGAGTGTTTGAGTATTTTTCTCCATATATTACACGATGTTTTATTTAATGCTACTGAACTTTGAGCCAATAGGTCATAATGATAAAGAATTTTTCGTTGTGTCCCTGTAAAAATCTATAAATGCTAGATTCACCAAAATGCTTATAGTTAGTGCAACAGTGATTTATAATATTCATATAAATTTTCAGCTCAATTGAATAAGGCGTTTAGATGCTATCGCACTTTTAAAAATTTGGTCCTATAGGCCATAATGATAAAGAATTTTTCTTTGTGTCCCTGTAAAAAAAAGTGTAAGTGCTAAATTCACCAAAATCTATACAGTTCGTGCAACTGTGACCTATAACATGTGTACAAATCTTTTGCTCAGATTAATAAAGCGTTTAGACGCTATCGCACTTTTAAAAATTTGGCCCCATAGGCCATAATGATAAAGAATTTTTCCTGGTGTCCCTGTAAAAATCTATAAGTGTTGGATTCACCAAAATCTATAGAGTTCGTACTATGATGACTTACAATATACGTATCAAATTTCAGCTTATTCGAACAAAGCGTTTAGACGCTAGAGTGTTCACTCACAGACATACACACATACATACACACATACATACACACACACATACATACATCATCGTAAAAATAGTGGAGACGGACTCAGGGTACCTTGAAACGTATAGAAATATCAAAATCTCAAATTCGGATTTTTGACATGATTACAATACGTACCTCACTATAGTGTTCGGAAAGTAAAAATAATACGTGGGATGTCAAAATGGTTAAATGTTAACAAAATATTAGTGGTCTGGTTTTTAGCAAGGTATAATAATTTTGGGCTGCTTAAATTTAAAATTGGTCTCTAGGCGGATACATTACTCATTCAGTCGGGATGACCGCAAGTTAAAAAGGCAGCGCTTAAAAAATCAGTTTGTATTACATTTAAAACATAGCAAGGATCCAGAAAAAGTGCTTAGTAACACAATTTATCTAAATACAGTGAAATAACAATTAAACAAAGCAGGTTTAATTGCCAGAAAAACTGAAAAAATTCTTTCTTAACGAAAAGAATTAGAAAAACAAGACATTAGAGAGTTAAAAAAAAATTAAAAATGATAAATTAATTATTGGGCGGAAGTTGTTCTCTCTGATGAGTCAAGTTTAACTTATTTTGAACTGACGGAAACAAGCAGATCTAATCACGAAAATGTGACTGACTTAATGAAAATCGCACTTTTAAAACAATGACATATCCCTCGTACATTACGATACAAAAATGCATATTTTTTTAGTGAATCTGGCAAATTTTCATGTTCAAGGGATCAATTAACCCGAAATAAAACTTAGCCTTTAAAAACTTGATACCTGACCGACTACTTTGTGGGTATTTCAGACTCTTCATATTCAGCATTTCAAGATGATAATGCACCTTGTTATATGGCGCTTGTGATACATTTATTTGATTTGAGTTGTTAAAATTACTTATCCATTCTCATGTGCATCTATAATTTTCTAAGTTATCATAACTGTTTTTACTTAAAATTAAATCCCACATAGAATATCGCAGGATTTCTTCGATAATAGACCTGAAAATTGTCCCAATCTCAATCCGCTCGAAAATGTTTAGTCTATAAAAGAGGATGGGGATTAGAAATTTGTAGCCTACAACTTTGAAAGAACTAGGAAAAAGTATGTATGATATTTGGCACATTGAAATTTCCGAGTTTCATGTTAAACTAGTATGTTGTGGCCACCACAAGACTTTCTTCTATATTTTCCTATACATATTCAATCAGTAACAATATTAAAAAAAAAAAAAAAAAAAAAAAAACGATTTTTTTTTCTAAGTTTTTTTTTTGTTAAAAGTAAAAAAATCGATAACTTTGTTTTAAATTATCACAGATTTATGGTTCAACCATTCGTTTTAAAGGTATTGACGAGATCTTTCGAATGATACCCATCTTCAAAATTTAACCCCCCTGGGGGGTACTTCCCCCCCAGGGGGGGAACCGATGCCCCCCCATGCACAATTTTTTTTTCCTAGTTAACTACTACTATTATCAATAATTCATATTAATTTTACAATCACAAGTTTAAAATAACTCTCATTATGCCCATTTATACGGAATTTTGTCCTATAAAATGCGATCACAGCGCCACCTGTTGAGCTATTGATCCCCAAATCTAATGGGCACCAGTTCATGTCAGGGTGCAACTAAATACCAAGTTTGGTTAAATTTTATTCATTGGTTCGTGAGATACAGCGTCCACAAAAAAATGATACAGACAGACAGACAGACAGACAGACAGACACACAGACAGACAGACACACAGACAGACAGACACACAGACAGACATTTTTTAAAAACTATCAATTCGTGTTCAGGACATCCCAAAACGTGTAGATCCGTCAAAAAACGGAGGTCGAAAATTTTCGCGAATCCAATACTTTCTCTATATTACATATAGAAGAAAGTAAAAACTGTAAAATACTCTGCCATTGCGCATTAAAGCAGTAATTCCATATAAAGGCGGAATTATTCAATCCGGAATACATAATTTTATTAATTAATTGTTAAGATCCAACAAATAAATAGTTTCATTTCATGCAGTAAAATAGCACTTGTTTATTTCAAATAATAAATAATAATAGAATACAAAGTATATGTTTATTATATTACGTTTAAAAAGAAAATTTTATGTAGATTTTTATTAACTACTTCGTATAGTGTAATAAAACGAATTATTAAATCGAAAATGCACATAGATATCATGTTATGACTTCCGTATTATACAAACATAGCATTTTTTTTTTTTTTTTTTTGTTGTTGCAATCTTTAGTTTTTAAATTATTACAAACCCAAAAGGTATAAGTCAATTTTTCTGCAGTGCGGCTTTTTTTATTTTTTTTATTTTTTTTTTTTTTTGTCGCTTAGTGTATTTATTGACATAAAAAAATATATATATTTTTTATACGCCCAATAAAACTGAAATAAAATTTAAATAAAATTTAAGTAAAAAACCAATTTTTAAAGTAAGAAGCTTTTTATTGTGAAGCCCTAAAAAGCATAAAATAAAATGTATTCTGGCTAAAACATGCTCCAAACAAATGAAAGTTTCAACACTAAGAAAATTTTAGAGAAAAATATAGGTACTTTCCTTTTGCAAGAGATGAAAATGTTTTAATGTTCAAAATATTTTAAAAAGCTTTCGAGACCAATATTCTTAGTTATTAGTTTTTGTAAGATCATTCATTAGGCCAGAAATCTCAAATGTCTCGAAAGCTTTTTAAAATATTTTGAACATTAAAAATTTTCATCTCTTGCAAAGGGAAAGTACCTATATTTTTCTCTAAAATTTTCTTAGTGTTGAAACTTTCATTTCTTTGGAGCATGTCTTAGCCAGAATACATTTTATTTTATGCTTTTTAGGGCTTCACAATAAAAAGCTTCTTACTTTAAAAATTGGTTTTTTACTTAAATTTTATTTTGTGCTTTTTAGTTACAAAAAAGGAAAAAACTTCTTAAGAAAACTAATTAAAATTTCTTAGGATATTTTGTAGACAACGGAAAATTTTCGTTTATCAATGGACATTTTTTTTTCTATTATTTATCTGCAAAAAAGTACTATATCGTCTTTCGAGGACCGAATCCGGGACCATCGCGTTATCAGCATGACGCTCTAACCAAAAGTCTAAGAACTGTCAAGAAAAATCAAAGAACATTCTAGAAAAATCTAACAAATACTTATACAAAAGAAATATTGTTCTCGAATGCTTTTTAAAATATTTGGAATATTTAAAATTTTTATGTTTTGCAAAAGTGAAATATCTATATATTTATTTAAAATTTTCTTGTTGTTGAAACGTTTATGATTTTATAGCATGTCTCTGCAAGAATAAATTTTAATTCTAGGCTTTTTAGGGCTTCACAATAATAAAAAACTTTCAGTGTTATTTTTATTTATTTATTTACTTACTTATATTTTTATTTAATTATTTATTTTTAATTTTATTTTTACTGAAATTTTTATTTTGTGCGTTTAGTAACTCAAAATCTTTAAAAATCTATCAAAATTCCTTAGGACACTGTGTAGGCAACGAATGATTTTCTTTTATCAATTGACATAGTTTCTATTAATTATCTGCAAAAAAGTAACACATCGGCTTGCGAGGATCGAACCCACGAGCATCGCGTTATCACCATGACGCTCTAACTAAATGCGCTAACGAACGACGAAAAAGGTTGTTTAAATTTACGTTAAAGTCGAGGCGCCTTTTTTTTCAGAATGACACAAGCACGATGATAAAAATCCATTTTCAATAAAAAGCTTCTAAAAGAATATATATATATATATATATTTAACTTTATATTTTGTGTTTTTTAGTATCTAAAAAAAGTCTTCTTTAAAAAAACTCTTCAAAAATTCTTAGAATACTGTGTAGACAATAAAAAATTTTCTTTTATCAATTGGCATATTTTCTATTACACATTTCATCTGTAAAATTTAGCACATCGATCCTTCGGGGATGGAACTCACCACCATCTTATTAGCAACTTGACGCTATAACCAACTGAGCCAACGAGTGACTATAAAGACTGCTGATATTTACTTTAAAGTTGAGGTGCCTTATTTATTAGCGTGACATGAAGACGCGATAACAAAATACAATTTCAATAAAAAGCTTCTAAAAAAATGTTTATTTTTTTTTCTTTATTTTTATTTAAATTTTTATTTTGTGCTTTTTAGTTACTAAATAAAAAGCTATTTAAATGAAATCTTCAAACATTATTAGAATACTGTGTACACAACGAAATATTTTCTTTTATCAATTGACACTTTTTCTATTAATTATTTGCAAAAAATAACACCTCGGCCCGGCGAGGATCGAACACACGACTCTCGCACTATCAACATGACGCTGTAACCAGCTGATTCATTAAAAGATACAATGAGTTGCTTACAATTTTTTTTTTTTTTAAATATATATATAATGGAAGCGTCTTGGTTTTTTAACGTGACAAAAAGCCGATGACAAATCCAATTTCATATAATAGTAATATATAATATACATATATACATATAAAGCTTCTAAGAATATTTTTTTATGTATTTTTTATTTAAGACATTTTATTTTGTACTTTTTTAATATCAAAAATGTTTTGTGTTTTCCAATATTTAAATTAAAAAAAAAAAATGCTTCTTCAAAACACTCCTCAAAAAAATTCTTAGTGTAAGCAACGAAAAATTTTCTTGTATCAGTTGACACCTTTTCTACTAATTATCTGCAAAAATTAACACGCTGGACTTTCCGAGGACCGAACTCATGACCACCATGCTACTAACGAGACGCTCTTACCGACTGAGCCACAGAACGACAAACGAAATAGCTTATATTTACTTTAAAATGAAGGCGCCTTGTTTACTAGCGTGACACGAAGACACGATGACCAAGTCAATTTCAATTAAAAACCTTCTAATAAAAATTTACGAAAATTAAAAATTGTGCGGGCTAAACAATTCTGTTCTATATAAAATGCAATGCTTGTACAGTTGGTAATAAAAGTATCAGCACATTAGCAAAAATTCCTATATAAAAAAAGGTAGAGTTAATACTGTTTTGTTAAATAAATCCTTGTCGAATCATGTTCTTAGACTGACTAAGAACAGGATTCGGCAAGGATTTATTTAACAAAACAGTATTAACTATACTTTTTTTACATAGTAATTTTTGCTAGTGTTCGGATACTTTTGTTATCGACTGTATCTCTTTCCTCGATAGACTAAAGATAAATGAAAAATGATGGTTTCGCATAGATTGGAAACACTTTCCAACTGAACGTAGTTGTTGAATCGTTTAAACTTGTGAGGTTACAAAAGGTTTTCATAGGACGTTCGCCAAACCAGAGTTACGAAATTGTCGGATCAGTGGTTTTTACTCTCTTTATGAAAGTTAGATAGGAGTTTCGAATTTAACGGCCCTCTTCATTTACCGTCGCCGGAAGCTCGAGCCAACGTTATTCTATGGGGAAATTTTCTTTACAAATAACTTATTAACTAATACATATTTTTAAATTCTGTTTTCACATTCAGAAAATTTCCAACTGTTAAATGGACGGACCTTTTTAAAAAATGCATTTTTTTAATTTTTAATATTTTATTTTGAAATTGCAAAATGAAAAAAATTCACATATTGAAAATTCGTATTTTGCAGCTTCAAAATAAAATATAAAAAATTTAAAAAATATTTTTTTAAAAAAGGTGCGTCAATTTAACAGCTGGGAATTTTCAGAATAAGGGCCCTCTTCACTCACCGCCGTCGGAAGCCAAAACTAATGTTATTCTATGGGAAATTTTTCTTTACAAATAACTTATTAACTAATACATATTTTTAAATTCTGTTTTCACATTCTGAAAATTCCCAGCTGTTAAATTCACGCACTTTTTTTAAAAAAAAACATTTTTTTAATTTTTTATATTTTATTTTGAAGCTGCAAAATACGAATTTTCAATATGTGAATTTTTTTCATTTTGCAATTTCAAAATAAAATATTAAAAATTAAAAAAATGCATTTTTAAAAAAGATCCGTCAATTTAACAGTTGGAAATTTTCTGAATGTGAAAACAGAATTTAAAAATATGTATTAGTTAATAAGTTATTTGTAAAGAAAATTTCCCCATAGACGTTGGCTCGAGCTTGGTGAAAAACTATGTTGAAACAATTTGAATGTATATTGGCAGACAATTGGCGCTGCTGTAAGTTACTTTCTCCGATTTTCAGATTGGCTAAATGCCAGCATGTATTGGTTAAATTACGCGAAACTGCATTTTTAAAATCCTCATTGTGAGAAATTATAATGGTTAAAGACTTATGCATGTTAAATGTCAAGTTTACGCTGTTACATATAGTGATATAGAAGGAAGTTTTGTGATGACCGGAGCATACTAGTTATTATCTTAATTTTTTAAAGTTTCTTAAATGCTTAAAATGAACACTTTTCAGAAAATTAAAGTGAGAAAAAAATGCATTTTTAATTTGAAATGAAACGGTTTGCACTGGTATTTAAAAATTGAAAATAATTCATCATAACACTGTAGAACGTGTGTTATAAAATTCAAAAATAATTTTACGAATCTTAAATTTACAATTAAACAATTTCACCATGAAATTAATTTATTAGAATTCTTTTTCTAGCAAGATACTTTCTAGATAGCTTAAAATGTGATATTCCTATGTTTAAATAAATTTGATTGGGAAAAATACCTTGCATTTTAGTATTTTTATTCAGGAAATTATTCATGCTTGATTTTGAAAAAGGTAATCTGAATTTGCTATGTTAAGTAAATGCTTAAATTTATCTTTTATGTATGTTTAACAAGACGTAATAATAAAAGATTGTTTTAAATTTTGCAGTTATTGTTATAATTTTGCAGTTATAAACACCATGCATTTCAGTTTATTGCCTTTAACGTTATTTCCCATTAATTTATTAGCCTTAATCCTTGTTTTGTGATCCACTGCAAAAACTAAGCAATGCTTCTCACAAATTTTCTAATTCTTGTTTTAGAAATTACGCAAACTTTTGATCACAATTATATCTGTACTGATAAGTATAAAGGATTTAAGTCCAAAAATACCGATTTTGAGTAAAGTACATTGTCAGACTTAGAAAAAAATTCTCTATCGATTGATATAAAGGATTTAAGTCTATGTCATTTAGTCTCTGAGAAAATCCATTAGTAAAAAAAGGCTCAAGTCAGAAATTTAGCATTCATGTATGGTATAAAATATTTAATTCAATTTTTTCCCGTTATTAAATGAAGGTTGACAATCATTGAAGGGTATAATGGGTATAAGCCAACGAAATCCCTTTTTCCTAATCGATTAGTCTGATTAGATTTTAATTAGTATAATTGTATTTTTCGTCTCCTGAAAAATCAAGAATATGGACTTAAATCCTTTATACTTATCAGTACAGATATAATTTCATGCTTTCAGTTTCCAAAATTTATTACTTGTGATATATATCTGAAATTAACATTTAAGAAATTAAAACTGGTGTGAATATTTTTCTTAAAGTTTATACATTATTTAAGGGAACTTTGTTAAATTGAGTTGGTTTAAAGTCAAACTAGAGCTACGCACTGAGCAATTCGCAATGGCCTGAGATTCATACCCATAATGCCATGACAATTTTGTTCAAAAACGGAAATGATTTTTATCTCTCTTCGTTAATTATTAAAATGAAAATCTATTACTTTTATATCCTGGTATATACAGGGTGATTGTAATTAAAGTTATGATTTCAAAACGCTATAATTTTAAAACTACCCATCAGGGCGATTTGATATTTTACCAGAGAAATCATGACGCAATGAAATTTTGTTTGGAAAAAATAATTCCAAAATGCGCCGTTAACTATCCGTAAAGTATTTGTTTCATGAAGCGCCTCTTTTTCACTTTTCCCCCATGACTCTTTCCGCTGTAAACACGTATTCTTGTCTTTTTTCTAAACAAATTATTGTTAATCCTTGAAATCTATTGTTTATTGTTATTCCATTGTGTTGCTAACAACATTCCTGTGTTTAATGAGTCCATTTAGTCGTTTCCCTTGACATTGCCATCTATAGGAACATGTTGGAACTACTTTTTTCCTCCTGCAAACAAAATTTCACCCTGTATATTCTTGCAGGATAAAAAGAAAACTTTTTGTCTCAACATCCTCCTTCAAGCCGTCTAGCAGACTAAGTTTGCTGGATCAACAATTAAAAAAAAAAAAAAAAAAAAAAAAAAAAAAAAAAAGTATAAATTTATATATATTTTGTAATAGCAAGGAATGTCTTTATTTATATATTATATCACAATTTTCGATCTCACTCAAGTTAAATACATATTATTGCAGTGTTATAGATTATGAAAATATAGTGTGGTTTTTATAGCCGTACTCTTTTGCTTTTGTGAATAAATTAACATTTACTTTGTGTATTATTTTTTTAATACTTCTGTGCTTGAAATTTCAACAAAAAACATCATGTTTCAGCTCATTAAATTTCTTTAGGTTCAGTGTACTACGGATTATAAAATAATAATAATAATATACATTATGAAGTGTATAACTTTTATGTGCATTTCTCTATAAACTAAAATTGTATTAATTCAAGAATATTCAGTACAAGTACATTCTTTTTCTACATATTCGATGTTCTTTTACCATTTTTTAACTTTTCCTTTTTCCCAGACATTAATAATCTTATATTTAGGAAATAATATATTCTCTTAACCGTGTCTAATATTCTATCAATAATTTAAAATTAAGATTAATTCAAGAGTTTTCGGTACAAAACACCTTTCTTCACTTATATTAGATACTCTTTTGGGACTTATAACTTTTATTTAATCAAAGCAAATGAGTATATACTTTTAACACTATTTAATAACAAATTTTTATTTAATTAAAAGTTTCATTATTAAAAATTTTTCAGTACAAGATGACTTTTTTCTTTACATTCAAAATATCTTTTTTGCAACTTGTAAGTATTCCTTTCTCGCGGACATTGGCATTCGTGTATAAAAAGAACTAAATGTATACTTTTATTCGTGTATAATAAATAATCTCTCTATAATGTAAAATTGTACAAATTCAAAAATTTCCTTTATATTCGATATTCTTTTGCGACTTTAAACTGAACCTTACCTTTCTCTCAGACATTCGCATTCTTACATTAAGGCATAACGACAGACTTTTCCTTCATAAAAGTGAAAAGTGTGTCATGGTGATTGCCTAACTGATTTTCCTTTTAGATCTCCTTTTATATTCATCCATTCTTTTCTTATGAAACCCCTAACGCAAAATTTTATTCAATGAATTACTTGAATCAAACCCATCCCAATTCTCGTCTTATTCTCGTTGGTAGAAAAGAACAAAGGGAGTGATTGACACATTAAAAGCAATTGTATTCGAAATAAAAGGATTATGGAATTGGGGAATTTTTGAGATTAGAAGTATATAACACCGTTATTAAAATATTTAATGCGGTTTCCATGTTGAGATAACTAATATTAAGTTTGGAAAAAGTATTGCAGTGTAAAAACATACGTGAAAGAAAGTATTTATGTTTAAATATATATATATATATATATTCTCAGAAAAAAAAAATATCAAAACAACAATTCCAATTTTTCGAAAAATTACATTGATTTGTTTATGACAAATTTGTCACAATTTTTTTTTTTAAATTAAAATCTTCTAAAACTTTTTAGAAATTAAAAGTACCCTAAACAAAATTGTAATTTAAGAAGACATATGTATGTCTTATTTTATACATTTATTATCATGCCATTTCGTTAATTAAATGAGTAACAACTTTTTCTTAGATCTTTTGACCTTAAAACTAGATGTCCATATTCATGGACAAAGCTTTTGTTACGTTGAAATAGAACAAAAGAAGACTCTTATAATGAAACATATGCATTTCTTTAATAATGAAAACATAAATTTGAGATAACCTTAATAATTGTTCAATTTTAGTCAATATTTAAAGAACAGCTATTTCTTTGGCGTACATCTTTGTGATTTTTCATTATTTTTGACAAAACTTTTGGTATAAGTTGGTCTGTAAGTTTCACTACCAACAAATGTAAATAAATAAATAATAAATAAATAAATAAAAGTATTTTTATCACAAGCACATTTCCAGTTAAAACACTTTCCATACAACTTCTTATATTTTAAATTTTGTAGCATTGCTTCTACTATACTATTAAAATTATTTTATTTTTTAATGCTTTGTTAGCTTATCTGAAAGTGATGTTAAAACTCGTTAAAAAATCTGAATATTGTAATTTTTTAACTTTTTTCAATGCGCCTCCTCTTTTTAATTTCTCATGTTACACAAATGCATCAGAAGATATTGAAGAGCTATGATATTATTTGCTAAAGTTTCATATTATTGGTCATATTATTCTTTCAATGATACAAGATGGACATTAGTATTATTTTCTTTTACCAAATTTGTTATTTGGTCCCTTAAATATTATTTTAACGAAATATTTAATAAAAAATATTAAGGCAGTTTTGTTCTTTATACCTCCAAAATTTAAAATATTTTATTGAATAACTTAACACGGTCGTCGCCGTGTCACCCATATCTGGGTGACGAGTATGCTTTCGTGTGAGCCCCGTCACCCAAATATGGTCGACGCTCTTCTTGTTGAAGTTAATAGGATTTTCAGTAGGATTTTTAAAAGGATTTTAATGGAATAAGCACCGAAATTTAAATGTAGAAAATACAACATAAAAATACTAAAAATATACACATATTACTATAATATTTAGTAATTTATATTTAGGATAACATATTACATTATACTATGAAGCATGGTGTTCGTTAAAACACTCTAAACACATAGGAGGTGATTTTGGACAATTGGAATTAAAGGGGTTTTTTTTTCCTTCGTTTTTTGGCATTCGGCAGTTCGACTCTTTTTCTGGTAACATAGGGCGCACATCCTTCTTATAGGCTTCCCCTGGTGATTCTTACGAATCTCTAAGTGGTGGGACATGTTCCTTCTTTTATTTCTATTACTGTCGGGCACAGTATTTTCCAAGGACAACCATTCGTTAAAGAGAAGTTCCCGAAATTTTCTTACTTCTATTATTTTACTTCTGGTTCTCTGGTACATGTTATCTCCGTCGGTCGGATTTAGGCCCGGCGAGAAACTCAGTCGAATCACGCTGGGCGATGAACTTGTTAAATAATTAAATAACACGTTATTTGTAAATTTTTTGGTTTTATGTATTAGTTTAATAGAACTCAAAGCTAACGTAAATACTTTAATATGTTTCAGAATTATGATATATCTGAATAATGATTATGATAGTGATAGATGAGGTAATGATTATATCTCCAAAATTTAAAAACATTTTATGAAGAAGAAAACCTAAATTTCTATTACTTATTCTTTCCGTGCATTTCCATATACGTAATAATACAATTTAAGGTGTAACACATAAGTTGTTGTAGCTGAGCATTTTTAGTGTATTTCTAAGACTTCAGAGATTTTTTGTAAGAAATTCGAGTCCAGTTGAGTTAGAAGTCTTAACTTATAAAGGTAATCTACAAAGGATAGACAGTAACTACGAGTTTAAAAAAAACTTTGGGTTTGGGGCAATTTAACAATGGACTTTATCTGTGTTATGTTATAAAATCCCTCACATATGACAACTGCAGGGATAACATTTTAATGTTTGTATTTGTATTGTATGGGGAAATTTTTGTATTCTACAGGGAAATGTTTGCATCCTATAGGGAAATTCTTGGGGAAATAGAGAATCAGAAATCACATGTTAGATATGATTTAGCCTCGAACCTAAAAATGAATGGTATCCATTAATTATTTTTGAATAAGTTTATTTGAAACTAGGTTGCGTTTAAATGCAAATTGAGGGTTGGGGACATAACCTCGCGGCTAAAATATCGCGGGACAAAATCTCTCCGAGCACATTTCTACTGAATTTTATCCTATACTGACATATTAAAATTATATTATCTATATATCTATATATATGTGAATATGTACATATATCACATGTTAAGCAATTTTCAACAAAATTTCGTCTGCACTAATTTATGTCAAAGTGCAACTAGCGTTTAAATTTACATGAATTTAATATATTTGTTCTTGATTTAGAGCTGCCTAAAAAATTTTACTAAGCACAGATAGACAGAGAGATATTTTCTAACTAATAAGTTGTGGAGATCATAAAACTTTCATCTATATCATTCCATATAACAACGCCACTTACTTTTTAACATGCACAAAAGTTTACTCATAGCCTATTACAATAAACATTTTTCTTATAAAGTTTGATGCAATTTCAATCAACATATGCTAAGATGTAGCAATTGGGAAAATCACAGAAGCAGAGTAATACAGTTACGTGCAAAAGTTTCGGACCAAACTAATTTTCACCAATAGCTTTTAAATAAATAAAGGTAATAAGAAATTAAATATTGTATCATAAAGTTTACCAAACATACTTTCGAAATATGTAACTAACAAATTTTTAGACTGAAGGGATTTAAATATATAACAAAATACGTATGAATCCAATCATCAAAAGTTTCGGGCCAAGCAATTGAAAGTTCACCGTGATGTTATTGACCCGAAGTGACAGGTCTATTTAAGAGAAAACACTACTATGTAGAATATAGTGACCATATTAGAGTACCTTCATAATATATAAGCATTAATAACTGTTACAATTACCAAACTACAGAGGTATAGTTTATGATAAATAAATGTGGACTTAAGTGGTTATAATTATGATAAATAATTTCCATTCTACAATTTTTCAAAATTTAGAAAAACGTCTTCAAAATTTGAACTGTCCTCGAATTTCGAGGACATATGGTCACTATAATGTAGAAGGAGGTCGAGATTGTTTACACTTGTGTACCAGTACAGTGAATTCAAGATGCCGAAGCAAAATCATTTACAGATCCGTGAAATTGTTATTAAATTACACCAGAATTAACAATATTTCTCCTGGTTCTCTCTTTAATATTATCAATTAGAAAAACAACTGTTGATAATATTATTAAAAAATAGAAAGAAGCAAACACGTTGGCAGACAAATGTGTACCTGAAAGACCCAGCAAAATGTTAAAATTATTAAAAGAAAAGCAGTTATAATCCAAAGAAGAATGCTGATATTATAGCACGTGATTTACTGGAAGAAAAAATGGTTCAGGTTAGTTATAGTACTGTTTCTCGTAAATTAAATCAAGTTAAACATTTTAGATGCGTCGGAGCAAAGAAACTGTTGATTAGTGCAAAGAATAAAACGGCAAAATTGGAATTTGATAAAGCACATGAATATGGAAGAGTCGAATACTGGAAAAAAAGTGTTATTTTGAGACGAAACAAATATTAATCTTTGGTTTTGGAAAATTCGGAGTGGAAGGATGTTTTTTATAACAATTATGTGAAAAATACCATAGGCGAGTATTGAACCCGAGCCTTCCGCTTAACGTGGCACATGTCTATTAGAGTTGTGCCACGATTAATTATGTCACTTGATATAGCTGCGTTTGCAGACTCGGTGACCTTGCCAATAAATATTATGTGAGAAAAACCTAGCTGGTTATCACCCAAGGTAGCTCAGAGGTAGAGCATCCGCACGTTAAACGGAAGGCCCGGGTTCGATTCCCAGCTCTGGTATTTTCCACATTGTTGGTATAAAAATCATCCTTCCACTCCGAATTTTCCAAAATTAATTAAGGTTGATGAATAAAGACTTTCTAAACTAAAGATTAATCTTTTTGAAAATGACGGAAAGAGATATTTTCGACGACCAAACAATGCCAGGTATGATTATAGATATCAAATGTTGACTCTAAAATATGGAGGAGGAAACATCATTGTGCGGGGAGCTTTTTCGTATAAAAACGTTGGTTCTCGCTTACTTCGGCAGGGACTTCTTCACCGCAACGTCTTGGTACTGGATAATTTAATTTAATTTATAGAAATGTCAGTAAGACAGGAAAAACTGCATTAGTTATTTTCTTTTTGATAATAAACCGAACGGAAAACGCATAATATTTTACATGGAGATATTTGGTATAATTAGACCAATTTAAAAATTGCTTTTCCCTTTTTTCCCCACTTGCATTACAAAAATATTTAAAATAAAATTGAGAAAAATTGTGCAAAAACATTGAAACAGCTTGGACCTCTTGGCGGAATTTGAAGTATGGCCCTGGAGAAGCTCGGACGCTTCTCGCCAAAATATATATACTTATGCATTTGCGGTACCCATATCAACTCATCGCCGAAATGACAACAAAATTATAAATAATTATACGGTAAAAAAAAACTTTTTATGTACCACGTTTTTAAATTTTCTGCTGAATCTTATAGCTATAGAACTACATTAAAATTTTCTGCGCATTGATAAAGTGCTAAAATGATAATGACGTCAATTTTTGTGAGATACATAATTTATTTTTTTACAATTTTTTAATGTTCGCGTTTAATTAAATATATTTATTTTTATGTCGAAAAAAACTTAACTCGTGGTTTTTTTTTTTTTTTTTTTTTTTTTTTTTTTTTTTCAACTATTAAATTATAACTGATATTTGTTTTCATATTTTAATAAATTAAAAGAAAACTTTGCAGCGTAATATCTTTAATAACTTGATGTATATAGTGTCCACACAAAAATTGAACAATTTTTAGAGCGCTTTTAAAAAGTACAACATCTATGCAGTATCTTTAAAAAAAAAAAATCATTAGTTTTTACTAAAAAGAAAATGGCCAACTTTCATCACCAAAGTAGTTAAATCTAGACCAATCAAAAACAGGAGTTGTCCACTGGGATGTGTTCCGACGACCTCCTTCATTTATATACATTATAGGCTGTAATGATAAGAAAAAGATTTTTTGGGCCCCTGCACACGAACTACAAATGAAACATACACCAAAAACTATGCAGCTAATACATATATATATTGTCATTTCTTATATTTTTTATTTTAATTTTTTTTTTTCAGGCATTATACCCTCAAGGTGAAAATTCGTACCTAAAATAATTAGATCGGACCAAATATAAAAAAATAAATAAATAATAGAAATATACAACTAAAGATAAATAAAAACAGTTTCCGTCAAATTTTTATTTAAAAAATGCACAGTGCTATTATAAAATTGCCCTATACATATTGCAGTTTTTTTTTTTTTTTTTTTTTTTTTTTTTTTTTTTTAATGATATTATTAAAAATAAAAAAAATAATTTAAAATAAAAACTAAAATATTTCCATCTATTAATTTCTTTTTATTTTTTGTTGTTATTGAACATATTTACTTTCTATTAAGGCATCATTTATGTATATTTGGTATTTGTAGTCCTTTAATTAAATATGCTAATGCAGTGCATTCCATAATGTTTACAGCACTTTTAACATACACTGATTTTAATCCAGCATTAAACTGCAGTTATGTTTATGTCAAACAAACATGTATTTACACTCAAAGTTAAATTTATGAAATTTGTAAACATGAAATAACATGCTTCTCAATACCACCTAAAAATTTGTTTAAAATGATATTTGATGTATCAAAGTAAACATGATGTTAATAATTTGTTTCAATAATTTGTTTTCGTATGCACGATTAACTTGTAGTAATATATTTTACATGTTATCATTTCATTTTAATATTTTTTCTTTGAGATTTCATTTTACTTAATAATGTAGTACATAAGGTCACATATTATAGTATTTTTGCCGAAACAACAGTGGAGACCTCCCTGTAGATACTCAAAAAGATTTTGAGTTCCATCTGTGTGTCGGTTTGTCTGTCTGTTGCGTGATAGCGGCCGCAAAAATCACGCTATTGATTTGCAATTTGATACACATGTTCACGAGCCACATGTAATTAGCTGTATAGTTTTTTGGTATGTATTTCTTTTGTATTCGGTGTACAGGGACACAATAGTTTTTTTCTTATCATTACGGCCTGTGAACAGAATTTATATGTATCATGACAGGGCCCGCAAACAACACGTTTTTGACATACAATTTGGTACACATGTTCGTGAGCTACGTGGCATTAGCTGTATAGTTTTGGGTGTTTATTCCATTTGTAGTTCGTGTACAGAGACACGCCAAAATTTTTCTTGTAATTACGGCCTATGGACAGAATTTGTATGTACCGCAAATAACGGCCGCAAAAATCCTCTCATTAACTTGCCAATTGGTACACAAGTTCAGGCTCTAAGTAGAAATAGCTGTATAAAATTTTATATGTCTATATTGTTCATGGAATATGTACAGGGACACGTCAAATTTTTCTTATCATTACGGCCTATGGGGTGAATTTCGTTTAAACGAATATTAACATTGTTACTCTGCACTCAACAAAATGAAAATTGCGTACATTACTGAAATACTTAAACTGATGTTTTTTGCAGAAAATATATGCTCCTAGGCTTCCTTATTAATGTACAGGATTTTACAAAAGTGTTCCCGCCCATAATATCTCGTAATGATCCAAAATATGTCAAATTTCGAACAATTATTCATGAAAAACGTAGAATAAGTTGAATAATTGTTATTGATGTATGCAATGTTTATGGTTCGTTTACGGAGACACGCAAATGAATTTCATGACATTATTGCCTATAGACTAATTTTTATTTAAGGGTATTTTAACACATTTATGCTGAATTCAACAAAATAGAATTAACATACATTATAAAGATATTTAAAAGCATGATTTCTCTCTCTAAAAAAAAAAGAATGTATTCACTAAATAATATATTTACAGGACCGCACAAAAGTATTCCGATGACATTCTGTAATCATTCAAATAATGCCAAATTTGTTTCAAGTATTAATGAGTTATATATCTGTAGCTATATATCTGTGAGTTACATATCTGTGCATATATCTGTTGCTCCTTTTTAGGGACATACGAAAGAATTTCGTACCATTACGATCTATAGACGGTATTTCTTAAAAGTGCATCATTTTGACAAGGTTACACACCATTAAATATAATGAAATGTTATTAGAATATTTAAAAGCATGTTTTTCTATGGAAAATTTCAGACATATAATTGGTAATTTGTTTACAGGGTTCCACAAAATAATTGCGATATGTTACGCAATCGTTTTGCATGAAATTTGGTACAAGTATTTAGGAGTTACAGGGAATTAGTAGAAGGCTGTTATTAGGAAAATATATAAATATACACATAGATACAGAGAGATATAGGCAGAGAGATAGAGCGGGGGGTTGAGGAGGGTGGCAACCGCCCTCAGAAACATATCTCTTTATGTAGCGAGTCAATCATATAAATGTACGTATGTATGTGTATATATACATATAGTTCTGTTTTAACTTATGCTTCAAACGTACACAAACATCAAACTGTCTCAAATATATATATAATAAAAACAAAAACTATTTTATTTACGAGACAAACTTTAGTTAAAATACATTTAAAAAACAAAATATACATTTAAAAACATTTAAAATTTAGACGTTTCGAAACCCGTCCAGATTTCCTCATCAGTATCACTACAACGTTGCAAGCATTACATTTATACACAAGGAATTTATAGAAGTACTGAATATTGAGGAGCCAGTACGCATGCTCCATTGATAGTGTAGAGATGGTTGGCAGTGTGCCAACTCTCAAGGAAAATACGTGATTTATAATTATCATAGCCAGAATTTAGAACTTGTATATTATCGAAGTCAGGAATATGATCGGTTTCTATTGAATGGATTACAATTTTAGAATTTGGGTTGAATTTTGTTTTTATGCTTCAAAAACTTGGACATTAACGTGTAAAACTATTTAAAACTTCAAACAACCTAGAAAAGGATGGGATATGCATGTTAGGATTCCCCCGAAGAGACAAAAAAAGCTATACACTTGGATTAGGGAGCAAACCATAGTTACTGATTTTTTTTTTCTTTTTAACTAGAATTAAGAAGTTTAAATGGATTTGGGTTGTGAACCTTGCCAGAAGAAATGAGGATAGTTGGACCAGCGAATTCCTATTTTGGATACAGAGATATAAGAAAAAACCGAGGAAGAGGCCACTGTGTCGTTGGATAGTCGAAATTGTGATGTTTGGAAGAGCAGAATGAAAAAGAATTACAAAAACAGTGCAGAATGGAATCACATAGGAGTGGCTTCCATCCTACAGTGGTTTGAAAAACACTGAAATTGACGATGATTATTATATATAAAATATGGACAAGATAAAAATTATCTATAATCTGTCGAAATAATGAATGAAAAAAAATAGGACGTTGAGGCTCCTGATCTGCAGATCCACTAGTTATTTTATTTTACTGTTAAATAAATATTGTACAGTTAATTAAACTTTGATTTCTAGTGAGATGTAAAATATTTTACCATGATTATAAACATTATGTAAACATTGAAATGGTTCTAATCTGAATCATAATTAAGATAAAATAGATTAAATCGTAGTTCTCATGAGAAATAGGCGTACTTAAAAAAAATTCAATCTTCATTCCAAATTTCAGATACGAACCATAAATTATAAAAAATAATAAAATCGCACCACAAAACTGGCGTTTAAATTAATAAGTACAAAACATTGAATAAACACCATGAAATGCAAGAAATCGCAACAGCTATTTCGGATCGTACATGAAATTAATCCTTTGGTTATTTATGTTAGTTAATGTTTTCATTATTAAAAACTTTTTATGGACAGTTTGTGAGGTTGAGACTATATAACGTCACCACAGTTTGTTTAAAATTAAGCTGGATCCAGCAAAGTATAAAGTTGGGACGGTTAAATTGCTTCGACGCCAGTGACTCGCCGAAAGTTTTGGTCGAATTAGTTTTGTGTCGACATTGTGCTGCAACGAACAAATTAAGTTGTGAGAGGTAGAGGAATTGGAAGCGATTTTAAAAGTATGGATTGAAATGAAGAGAAAGGAAGTTAATAGGCAGTAGTATAAGATGGAGATTGTGGTATGGTAGAGTGTGGTGTACATTGTGAAGATTCTTGTTTTGGCGAGTTTTGAGGAGCGGAGTAGTGGAGATTTAGTTGTGTTGAGATTAAGTAGTTTGGTGAGTGTTGGTGTGTGTTTCTGCTAGCATTCGTGAAGGTAACGTTGGATCTGTCAGGAATCCGCTGATCCACAGTGAAGTTACAGTAGCGGAGTAAAAGAGTGCATCCGTCTCTACACCTTCGACTGTTTGCTGGGGTGCGATATTTAAAATTATCTAATATAATTTCTGATACAAATATTTTGATAAAGTAATTAAATACGC
Source organism: Salticus scenicus (assembly GCA_963930645.1). Classification (NCBI taxonomy): domain Eukaryota; kingdom Metazoa; phylum Arthropoda; class Arachnida; order Araneae; family Salticidae; genus Salticus; species Salticus scenicus. The sequence goes on along the minus strand of OZ005654.1, from coordinate 56,191,435 downwards.
TAAAAGAGCTATCTCGAGTGCCAGACCGCCCTCCCATTAATCTGTTCAAATAAAAGTCTTATTTATAGTTATATTCAAGTCACGTGCTCTTTACTTATCCATTTAGTTATCTAATTAATAATTAAGATGGAGTTTGCATCAACGCAAACCTCACAGTGGCGGCCGCAAACGCTCCACCCCCCCCCCCCCCTCTTGGGTATACTTTACGGTCTCGAATGATGTTACTCAATTCTTTACTGAACTTGAGGAGTACTTTATTATCTAAAATTGATGAAACTGATAAATTTAATTTATTAAAGTACTCTCTAAAAGGAGATGCTAAAATCTGGCATGATACTGTTGCCTCTAGAGCTCTAGGCCAAAATCCTACTTATGAGGATTTGAAACTTAAAATTAAGAGTTCAATCTCTTCTATTGTTGATAAAACCGAACTTCGTCAAGAACTTTATACGACTAAAATGTCATTTTATGATAAACCTACAACATTTTTGTTACGTAAATTAGATATTATAAAGCAGCTGGATTTAGTTGTATCTTTTGCCACTGCAATGGAAATTATAACCCCGCTATTGACTATTTCTATTCAAGATTATCTTGATCTGAAACCTGTCACTTCTTACGACAGCCTTTTTCAAACCTTATCTAAGTACAAGGAACGTCACCCTCCAAGGGCGGAAAATGACTTTAGTCGCCAGCGAGTTAATGGAAATATGCAAAATTCTAGGCGTGAAAATTTCATCCCCCTTCAAAATTTCAATCGCTATCAACAAGAACGTCAATCGCCGCAACCAAGGCGTAATAACTTTCAAAATTCTCGGAACGATCGTTCTAATCAAAATCAGTCTCAAAACGTTTCTCAAGCTGATAGAAATAACAGAAATTTTCGCAACTTTCGTAAAAACCAGAGTCGTCAGTTAAACGAGTAAGTGGCTCTTGTGAGGAGGGTCAACAGCCACTGAATGACTTAGCCACCTACATATGTTTAGACACAATTTGTATCAGTCCGGTGGACCTACCTCATTTAAATGTAGTGCTACATGATGTTTTAATACCTACCTTTTGGGACACTGGTGCTGAACGTTCCATTCTGGCATATGAATCTTATAATAGGTATTTTGCCTTTAAATCTTTAAAGCGGGCAAATATAAATATTACAACGGCTCAAGGCCAGTCCTGTGTTAATAGAGGCGAAGTCCGCCTGAATGTTAAAATTCATAATGTAAGTGTTAATTGGCCTTTTTATATCACAGAGATTCTTCAACATCCCTGTATTACAGTCGGCTGCAAAATTATTCGAGCACTAGCAATAATCCCTGTCTAAAAAAAGTGCACTTAAGACTGCTTTCTTAAATAAATCCTTATCGAGTCATGTTCTTAGTCAGTCTAAGAACACGATTCGACAAGGATTTATTTAACAAAACAGTCTTAAGTGTACTTTTTTAATATAGGAATTATTGGCTAGTGCTCGAAAAATTATGCTGCCGACTGTATAGGGTTAGATTTTATGAAAGCAAATAACGTTGAAATAAATTTTGCCAGAAAATCTCTATATATTGATGATTCTCAGTTAAATTCTAAACCTGTCGAGCCGACAGAGTTAATTGTTAATCTTGAGGAAAGTGCCCTCACTCCTATTGAAAAAATCGATTTTGTTAATTTTCTTAATCAGTTTAAACAGTTATTTTCTGATACACCTGGCTTGACTCATGTTGTTTGCCATTAAATTGACACTGGAACTAATAAACCAGTCTTCAGTAAACCGTATCGTTATGATCAAGCCAAACAAGATATTATAAATTGGCATATTGACAAAATGTTGAAAAACGATATTATTATGCCTGTAACCTCCTTATGCATCCCCTGTTGTTTTATGTCGTAAGAAAAATGGTAAACCTATTACCGATCCTGATGCATGGAGATTTGCAATAGATTACCGTAAGCTCAACTCTAGTACTCAATATCCTCAGTATCCCTTGCCTATAATTGATGATTTGTTAGCACATATTACAACGACCAATTTTATGTCTACTCTCGATCTGATATCGGGTTACTTCCAACTTGCCATGAAACCCGCTGATATATCAGAAACAGTGTTTATCACTAAAAACGGAACGTTTGCATTTTAAAGAATGCCTTTCGGATGTTCAGGGGCAGTTGCAACTTTCCAAAAAGCTATGGAAACTAGACTTAAACCTGTTTTGAATAAATTTGTTCATGTTTATCTCGATGATATAATAATCACGTCCTCATCTTACAATGAGCATTTAAATGATTTAAAAACTGTTTTTACTCTACTGCAAAATGCAGGATTAACTTTAAATTCTTCTAAGTGCCATTTTGCATGTCAGGAAATTAAGTATCTAGGCGTCAAAATAACGCCTGCTGGTATTTCTGTAGATGATGAAAAATTTCAGCTAGTTTTAAACATGCCCCACCCCCCTACAACTTCCAAACAAGTTTCTAGATTTCTAGGCATGTGTGCCTGGTATGGCAAATTTATACCTAATTTTGCTCACATATGCGAGCCCCTCTTTAAACTCAAAAGAAGAAGAAATTAATTTAACTGGTCAAATGAAGCACAAGAAGCCTCTGATAAGTTAAAAACTATACCTAGCGCTCCTCCTGTACTAGCTCATCCTAATTATAATATAAAATTTCAAGTAGCAACTGATGCTTCTTCCTACGGCATTAGTGCCGTTTTAAGCCAAGAAGGCCGCACAATAGCATATGCGTCCCGAACGCTTAACACTGCAGAAAGAAATTCCCCAGTAACTTAACGTGAATGTTTAGCAGTGCTTATGGACAGTTTGTGAGGTTGAGACTATAGAACGTCACCACTGTTTGTTTAAAATTTAGCTGGATCCAGCAAAGTGCAAAATTGGGACGGTTAAATCGCTTCGACGCCAGTGACTCGACGAAAGTTTTGGTCGAATTAGTTTTGTGTTAACATTGTGCTACAACGAACAAATTAAGTTGTGAGAGGTAGAGGAATTGGAAGTGATTTTAAAAGTATGGATTGAAATGAAAAGAAAGGAAGTTGGTAGGAAGTAGTATAAGATGGAGATTGTGGTATGGTAGAGTGTGGTGTAGATTGTGAAGATTCTTGTTTTGGCGAGTATTGAGGAGCGGAGTAGTGGAGATTTAGTTGTGTTGAGATTAAGTAGTTTGATGAGTGTTGGTGTGTGTTTTTGTAAGCATTCGTGAAGGTAACGTTGGATCTGTCGGGAATCCGCTTATCCACAGTGAAGTCACAGTAGCGGAGTAAAAGAGTGCATCCGTCTCTACACCTTCGACTGTTTGCTGGGGTGAGATATTTAAAATTATCTAATTTTCTGATGCATATATTTTTATAAAGTAATTAAATACGCTGACTGAGCTATCTCGAGTGCCAGACCGCCCTCCCATTAATCTGTTCAAATAAAAGTCTTATTTATAGTTATATTCAATTCTCGTGCTCTTTACTTATCCATTTAGTTATCTAATTAAGTAATTAAAATGGAGTTTGCATCAACGCAAACCTCACAAGTTTTAAATTTTTAAAAAGGTCAGTTTTTAGCTTATGTTTTACAAAATACAGTACCTGTCGTTTATTAAAATCACATTCGTCCTGAGCAAAAGTGATTTTATTAAGCGGCTGATTTTTATAACCGGCGAACGTTCCTGCATTCGAGAAAAAGGTGTTACTTCCCTGAATTTGAAAAGAAATTTCAAAATATACCAAATGGAATTAATAAACAGTATTAATTAATTTTTAACAGATAAGTATTTATCTGTTCCTTCAAAATAAAGGAATTAAAGACATCCCAAGCTCCAATGCACTTTCCTTTAAGGAAAATTATCATTATTTTGCTAAAAGTTCACGCCTTTCTTTAAAATTTAAAATCTTTCCGTTTAAACATCTTGCTTCTTAGTTATTTCAGAATAAGAATTAGAAATTGTCTTTTAATAATTAGAAATTGAATAAAAAAAATCCCTGGCGAATTAAATCAAATTTGGTACTTATTACCGTGCTTTGACGAATACATTCCTTGAAATAGTTCCTAAGACAAGTGATGGGGCGTGTTTAATTGCTACAACTGTACAATTTAATGTTGTAAAATTTTCCACATAGATAATGGAGGGATTTCTGTATTTAATTTCTTTTCTATTTAAAAAATAAAAATTCACAGTGTAAATAAGAATTTGTTCAGCGTGCATAAATGGTATTTTTCCACCTGACTAGAATTTTTGAGTTTATTAACCAGCGATGCTGATTTTATTAAACGGCAGTTTTAAAATTGGTTTGCATTAATTTGATTCTGGTCCTGGCAATTTAATCAGATTAAGCGGCTGATTTCATTAACCAGTGATTTTACTAAGCGGCGGTTATTGTATATATATATTTTTTCTTTTAATGAATAATAATAAGTCATAATATTTTCGCTCATTGAATATTTATTCAGTAACAACAATTTTAATTTTCTTTTTTTATCAAACATATATTTAGTATCTAAAGATTATTTTAAAATAAAATAAAAATGAAGTTTAAAAATTCTTACATTTTTATTTCCTTTAAGTCCAACTAAATTCAGATACATTTCTTTTCACTTAAGAGAAATCACTGTCTATTAATGGGTTTATAATGGGATTTTTATCCCTGATATCTTCATTCATTTCTTTTTACGATTTACATTATTGAAATGCAAAAATGCAAAAAAGAAATTCTTATTCTATCGTCTCATTTTCTTTCTTTCTTTTTTTTTTTTTTTTTTTTTCTGATGCATTTTTTTTTTTTTTTTTTTTTTTTTTTTTTTTTTTTAATTCTATGTAGGATTTTTCAATTCTTTCTTTAAGGATTACGTGGCACTAATAAGGGTATGCAAGAATGTGGAATATAAGTGATTTTATGGAACAATACATCTATTGTTGGAACAAAAATTATAAACTTCATTACTTTTCTTTTTTCATTGTAACTTTTTCTTTATCATTCATTAATAGGGCAAAGGAAACTTGCACTGTTAAAAATAATATCCTCTGTTACAAAAAATAAATAAATAAATACAATACAATACAATACAATACATTTGAAACTGAATTCCACTTTTGGTATTCTGTGTCATTTTTCCATATGTTTTCATTTATAGCTTCTTTCTGAATTTACCGAGTGATTCAAATTGAACAAAAAGTGTTTAGTTAGCTTCTATACAAAAAGTAGTAGCTGAATCCCAACTCAATTTAGGACATGCAATACATGCGGTTTTGATTACAAAAGAAATATATATATATTATTTCATGTTTTGTCGGATTGGAGAGAAAAATGGAGCCAGTTCACTTATAGCTGCCAATTACTACGAATTTTTGCTACAAATAATTTTTAATAGAAATTGTTTATAAATTTTTGTAATAGTGTTCTGTGATTATGTGTGGTATACTTATGCGAAACATTTAATACTTTCGTGGCGGCAAACCAGATATCTCGTCTTTCAGTATTATTCGCTGTACTCTACGAACGAAAAAATTCGTCCTCTACATATATATTTCTTTAGCGTGTTCATTTTAAATAAAGAATCAGTCCCACTCCGTCTTATTACGTTTATACAAAATTTCTATAACATTGCGCTAATCGCACATTTTTTTTAGGTCTTTGGTGGAACCTTCCCTTTCTGACAATTTATTATGTTTGTATATTTACCATACATTTTACATTTTTTAAGAAAAAAAATAGGTAAGCAAAAACGTCTGTCAACAGACCAAGCAATGAAATACATCTGAAGAAGAATTCATCAAAGATATCGACTTAAGTGTTTGGTGTTAAAAGTAAGGCCGATTGACTACTCTAGGGTCTAAGCCTAAGGGAGGGGGGGTGCCCTCCATGAGGTGGTCTTTCTAATTCATCCTCTCCCGTATTTACGCATGTTCCAAAGAAAACCACTAAAAACTCTGAACGGCTAGGCCAACGAGAGCGAACTGTGATCGAACCCGGCCCCTCATGTCTACCAGCTTTGAGAGCAGAACCGTTCTGCAGCTGGTAGGCCCGACATCGACTTAGATAGTGAAAGAACTTGTTTAGTTAGTGACTGTGTAACGTCCGAAACTCCCATCCAACTTAATGAGAAACAGGGTATATGTGCAAAACATGCAAATCAAGTAACGTTTACATGTAGTTGCTTAAACTATCATAAATTTGATAATTTCTAAACTTAAAGAAAACCTTTACATGTTTTATTTAAAAAAAAATTTCAAATAATTACAGTGATCAAATTTTATTAATATTTAAAAGAAAAAAGAATTTCGAGTGTTGTAATTTTTCATATGCAATTTCGATGACCACCAGCGGCCGAGCGGTTCTGTACTTTAAGCTGGTAGGCGTGAGGTGCCGGGTTCAATCTTAGATCGCGCTCTTCAGCCTAGAAGTTCGGAGTTTTCGTGGTTTTCTCAGAAACTAGCGTAAATACGAACTAGGACCCCTTATAAGGACCTCCATGGAAGGTACTTCCCCCTCAGACCTAGGACCTTAGAGCAGTCATTTGGCTTTATTCCCAAACACACAAACACATATACAATTTCGATAAGAATTGTAAAGTTGTTTCATATTTAGATGTAACATGACAGAATATATATTTTACTCAGACGAAAAAATGAAAATCCTAGAGTAGGAACTAGAAATAAAATAATTTAACATACTTTACTATTAATTTTTGAGGTGAAAATAGTATTTTTTCAAAAATTAAACACGATAATAAAATGGAATAAAACAAACGATTGTGTTTTATAAAACACTTCATACATAAACAATTACGTTAGTTAGTAATTATATAACTATGAAGTTAGAAATTATACATGTATGACATATAATTATATTTAATTAAAGGAAAAGGGAAAACATTAAAGTAATTTTTGCTTTGTTTTAATATTACAGCGTATGATTACCAAACTAAATGAACAATTTATCATATAATGTAAAGCTAGGAGAGTTTGCGCAAAATTAAACAAAATGTTATAAAAAAATTTTGCTAAACTGTCGGTGCATAGATTTGAAGTGATCCTTCTTCTATGCATTTCCATTGCCATTTTGTTGTTATATTATGATTTAAAGCAACAGATGTAATAAAACCAAGAGAGCTATTTTCTCCTTTAGGGAAGATTGTGCAAATGGGTAGGAGAAATTGCGCTTAATTTTAACTACAATTAAATTGTTAACAATGATCATTGCACTTAAACGACATTGGCATAAGATTTTTGTAAACAAATATTTTTGTATCACATGTAGGTATTTCAATTTAATACTTTAAAAAAAAAAAAAATCTGGAGTGACTCCACTCGACTTTCCGAACATTGAGCAATTAACAGTTTTGTAGATAAAGTAAAGAAAGAGGAGTTGTTAAACAAACAAAAGAGATAAAACCATAATAAAGTGTTTGAGTATTTTTCTCCATATATTACACGATATTTTATTGAACGCTACTGAACTTTGAGCGCATAGATCATAATGATAAAGAATTTTCGTTGTGTCCCTGTAAAAAAACTATAAATAATAAATTCACCAAAATGCTTATAGTTAGAGAAACAGTGATTTATAATATTCATCTAAATTTTCAGCTCAATTGAATAAGGCGTTTAGATGCTATCACACTTTTAACTAGTATGTTGTGGCCACCACATGCTTTCTTCTATATTTTCCTATACAAATTCACTCAGTAAAAATAATTTATTACAATTATTATTTTAAAAAATTATCTTCCATGATAATGCAGATGATTTCCATATTAGAGAAGTAGTATATCACTAAATATACAAAAAAGTCTATTTTATTGTCAATATTACATTTAATATATATATATATATATATATATATATTTGTTAAAAATGGAAAAAAATCGATAACTTCATTTTAAATTATCGCAGATCTATGGTTCAGCCATTCGTTTTAAAGGTACTGGCGAGCTCTTTTGAAAGATACCCATCATGAAAATTTACTCCCCTCGAGGGGGGAATTCCCCCCCAGGGGGGGGGGGAGAAGGCGAGGCTTCTACACATACAAAAAAATTTTCCCAGTTGACTATCTCTATTATAAATAATTCTGGTAAATTTCATATTGATTTTGAAAAAATAATTCTCTTTATGCACATTTATACAAAATTTTGTACTATGCCACCATGTTAAAAATTTAGAAAAAGCGGGATGGCAACGGAACCTGTAAGACAATTCTTACCAAAAGTTGATAGGCACTAATTTATGTCAAGGTGCAACTACATACCAATTTCTATAAAATTCTGTGAGGTAGTTCCTGAGATACAGTTGCCACAAATTTTGTCACACACACACAGAAACTGACAGACAAACAGACAGACATTTTCTAAAAATGGTCAAATCGTGTTCTACAGCCCTCAAAACATGTAAATCCATCAAAAAACCGAGGTCGAAAATTTTACGAATCCAATACTTTCTTCTATTGAATATCGAAGAAAGTAAAAATTTGGTCCCACAGGGCATAATGATAAAGAATTTTTCTTTGTGCCCCTGTAAAAAAAACTGTAAGTGCTAAATTCACCAAAATCTATACAGTTCGTGCAACTGTGACCTATAACATGTGTACAAATTTTTTGTTCAGATTAAATAAGCGTTTAGACATTATCGCACTTTTAAAAATTTGGCCCCATAGGCCATAATGATAAAGAATTTTTCCTGGTGTCCCTGTAAAAAAACTATAGTGGTTTATTGTTTAAAACATAATAATTTGCCTACTGCAATAGAATAAATCACATTTATTGTTCAAAATCCTTAAATATATTCATTTCCAAACAACAAACTAAAAAACATCTAAATTTTTACTTGCCTAAATTTTTTACTTGGTGCTTTAAACATCAATAAAATCTGCCATTTTTCAAAACATACTATGTATACTACGAAATTCTAAAATTAAATTTTGTCATTTTATAAACGTCTTTCCATATTTCATCCTCTGTGACAGTTTAAATTTTCTATCCAGAAAGAATGTTGTACATTTTCAAAGAAACTTTCTTCTCTTCTGAGCATGAAGAGTCGATGTAGCAGCAAAAGAAATTTAATAATTTATAATGTTTGCATTTTTGAAATAGTTTCATGATATTTCTAAACACCTTTGATGTTTCCGCATTACACTGAAAAATAGCATAAAAGAAAATGCAGCAGTAAAAGATCTAGTAACTAGACTTTGATTCGGAGAATTTCAAGTGTTGTTATTCTTCATATGCGATTTTAATAGTCTTTCTGGAAAGAATTTTAAAGTTGTTTCATATTTAAATGTAACGTGACATAATATTTACTTTACTGTGACAGAAAAATTAAATTCTTAGAGTAAGAATTAGAAATGTAATTAATTTTAATCATTTACTATATGAAATTTTGAAGTGTAAAAAATATCCTTTTAATAATTAAATGCAAAAAAAAAATTGGAATAAAACAATCTATTGCAGAAACACCAAACACTTTATAAATATATTATGTTAGTTAGAATTTCGTGTATTTTAAAACGTATATATAACGTAAGTAAGAATAATATAGAATAAATAAGTTAATATAATTGTATGGTTTTTCGTTACTTTTATTCCATTCATTTACCAGAGCTGCCAACCTAATCCGGCAAATTGTTAACGCCTATTGAAAAACGCCCCTTTTTCTACACCACAAAATTTTTATTGCAATCCTCTTCAAATGTATCTATGATGAATTAAGTAGAAAAATACTCTAAAAATTAAGTGGTGTAGAAAAAGGGGCGGTACTAACAATTTGCCGGATTAGGTTGGCAGCTCTGATTTACGCTGAAAGTTTCTTAAAGCAAATTTGTTTATAAATCCAGTTTGTTGTAGATTTATACATTGTATGTTACTTATGCTACAGTTATATAAAATTCGATTAATAATATGATAACAAGCATATCATCCAAACTTTATGTTCATATGTTTATTTGTTTAAAAGTTATGCGCAAAAGAAGAATATGGGAAAGGAGGCTATTCCTTTAATTTTGAACGCCAGTGTACTTTGGCTAAAAACATATAGTTTTAACCATTTCTGGGGCAAGGTATATTTACTCGTTTAATATCAACTGCTACTAGAATTTACGAACATGCCTAAAAGAAAAGAAATAAATGAAGATTTTTTACCTTTTGTATTATTAGGGACGCGGCAGCCCACTCAGTAGAGCGCCGGGCTCGTAATTGGAGGATTTCTGGTTCGGTACTCAGCCAAAGACCGTCGTGTACACTAATAGTGGCTGGTGCACGTAAAACCTGACGTGGTCACAATCTACTACACGTTACAATGAAAATTATACATCTAGATGTCACCGAAGCGGGAGAGACATCCCTTCCGCGGAGGATCAAAATTGTGATGGATGTCTCCGGACCACCTCTAGGGGTGAGTCTCAGATTGTCGCCCATTGCGCAGCACTAGTGCGACGTAAAAAACCAACCAACCCTCTATATTATTAAAGCAAAATTTTGATGAAAATTTCCTCGAGAAGTAGTGTTTTCAGTTATATATTAAAATTAAGTAGAATGTATAACCCTGAGTGATAAGATATATTTATATACTTTAAAACAAACAAAGAAAGTTATATAAAGCATATCTAATCAAACATCAATCGCATAAACTTATTCTATGTAATTTTTGTTATATTCTCTTATTCAATAAACTTTTTTCAACATTTTTAATTACATTCTACCACGTCAATTTTTGTGTAATTTTCAAGTCCAGAAAATTAAATGTCTTGTGATATTATCCCGCTAGTAGTCGCTATACACAGCGCCACCTATTACAGATTGCGCACTTTTTATTTAAATGTCACCAATAATTTTAAAAAACGATGTGACCGACCTTTCTTCGATTTTATTCGCGTTTTATGTATATCAAATGTCATTTCTAAAAATGTTTGGTGGCTATTGAATAAAAAAAATTGGCAACACTAAAAGATGGGCGGCAAATCGGCCAACTAGCTACTACTAACGGGTTAATTGTATTCGTACTTGCCAACATACTAATTAATATTCCGTAGTATTCTTAGCCCCACCTTCTTTTTGACACCAGTATCCCTATAAAGTACTTTTCTTCTTATTTAATCGTAAATGCATTTGGAGAACATAACTTTAAAAGTTTTCTGGTGTGAAAAAGGGCGGGACTAACAATACTAAGGAATATTAGTTAAGATGTTGGCGAGTGCGTTTGTATTTTCAACACACTAAACGATATACCACGTTATTTGTGAAAACAATATTCCTGTTTAGCGAGCTAAACAGTTTTGCAATCTATTTTTAATATTTAATGATTTTAGAATGTAAGAATTGGTGCTGTAACCTTAAAAATGTAAAACTAATAAATTCTTTTAGATTTCTTTCCTTTATTTATTTCTTTATTTATTTTGTGCAATATAAAACACTAAGTGTTTTTCTTAATTTATTAGTATTACCTAATTTATTTAGTTCAAACATTCCAACATTAAAGAAATATTTAGAGCAGTCTTATCACACAAATATTAATTTAAATTATTTAATGTCTTACATTAATTTATATATCTTTTTTAAACGTTACCCACCAAAAAATCCAACACATTTGTTAAAAATGCTTTTAGCTTCATTTCTCTGAAGAATTCATACTTTTTTTGTTGTTGTTGTTGTTGTTTTTTTCCTCTCTAAATTTCTTAGATTTTTTTTTTTTTTTCTCCAGCAGTCATAAGGGAATTTTGTCATACTATTTTATTTATTAAGATCACTTTCTTCCCATTCTTTCCAGTTATTTCTTTATACTTTTTTCTTTTTGTTACCCTTCATAGTATTGCTTTCGAGTATTTTATATTTCTTTTCCCCAACTTTTTCACATTAACACCAGTCTAAAACACAACAATAAAAATAAAAATTTAAACAAAGGACAATCTAACAATAGCTCACATACGTGATACCTAAAAGAAATTCATGAAGAATATAGTAATATAAAAATTGCAAAATATTTATTCCATCATTTTCTTTTCCTTATTATATTGAAAGAACCTGAATAAAGTATAGAATAATCAATTGGTTCAATTATCATCATTCAACAAAGGAATATAGTGTATTTTATTTCCACAAAAATATTTTTGTTTCATCTTAAACATATGCGTGAATATAAATGACGTATGAGATCAGCATACCAAATATATAATACTTTCGCATAAAATCTACAACAGCAAATAATAATTAAAAAAAAATCTAATTATATGAAGAAGCATTAAATAATGATTTTTAAATGACATCAAAAATTTGATTTTTACATAAATATTTTTTAATGATACAGTTTAATATATATCTGTACTGATAAGTATGAAGGATTTAAGTTCATATTCTTGATTTTTCAGGAGACGAAAAATAAAGTTAAACTAACTAAAAACTAATGAGCAGAATCGATTAGGAAAAAGGGATTTCGTTGATTTATACCCTTTATACCATTCAGTGATTAGCAATCTTCATTTTCTATATATATAAAAGAACACTTCCTGAGTGAGTGAGTGAGGGGGTGATCTATCAACGCCCAGACCAAACTCCTGGACCTAGAAGCATGAAATTTCGTGACAATGTTCTTTCTATGACGTAGGCATCCACTAAGAAGCGATTTTACAAAATTCCCCCCCCAAGGGGGGAGGGGGGGCAAAATGTGATTTCACAAAATCCTTCATATCTCAAACAAAAAAACAGATATCCGTAAAATTTTTGCTTTAAAATATAGCTAATACAAATGTCTAAAAACTAATTTCTGGAATTTTCAAAATTCGGTCCCCAAGGGGGGCGGGGGGGGGGGCAAAATGTGATTTCACATGCGTAAAACGTGATTTCCCATAATCCCATATATCTGAAACAAAAAAATAGATATACGTGAAATTTTTGCTCTAAAATATAGCTAATGCAAATATCTAAAACCAATTTCTGGAATTTTAGAAATTCAGCCCCCAGGTAGGGCAGCAGGGGGGGGGGCGGGGGGCTATGCGGCAAAAACAAATAGAAATACAGTTAGGGCGTTCAAAATTGATACAGATAGGTTTTAGAGGCCTGCAAGTCAAATGTGGATATTTTCGATTGTGTAAAGTTATTAGGAGGGGAAGGAAGGGGGTAGGGGAAAGGGGGGGCAAAAAACAAAAATAGAGTTAGATCGTTCAAAATTGGTATATAGAGGTTTTCGATTCCTACAAATCGATTGCGGATATTTTCGAAGTTGTAAAATTATTAGGAGGGGCGGTAAGGGGGGGGGCTATGGGGCAAAAACAAATAGAAATGCAGTTAGGCCGTTCAAAATTTTTACACATAGGTTTTCGAGGCCTGCAAGTCGAATGGGGATATTTTCGAAAGTGTAAAGTTATTAGGAGGGCCGAGAGAGGGGGGGGAGAGGGGGGGGAAGAAAAATAAAAATAGAGTTAGATCATTCAAAATTGGTATATAGAGGTTTTCGATACGTACGAATCGATTGCGGATATTTTCGAAGTTGTAAAATTATTAGTTGGGGTGGGAAGGGGGGTGGAGCGGTAAGGGGGGGCTATGGGCAAAAACAAATAGAAATACAGTTAGGCCGTTCAAAATTGGTACAGATATGTTTTAGAGGCCTGCAAGTCGAATGGGGCTATTTTCCAAAGTGTAAAGTTATTAGGAGGGCCGGGAAGGTGGGGGAGGCGGAGGGGCAAAAAAAGTAAAATAGAGTTAGATCATTCAAAATTGGTACATAGATGTTTTCGATACCTACAAATCGATTGCGGATATTTTCGAATTTTTTAAATTATTGGGAAGGGGGGAAAGGAGGGGCCAAAAAATAAAAATAGAGATAGATAGTTCAAAACTGGTGCATAGTGGTTTTTGATACCTACAAATCGATTGCAGATATTTTCGAATTTGCAAAATTATTAGGATAGACGGGAGGGGGGGGCGAAGGGGGAAAATAATAGAAATAACAGTTACAGCATTTTGAGAATTTTTTCCGAAGGCAGTGAGAACCCGGTGCGACATTTTTCCTACTCAGATTTTGTTTCTCTTTTTTTTCACATGATAAAAATTAATGCAATTTTGAGAATTCATTATAGTGATTCACTTAAAAATAGGGACCAGCGAAGCGGGCGTTGCCTGCTAGTCATTTAATATAGGGGAAAAATTGAATTAAATATTTTATACCAAAGATTAATGCCAAATTTCTGACTTGAATCTTTTTTTACCAATGGATTTTCTCAAAGACTAAATGACGTGGATTTAAACCCTTTATACCAATCGATAGAGAATATTTTTTTCTGAGTCTGACTATGTACTTAACTCAAAATCGACATTTTTGGAGTTAAATCCTTTATACTTATCAGTACAGATATAAGATTAAAACAAAAGATATAGATTTATAATTATAATATATTTTCAATATCAAAATCAAATGTGTAATTACTAAACTATGCTACTCGTTGAAAATATTATTCAGTTATATATATATAGGGGATGGTGTGTTAAAAGAAAAATAACGAAGCTTTTATCTATATTTTTTCTAAAACAGACTTAATCATTATTTTTCTTCTTAAATATATAAATTTCATATAGATATTGACATACAGTACAAATGTATGCAAAAATTTTAAAAACCGATGCAGGATGTCTAGAAAAAGGAAGGTCAATTTCAAAATTTAAAATCTCTAAAACGGATATCAATAGATCAGTAGAACAAAAGACATGTTTATTTGGAAAGCTGTAAAAATATAATGCAGAAGTTACGAAATTAGTAACAAAAGTTGTTAATCGATGCCATTGTACGATGTAAATTACAATAGAGATATTAAATACTACTATCATAACCTCAGAAATTAGAGTTTAGACATGCAAACAGAAAAAAGAAAAATTATTGTTTTGAAACACACATCCCTAAATCGTTAGCCCAGCCCTACCCTGCCCCATATCCAATAGAGATGTAGATCTGCATCGTGTCCTTCTCTTAATCTATTTACAAAATACACACACGAAGACAGTCTCATCATATTCGCTATCTAATCCCGTACAAGTATTGTGTATGAATTTTTTTTTTTCACATAGAACAAAGCCACCCAAACTTCAACTGGCGTTGAGTAAAATTTACCGCAATATAAACATTAATAGACAGAACAATCATTGGAATCAGCCTCATTAGTTTTGGGTTCTCTCTCTGACTCTTTCTTTTTCCTGTTAGCTACAGGCACTTTCGTTTATTTTTTACATTCTTAATCAATCAAAATTTTTTATTTTGAAATCGGGGTATTCTTTTCTTCACACCCTGTGTATATATAGTTAAAAAAAATCGTTCTAAAAAATGAGTCACTAATTCGGTGCACATGGTCTGTAGAATTATTTTTTTTTTTTTCTCTCAAATCGCATGGGTTGATATACAGATGTAATCAATAATTTGTGTTGATATATAAATATTCTTATTCTGTTGTCAATAAATATTCTTATTTTCTTCTTTTAAATATTCTTATTTTGAATATTTTGTTTTTTTTTTAAATATTCTTATTTTGTCCTTTTTGCTCTATTAAGAAATCCGAATTTATTTAGATATATTCGTCTTATATATTTCGGTATAACTAAATTAGAGTTTTTTTTTTTAAATTAAGAAAATATTATATAATGTTTTAAATAGTTTTGTAAACCTTCGAAATTGCCTAAATCAGAACTTGCTTTCTTTTTTTCAGTTCCACGTGTTTTTCTTTTGTAAACAGTTCTGCATTACTTTTTTTAAATAGCTATCGGATCTACTCAGTTTTCTAATTTTCTTATCCGTTGTCTCCAACTTCATTAATGATTCCCACTCACTTCTTTTTCAAAATCTATTTCATTTTTATCTTATGATATGTTAGCACATCTACTAGCGGCTGAGAATTCATAGATGATTCTTTCAAAAAATGCCATATTTAAATATTCTGTAGTAGATTTTTAGACATGTATAATACATGTCATTTAAAAAAATATTTATAACAAACTATTAAAACCCACATCAGTGAGCATTTAAAATATAATTAGACATTCTTTAATAAACCTCGAAAAATCAGCCACATTTTTATTGGATGACATGCTCTAAAAGTCTTGTAAAATATAATTATGCATTTTCTCAATTTTCTCAACTCATCAAGCTGAAAAATAATCTAAAATATATAATAACAATCAAAATTTAAAACAATTATTCTGTGATACGACAAAATCCATTTTTAAAACTTGTAAAGCTTATTAAGATTTTCCAAAGTTTAATTTAAGTACAACACAATTCTTCATTAACTAGACAAATATATTGCAAGATAAAATTTTCACCGCCTCTAAAGTAAGTAATACTTTTATAAATATATTGCTTAAATTAATTTTTTCAATGTAATCAGAAACTATGAAAGTCAATTTTAGCAGCTTAATTAGTTTTAAACATTTATCATTAGCAATACCAATATTATTCATTAATCTGATTTTTCGTCCGTAGAACTTTCATGTATGTCGTACAATTTTCAAAAGCTTACGTTGTTAAATATTTACTTAGCTTTCTAATTAACAAAAATATATTGTTTATGTATATAAAGATTTAGAAAATAATTTGTTTATCAATATTTACACATATTCATAAAGCTGTATAAGAATATAAATGACATTTTAAGAATTAAAAAAAAAAAAAAAAAAAAAAAAAAACACTTTTTAACTAAAACGCCTTTCACATTCTTGGTTATAAATTATTTAATAGGAAACAAAGACGAATATTAATTTTGATTTTATATATTTTTAAAAATATTTTAGAATTTTTTAATAATATTTTATATATATTTTTTAATAATATTTTAATAGTAATATTCTTAATATATTTTTAGTCCTATAAAAATGTAAATGACATTTTAAGAATTAAAAATACAAATTAACATTGAAGCTTAAACAGTGTCACGGAAAAATACAGTTGTAAAGTGCTTTGTATTATACGTTGTGTTAAAAAAGAAGAAGAAAATCCTGTTGTAGCACTGAAAATTCTTGACAGCAAATTTGCCAAAAAAAATTTTCTTATTCTGTTTAAAAAATGTCTTGAAAACAATTTTCCGTAACAAAACAATACAGAAAATATTCATACACAACAAATTTTATTTCCCGGAGAACACTCTCTAAAAATCTTGCATTAAATAAAATTCTCCCTTTTCTACGAAACAGGATCGAACCACCAAAGAGTAGTAGGCGACGATCATACCTCTAAACAATGGAAGCATGTGTGTTGTTATTTAGCACTTCCCAATCCGGTTTTGATACCAAATTTTTCCTATGCAAAACTAAAAATACGTGTAACTAACAGGTAAATTCTGTATCATTGGTTACAGATTGTTTCTGTGTACATAAAAAATCTTTCTGACATGCAATTTTGCTCTAAATTTTGTAGTTTTTGAAAACAAGAATTTTCTGCATGAAAACTATAGGAATTTGGATATTTTCAACATTTTTTTTTTTTTTTTTTTCAGTATAAGTGATTTAAATGATTTTTCTGTCTTGTTTTCCTTAATTAATTATTACTATAATATGTATATGTATAGATATAGATATAGATATAGATATAGATAGATAGATAGATAGATATACACCCCGCGACAAAAAGATGGGTACAAAAGGTTTTTTCTTTGATTTTTCATAAAATGACATTATCTAAATTGTGCTTATCATTTATTATTATCATGAAATAACACTATTCCCGGACTAATTTTTGTTTTAGGACTAATTTAGAAAAGTTTTAAGACTAATTTTTTTTCTAATTTAAGACAAAAAGATAGGAACAAAGGGTTATTTTAAATTTTTCATAAAATAACATCATCTAAATTGTGCTGATCATTTATTATCATAACAAAATATTATCATATCAAAAACATATTAAATATTTGAATCATATTCAAAATATTCATATTCAAAATAATCATATTCAAAAATTTAAAAAAAGAAAAAAAAACTTTGTTCCTATCTCTTTGTCGCGGTGTGTACTCTTAAGTTAGAAAAATTTTAGTCTTAAAATTTTTCTAAATTAGTCTTAAAACAAAAATGTCTGGGAATAGTGTTATTTTATGATAATAATAAATGATAAGCACAATTTAGATAATGTTATTTTATGAAAAATCAAAGAAAAACACTTTGTACCTATCTTTTTGTTGCGGGGTATATATATATATATATATATAAATATTTTAATTACTTATTAATAAAAGTGTATTTGTATAAAAAAGGCGCCAAAGACAGCACTAAAAATTATACAAAAATATATAATTTACAAAATATGGTGAAACTTGAAGACAAGTGGGCGTGTATAACAAGAAAAAACGTTAAAAAAAGTAACGAATTATAGTAACGATGAACAATTGTAAAAAACAACACTACATGCGAAAAACACCCTTCCGCTTCCTCTTCAGTGGGTGGGAGCAGCAGAACAGACAATAAATTAAATTGAAAGAGGCCTAACAGGTTTCGGAAACATGGCGAAACTAGCATACTCAAGAATAAAGTACTTGCAAACTATATATAACAATCTTCATGTAAATTAGATATAACAAAATTGGTGCTTCATAAAAGTAACATAACTAAATTAATATAATAATCGAAAAACTACAAAGTCGATATTTGTGATAAAAATAAATTAATTAAAAGACATGCTAGATCGTCATGTTCCCACCCAGACCTGAAAGGCAAAAAGATATTGAACTTACTGCAATGTAGAAATAGGTCTTTAAAGCAAAAGCAGATGATTCACATGTAGTGGCTCAATACTGGCGCTGTCTTGTCCGATGTTCCAAAATCATAGTCCAAACTCTCCGAGTCGCTCAGCACCAAGTAGCTGCAGTCCGACATAAGGCGTTCCACAAGTTGGACTTTGGCCATGAGTCTTCATCAGCAAGCACTACTAGACACCAAGAACCATAAGTGAATAACCAACATAATACATTAAATCTGGATCTATATGACAAAAAGAAAGATTTTTCATTTAATAGTTACAGCATGCCTCACTGGTACAGTAATTTGCATAAAAAAATCTATATTAATATTTTGATTGGTCAACTAAATAGATTCTATAAGGTATGCAATAAATATTCAAATTACAATAAACAAGTTTTTAAATTCATTGCTAATCTTTTTTACAATAATAACTATCCATTAAATTTCATAAAGTTTTACACCAATAATTTTAATAAATGTTTGCGATTGGGGTGATAGCTGCGGTAAGGTTTCTTCACTTGTGGTTCTTGGTGTCTAGTAGTGCTTGCTGATGAAGACTCATGGCCAAAGTCCAACTTGTGGAACGCCTTATGTCGGACTGCAGCTACGTGGTGCTGAGCGACTCGGAGAGTTTGGACTATGATTTTGGAACATCGGACAAGACCGCGACAGTATTGAGCCACTACATGTGAATCATCTGCTTTTGCTTTAAAGACCTATTTCTACATTGCAGTAAGTTCAATATCTTTTTGCCTTTCAGGTCTGGGTGGGAACATGACGATCTAGCATGTCCTTTTAATTAATTTATTTTTATCACAAATATCGACTTTGTAGTTTTTCGATTATTATATTAATTTAGTTATGTTACTTTTATGAAGCACCAATTTTGTTATATCTAATTTACATGAAGATTGTTATATATAATTTGCAAGTAATTTATTCTTGAGTATGCTAGTTTCGCCATGTTTCCGAAACCTGTTAGGCCTCTTTCAATTTAATTTATTGTCTGTTCTGCTGCTCCCACCCACTGAAGAGGAAGTGGAAGGGTGTTTTTCGCATGTAGTGTTGTTTTTTACAATTGTTCATCGTTACTATAATTCGTTACTTTTTTTAACGTTTTTTCTTGTTATACACGCCCACTTGTCTTCAAGTTTCACCATATTTTCTAAATTTATATATATGTATATATATATTATATGTTTATTTCATTATATTTTATTATCAGTTATCTCTCTTGCTTGTTCTGTTTTCTTCTGTTACACATCCTGCTCTTTTACACATAGTTCTGCATCACTTCTTTTCAATATGTATCGGTCCTACTCACTTTAAATGTTTTGTAATTTTCCCATTCGTTGCTATCTCTTACGTCGTTAATGACTCTCATACACATTTCTCTCTAATGTTATTCCATTTTCATCTTAAGATGCATAAGCGCATTTGCTAGCGACTTAAGATTCAGAGATGATTCTTTTAAAAAATATAATATTTAACTATTCTATAGTAAATTTTAATAACAACCCAATACTCGTATCAATGAACATTCAATTTAAAATATATTTAAACCTTCTTTTATGCCAATTATATCCCCCCGAAAAATTATTCAAATTTGTCTTGGAAGACTTGCTCAGTAAAATATCGTTTTGCATTTTCAAAAATTTCTTAAACTTATCAAGCTTAAAAATAGTTTTAAATAAATAATAACAATTAAAATTTAAACTTATTATTCTGTGTTACAACGAAAATATTTTTTAGAACTTTGAAAGTTATTTAAGATTTTTAAAACTTTATTTATGAATTCCTCATTAACCAAATAAACATACTGCAAGATAAATATTTTGCTGTCGTTAAAGTAAATAATTCTTGTATAAATATAACTTAACTTATAAAATTTTAAAATTCAATTAAAGAATTATGAAAGCCATAATTTTTATCAGTGTAATTCATTTTAAGTATTTACTATTATAAATATTAACAATATTCATTAATCTAATATTTCGTTCGTAGAATTTTCAGCCGCGTATAAAGAAACGTCTGCTGTTAAATATTTATTTAGTTTTCTAATTAAAAATAATATATTGTTTGAATATATAAAGTTTTTAAAAAGAATCTGTTTATCAATATTTACAAATATTCATAAAGCTGTATAAAAGTATAAATAACATTTTAAGAATAAAAAAAAAAAAAAAAACGTTTTTAACATAACGCCTTTTACATTCTTTGTCTTGAATTATTTAACGAGGAATGAAGACTAATATTAAATTTGATTTTATATATTTTTTTTCTCTAAAAATAAAGTTTAAAGAATCCCGTTAATGAAATGTAAAATATTAGCTTTATCATATTTGACTAACAGCTTTCATTGAAATCATAAATAAAACATTTATATGCAGAGCTGCCAACCTAATCCGGCAAATTTTTAGTACCGCCCCTTTTTCTACACCACTTAATTTTTAGAGTATTTGTTTTCTTAATTTATCGTGAATATATTTGAAGATAATTACTCTAAAATTTTATTGGTGTAGAAAAAGGGCGGTACTAACAATTTGCCGGATTAGGTTCGCAGCTCTGTATATGTATATATATATATACATACTTGCCAACCATATCATTGTGAACCGTACAATTTTTTAGGACCCGCCTTTTTTTTCACACCAATAATTTTTTAGAATAATTTTAGTCTTATTTAATCGTAACAACATTCCTCTATAAATATAGTGGTGTGAGAAAAAGGGCGTTTTCTCAGTGGGCATTGACAATTGTACTGTTATTAATGAGATGATTGGCAAGTATGTATATATATATATATATATCTTTGATATGCTGTTGCTTATTTGTTAAGTTTATTTACAGTAAAATTTAATATATCTCTTGTCAATTAATTAAAAATAAGCATTCATGTAAAGTAATGATGCTTATTGATCCAAAGTTAGCTACTATGTTACTATTAACGTTGTGTTTAAGTTATTTGGAGAGAGAAAAGGAGTTCTATTCATAAATTAAAATAATTTAAAAAAAATATATATAGTAATTGAATTTTTTTGTTGAGTAGTGTTTCAGTGTATTTCCAGGGTTCCCACGGGCCCGCCTTTTTTCAAGGACTCTTCCACCAGAATAATTTTAAAATAAATTTATTCTTAAATGTACAATGTTCATTTAATACGAAATTTATTTTTAGATAATACTGGTGGAAGAGTCCTTGAAAAAAATCGGCGCGTGGGAACCCTGATTTCGAATTCAATCTAAAAAAAAGGTTAAAAAAAAAAAAAATGTGGTTTATAATGACGAGCAGAAAATAATCAACTGTTTTTGAATGTGAAATGATTGTATCAGCTTAATTTACTGAACATAACATATAAAAAGTTAATTTTAAGATTTCTCACTGCAGAGTGTAAGAAGTGCAAAGCTGCCAACCTAATCTGGTGGATTATTAGTACCGCCCCTTTTTCACACCACCTAATTTTTCGAGTAATTCACTTCAAATGTGTTTATGATGAATTAAGAAGAAGAATATTCTAAAAAGTGATTGGTTTGGAAAAAGGGGCGGTGACAACAATCCTCCGGATTAGGTTCTCAGCTCTGAAAGTGTATGGAGTTTCAAGGCAGGACATTGTCAATCAAAAGCCACAACGCAATGTTTGTTAAATAATTGTCAACCGCAGTCCCTAAACCAGTATTACCAACTTGTATTGATTTTATGTTGAATATCCATCACTATAATTACAGGGTGACAAGAAATAACTTGGACACACATGATACATTATAACTTTAATGCTAATGAAAATATTACGACCAAAATTCAATAAATATGAATACATTATTTTGTCTATTATATTTACAAATTTTCAAAGTGGCTACCTTTAGCCTTCATACAGAGCTTTAAACGTGTCACAAAATTTTCGGCTATGGATCGCAACTAACTTACTGATATTTTATCCCATTCCTTGGATAAGAATTCCTTTAGGGATGTCAAAGTTTTTTTAGGTTTAGCACACACCCTTGTCTCCAAGATGTACCAAACAGAATAACCCATTGGGTTCAAATCTGGGGAATACGGTGGCCATTCTTGAGCTCCAATGAAATCAGGAAAATCTGTCTTGCACCAATCTTGAGTAACTGTAGCTCTGTGTGCAGGTGCGGAATCCTGTTGGAAGGTCCATCTTTTGTTTCCAAGTAACTTTTGCGACCAAGGTAAGACAACATCTTCCAAAATGAGTCTCCGATTGTGGTAGTTACAGATATTTGGTTTGAAACTTCGTCCAAGTTATTTCTTGTCCCCCTGTACGTGTAATGGTTGTTGAATTCAATATTACCTAATAGACTGCCATATACATCCAACATCATTCTTCAAAAATAGTGGTAATTATTAAATAAAAAAAAATCCATACAAGTTGGCAACACTTGTCTAAGAAGCACTGCTCGTGTAAAAACAGGAAAATTAACTTTTTAATACATTTATTGAAAGGGTGGTAAACAAGGTCCGGAATTTATAACAAGAACCGTGCAGTGGAAATTTGGAGTTTTAAGATATGACAGCATGAAAACGGCTATGATGCAAAAACTGTCAAATTAAATGCTACTGATAATTTTCAATTTCTAATTTGAATTCATATTACAAAAACGATAAACTCGGAACAATTTTATATTGTAACTAGCAGGCAACGCTCGCTTCGCTGGTCCCTATTTTTAAATGAATAGCTATAATTACTGAATTCTCAAAATTGCATTAATTTTTATCACGTGAAAAAAAACAGAAAAAAATTCTTATTAGGAAAAATGTCGTACCGGGTTCTCACTGCCTTCGGAAAAAATTCCCAAAATGCTCTAACTCTTATTTCTATTATTTTCCCCCTTCACACCCCTCCCGTCTATCCTAATAATTTTAAAAATTCGAAAATATCCGCAATCGATTTGTAGGTATCGAAAACCTCTATATACCAATTTTGAATGCTCTAACTCTATTCTATTTTTTTGCCCCTCCGCACCCCCTTCCCGGCCCTCCTAATAACTATACACTTTCGAAAATATCCCCATTCGACTTGCAGGCCTTTAAAACCTATCTGTACCAATTTTGAACGGCCTAACTGTATTTCTATTTGTTTTTGCCCATAGCCCCCCCCCATACTGCCCCCCTTCCCACCCCTTCTAATAATTTTACAAATTCGAAAATATCCGCAATCGATTTGTAAGTATCGAAAACCTCTATGTACCAATTTTGAACGATCTGACACTATTTTTATTTTTTGCCCCCCCCCCAAAAAAAAATAAATAAAATAAAATAAATCGGAAAAAAATCAAAAAATAAGTTTTTGGAAATACTTTCAAGAAGACGCTTGGCGGATTTTTTTGCTTTTTTTTAACATCTTTGAGCTATTACTTTTACTCGAAAATCCGTATTTTTCTAAATCATTTATACCCCCTTCTCCCGTTAAAAATCCAAAATTTCAAAATCGCAGGAAATGATTTTTTCGTATTCAAGTCTAGTCTCCTCATCTGCAATTTCTTCACTGTGAAGTTATTTGGAGCCGAGTTATACTTATAAATATGTTTATGCCTTATGCGCCTCCGAAAATCATTTATACCCCCTTCCCCCCTTAAAAATACAAAATTCCAAAATCGCAGAAAATGATTTTTTTGTTTTCAAGTCTAGTCTCTCCCTCTGCAATTTCTTCACCGTGAAGCAGTTAGGAGCCGAGTTGTGCTTATAAAGTTGTTTTTGCCTCCTGCGCCTCCGAAAATCATTTTCACCCCTTTTCCCCCTTAAAAATCCAAAATTCCAAAATCTCAGAAAATGATTTTTTTGTATTCAAGTCTAGTCTCTCCATCTGCAATTTCTTCCTCGTGAAGCAATTTGGAGCCGAGTTATGCTTATAAAGTTGTTTTTGCCTTCTGCACCTCCGAAAATCATTTTTACCCCCTTCCCCCCTTAAAAATCAAAAATTCCAAAATCGCAGAAAATGATTTTTTTGTATTCAATTCTAGTCTCCCCATCTGCAATTTCTTCATTGTGAAGTAATTTGGTGCCGAGTTATACTTATAAATGTGATTTTGCCTTATGCGCCCCCGAAAATCTCATTTTTACCCCCTACCCCCCTTAAAAATCCAAAATTCCGAAATCACAGAAAATGATTTTTTTGTATTCAAGTCTAGTCTCCCCATCTGCAATTTCTTCACCGTGAAGCAATTTGGAGCCGAGTTATGCTTATAAAGGTGGTTTTTGCCTTCTGCCCCCCCGGGGGGAACGGGGGGGGTATTTTGCAAAATCCCGTCTTAGTGAGCGTCAGGGTCCTAAAATCAACCTGATCACCAAAAATTGTGACTCTATCTCCCATAGGATCGCCACAACCGTGTTGAGTCAGTGAATCAGTGAATCAGTCAGTGAATCAGTCAGTTTACTCTTTTATATATATAGATGAGATAAGCATACGTTTATACATTTAATCAAAAACCATAATGCCTACTTAATGTTGCTACCAGAAACATACACTGCAGTCGAATCTTCAAATCATATGCTCTTCTACCGAAAGAGTAAAATCACATTTGGCAGCAGCTCTTTAGACAATTAGTCATATATACCGCATTAGTATAGCAAAAAATAAATAAATAAATAAATATAATAAATGGAAAATGTAGAAAGAGGCACAGAGCAGCAATCCTAATCCGGCAAACTGTTAGTACCGCCCCTTTTTCTACGCCACTTAATTTTTAGAGTATTTGTTTTCTTAATTCATCGTAACTACATTTAAAGAGAATTACTCTAAAAATTAAGTGGTGTAGGAAAATTGGCGGTACTAACAAATTGCCGGATGAGGTTGGCAGTTCTGGAAGCATGAAAAATCAACATAATAGCAAGTGTGTAAATAAGAAACAAAACCTGACAATGACAGAAAAGAACCCGAAATTAGTAGATTTAGTAGACAGGGACTGTGTATTAACACTTTCGCGACCGTATGTTTTCATCTTATTGACAGTAAGGTCCGCCTGTGGGCGTTAATCTCCCAAGTAACAATATTTCAAAACAAAATTTCCTATATTCAGATTCATATAACAAATGGATATACATTATAATTATACTCTTTCTAATCAAAGTATTTATATCCATAGTATATTGGTTGTAAAAATATGAATAATGTGTATATTTTTAAGAAATAAATGACGTACGAATTGCAAAAGAAACGCCCACTGGCGGAGTTATAGATTTTCAAATGACGTGAATCTACGTCAGTGGTCGGGAAAGTGTTAATACAGGGCAAGATATGCTGAATATGATTATAACTCTTATGCTGTAATTAGCACAAAACATTCTTGTTACACCAGAATTTCTTAACAATAAAATCAATTCCATTTAATCACAAAACATCAGTGTACAAATTTTCCTAAATAAAATCAGTGGTACCGATAACGTGGTACACTTTTGTCTCTGTAAATATCCAACTCACTTAACCATGTTTTATGCATTTATGTATATTGAAAGCTGAAACATAACCGTCTAGTATAAGAAGAAAATTGCTGTGCAGCAATGTCACATGTAAGCTGATATATTTCTAAATTGAATCATTGTAGTTTTTTAAAATGTCCCTATCGCTTGTCAAATTTCGTATACTTTTATGCTCTATAAATTGAGAACTAGCTTTACGATAAGCAGGAATATTTTAAGCTTACCAGCACCACTTTTTTAGTAATATATACTACTACCTATCAGGTCGAATATAAGTTAAATTTTAATCCAAATATAAAGTTTTCCAAAATTCTGTCTATTTTTTGTGAGATACAATATTAAATAAATAATCTGGTGTGTCACTCACACGACTTTCTCTTACCCTGAAATTTAATACTACAAATACAGGTTGTATATTAAGAGGTAAGATAACGAGTACTGTTGTGTAATCCTATGTTAAACAATTCAAATTAGGCTTCGGAAGATTTTTATATAAATATTAGTTCTGTGTGAGGGGGCTACCGCCCTCCTCAACCCCCCGTTTCATTAATGCACCTACCTTTATAGAGAAATTAATTCTGTTATTAAAATTAAAAGTTTACTTAAAATTACACAGACAATTTTCACACACAACATTCATTGAAACTTATGAATCTTTATCAAACTTTTCCAGCAACAAACTTATATTAACTTCAAAATACAACATTTGGATCTCCTAAAATTATTCGTTTTTAAGTTACTCTAAGAGACACAGACAAAGATCAAACATTAGAAAACTTCACTACGGTAATTAGGAAGCCTCAAAACGTGTAAATATACAAAAAAACAAGCGATGATATTTAGCTTTAAACATACATTATTTAACTTATCTCTATGAGGAATTTATTTCAATTCCCGAACAGCTTTCCTGGAAATGGTAAAATATTATTAGTAAAGCACATCCACTAACAACAAATAACTAGTGTGTTGTGGCCACCACACGACTTTCTTCTATATTTTCCTATTCAAATTCACTCAGTAAAAATAATTTAATAAAATTATTATTTAAAAAATTATCTTCCATGATAATGCAGACGATTTCCATATTAGAGAAGTAGTATAATACTAAATATCCAAAAAATGTTGAATTTATTCTCAATATTACATTTATTTATTTTTTATTTATTTTATTTATTTATTTATTTTTTCTTTTATTTTTTCTTTTATTTATTTATTTATTTATTTTTTATTTATTTTATTTATTTATTTATTTATTTGTTAAAAATGAAAAATATCGATAACTTTATTTTAAATTATCTCAGATTGATGGTTCAACCATTCGTTTTAAAGATATTGGAGAGCTCTTTTGAAAGATACCCATCATGAAAATTTACTCCCCTCGAAGAGGCCTTCCCCTCCAGGGGGTGGAGGCGAGGCTCCTACATACGCAAAAAATTTTCTCAGTTTACTTTCTCTATTACAAAAAATATATATTTGTTTCATTTTGTTTGTGCAGTCTATAGATGTTAAACTCTACTTACTGCAATTTCCCCATAGACGTAATGTATTTGAATACTTTTGAGTGTCCCTGTACACGAACCATTTGCTTCATCTCAACGAAAAGCTTAGTGTAGCATCTCTATATGATACACATTTAGCATACCGAGTTTGGAATTTCTGCTATTATTTATTCTTGAGATATGCTGATAACACCCACACAGACAGACAGACACACAGACCATTCGCTAAAAACATGATTTTCGTATTCAGGGCATCTCAGAACATGTAAATATAACAAAAACTCAAGTTCGAAATTTTGACCCTAAATCAATACTTCCTCGACCCTATGGGTAAGAGAAAGTAAAAATGGTAACACACAAAAGGACACATGGAGTAGATATTTTTTTTACATTGATCAAATCGTGTAGAGCACATCTAAAAACATGTAAATCCATCAAAAACCGGAAGTCAAATATTTTCACGGAAGAAAGTAAAAGCATGTAATATTATTGTCTTTTGAATTGTTTACTAAAAAAATCTCTTCTCTTTGTGAATAAGTAAATACTTTTTCATGTAAAAAATCTTATGTTATCAAAAAGTGTATTTTAAAGTTATCTTAAATATCATTTTAATGCATTTACTTTTTAACCTAAACACTGTTTTTCAAGATTTTCTCTTTCTTACAACCTGTCACAATAAACAGATTTACATGAAAAATTTCAACTCTTTTTCCTTTAAAATGTCTTGATATATGTGCAGTGAGGGAAGTTTCTTACTTCATGAAAGATGACTATAATTCTTAAAGTCGTTAAGGCATGTTGAAATTTGGCAAAAGTATAACTATTTTTTTATTATTTCAAATATTTCTTCTCATTTTTGTTGGCTCTAAATATAATGAAATAAGAAAAAAATTCCAAACATTTCATTAAAGAAAAATATTTTACTTATTCTTAAAATAATAATAATAATAATAAATAGTAATAATGATCAGTTTTGGGGGAATAAATAGGTTTTTGATAACTTCTCCGCTTGCTAGAGCATTTTTCATTTTTCTTTTGTTTTTCAAATGGTTTATTTAAAATTATTTTTATTTTGTTAAAAGAAACTGGGTACTATAAACAACATTGAGAAAAAAAATATACCGCCTTCATCTAGAATGAATAAGTGGCCATTTTCTAAATCCTTTAACTGGAAATATAGATTTCTGAGCTATGCGCATAAGGCACGCCAATGAACTGAATAGACGAAATGATCGAGAATTTCTACTCTACACATTTCTATACGGAGGAACAATATTCTGAATCTTTTATATGGTGAGAAATTCTTGCCTGATTATCTAGAATTGGGTTATAAACTAAGATTATAGTTGCTGAAACCCGCCTCTTGTGTTCACATTTATTTAGAGTTTTTTTTTTTTTTTTCAAATAGGTTTGACTTCGATAATATAGACAAACTCTCTAGAATTCTAATAGGGGTTTCTAGAACTCGCTTTCAAAAGGGGCCTAGAATTTATAAGGATGACGTGGAAGTATTTTTTCTAGAGCCACAATTTAGATTCTAGATGTCAGTTACAGATTTTTTTTCTGAGTGAAGTAGACAGTCCTGAGATTGACAATCTGGACATTCTTAAGGGAATGATTCACCTAATTTGAGCGCCAGTCAAACGTTATTTTATGGAGAAGTTTATCAGCATATATAGTTGCCCTCATCCGTGGCTGATTCTGTCACACTTTATGCTTAAGAGATTTCCTTGGACTCTGTCTCCTAATTTTCATACTTTAGTCAATTTTAAATATCTAATTGTCCGATCGATAAGCTGTTTAAACCAACGGATTCAGAAAAATTCGCCTTTCATTTGGTACCTTATTTGTAATGAATACATAATTAGATTTTTTTTATTAATTAAAATATGAAAATAAAAGCTTTAAAATACATTTTAAAATTTTAATTGTTGCCATTTTTTTCAGCATAAAAGGAAATATGCTTTCCGGTAAAAAATAAAATAAAATAAAATAAAAATGAAAATAAATTTGCTCATGCATATGAAAAAAATGACGTCTATAAAATAATAATTTTAAAGGTAACGAAGAGATAAACAAAATGAGAAAAATTCACACGGGCTTGCTAGCAAATGAATTATTTAAAGTGAGAGTGAGAAATAAATAAAATAAAAGGATTAATTTTTAACGGGCGCCTTAGTCGCCCTAAAACAAACTAGTTTTAAATATTACTCATTATTGAATGTTTTTTTTTTTTTTTTTTTTTTTTCTTTTTCACATTCAGAAAATTCACAATCATTAAAATGTTACTGGTTTTCCAAAAACTGATTTTTAAAATATTTAATATTTCATTTTCAAGCTATAGAGTACAAAAAAAGGCTCTTAGATAATTTGTTGCGTTTTACAGCTTTAAATTGAATTATTAAAACTCAAATGATTTCTTTTTTTTTTTTTTTTTTTTTTTTTTTTGGTAAGAGAGATAAGTTTTAACAGTTGTGAATATTCTTAATGTAAAAAAAAAAAAAAAAAAAAAAAAAAATTAAAAGCGTACATTAAGCAATGAGCAATTTATAAAAGTTTCTCCATAAAATGACAAGGGGTTAGACTGCCATTCATATTAGGTGAAGTATCCGCTTACTTGCTTTCCCACAGTTTCTAAATACTACATTTTAATTTGATAATAATTTACTACACTGGTGGACAAAATTAAAGCAACAACCTGTTCTCTCGTTTTCTTCTTTTGCACATAATTTTTAAACAAATAAACATATGAACGTAAAATTTGAATTGCCTGTTCGTTATCATATTATTAACCGAAGTTTATATAATTTTAGCATAAGAATAATTTTTAAGCTAATAAATATTCGTTTTTCTCTCAAAAGTAAGCTTTGAAACAAATGAAAAATTTCAATAATTTTTGGATAGAGCACTTAATGAAAAATTGTCATAAGGATGCTTTACAGATTGGTGAAGATGCACAAGCATCCATATTTTAGATTACAACCAAATCTTTCTACCTGTATTCACTTTTCTGTTTCTTATTTTTTCTTCTTTTTTCCGCATGTGAATAGATTTAAAAAAAATATACATACAGACTTGAAAATTGAATAAGATGTTCCTTATAAAACTATTTATCGACATTTTTATTGTTCTGGTGATGCTCATAGTTTACAAATTATTAATTATATATATTTTTTTAAAGTCCGTTATAAAAGTAAAAGAAAAATTAATACAGAAAGAAAAATCAAGATTTAGTTTAACATTTCAAGGCATGTGCGTCTTTACCTATCTCTAATGCACCCTTAACACCACTTTTCATTAAGTGTTCTTTCCTTAAATTATTGAAATTTTTTATTTTTTCTAATGCTTACTTTTGAGAGAAAAATGAATATTTATTAGCTTAAAAATTGTTCTTATGCTAAAGTTACATAAAATTCGGTTAATAATATGATAATGAACAGAATATCCAAATTTTATGTTCATACGTTCATTTGTTTAAAAATTATGTGCAAAAGAAGAGAACGAGAAAACAGGTTGTTGCTTTAATTTTGTCCACCAGTATATTTTTAAATATATTTGTTATAATACCAGAACAACCTCAATGGACGCTATACGTCCATTTTTAATGCTTAAATATAAGACTTTAGTTTGATAATAATTTTATTTATTTATTTATCTTGTTTATATGGATTAAATTCCTAAATATTGCCGTGTGCAACAACAACGTATTTTTTGTTCAAGAACTTTTATGTACAGTCACCAAAAAAAAAACGCCCCCCCCCCCCTCCCCCACCTAATTTCGCCGTAAATTATCGTAGAAACATGAGGCAGGTACCTATCGATTTGTAATAATGTCTAGTTTCTAATGGTGTAGTTAGATTTTGCTTAAGGGGTCATCTACATATTAAAACAGGCGTAAACTTATTTTTTTTCAATGACGACCCCTATTTTTGACATCATATTCAGATTTTTGAGATCAAGGCGGTTCGGAAAACATACCTTTTTATATACTTTAAATCAATTCTAGATAGAGTTACACGTGAAAATGTATTAAGGGTCCGTCTATACATTTAGAAAATATAAATCATGATCTACCACCCAGTATTCATTATATATTAAGTTTCACACCGGAAAATTTTTTTAGAAATATTAATTATAAAATAAAAAATGACTCTTATTCGCAGAACTCTCTGAGTTAGTTTATGAATTAAAAGATTTTATTTGTTTCTATTGATTAAACATCAAATATTTCATTCATACGAAGAAAATTAAATAGCTTGAATCCTATAAACCCTACAATGTTGAATTACAAAAATCTAGATTCCAAATTAAAAGAATAATATTAATAATGATAATAATATTAATAGCGGTTAAAAAAAAAAAAAAAAAAAAAAAAAGTTTAATATGTAAGAAAAAGAATTATCTACTTCTGTTGGATATATTTTCGTTTTATACAGTAAGTCCCGCATGAAAATGTTACTATAAAGTTTTACATTTAATTTGAGCCGTACAAACCAACAATAAAAAATTAAACTAAAATCTGAGAAAGGATTTTTAACACTTTCGTGACCGCTGACATAGATTCACGACATTTGGAAAACTGTAACTCCTACAATGGGCGTTGCTTTCACAATTTGTGTGTTACGACATTCCTTAAGAATATTCCTTATCTTCACATTTATATATACAAAATAGTATGAATTATGAATTCAAATACTTTCATTAGAAAGAGTATAATTATTATGTATATTCATATGTAAAATAAATATGGATATAGAAAAAACGTTACTTATTGCCTAGAATGAATATTTCCCGTTCTGCAGTCGTCTACTGTACTTGAATACTTAATTTTAAATGTGTAAAATCTATATCTTTAAAAGTAATAATACATATTACTTTGTTTTAAATTCTTTTCCATGATAAATGTGACGTCAGTTTTAAGCAGTGATTAGAATAATCGAAAATAAATAACATTGCGCTTTGTTTCAATAACAGATTTTAAAAACTTAAAAAAAAAAAAAAAAAAAAAAAAAATCCACTATATTATTCACTGTTAAAAAACCTTTAAAAAAATTTTATATTTTATTATGTTACGTTATGCAATAAAATTTAAATAGCATAAACGGTAGACTTTAACGGTAGACGATAAACTTCGCCTTTTTTTTTCCTTCGAGAAATGAGAAATTTATACCTTTTTTGCTACCACTCTCTTTTTATACAAAATTGTTTATATTGTTTAATCACGATAAATTATTTTAAAAATACAATAAAGTTTTCTCTAAGAAGAAAATAATAGCAAAAGAAGCAATATGTTCTTATCCTTGAAAGTGTTCCTAAAAAAAGGTGAAGACTGCGACACCTGTTAACCGTTTAAATGCCGTAAGCGTATATATATCATAATTGTTCGATTGCTGTGAATAAAATATAAACTATTTTAACATGGACAGACATAAATCTCTTGTTATATACAGTAATGTTTTATAGGAGCACCAAGAATAGTGGTTTATTGTTTAACCCGTTAGTAGTCGCTATAGACAGCGCCGCCTATTACAGATTGCTCACTTTTTATTTAACTGCCACCAATAATTTTAAAAAGTGATATGATCGACGTTTCTTCGAGTTTATTCGCGTTTTATGTATATCAAATGCCACTTCTAAAAATGTTTGGTAGCTATCGAATAAAAAAATCTCACTATACTTAAAGTTGGGCTGCAAATCGACCAACTAGCGACTACGAACGGGTTAAAACATAATTATTTGCCGACTGCAATAGAATAAATCACATTTATTGTTCAAAATCCTTAAATATATTCATTTCCAAACAACAAACTAAAAAACATCTAAATTTTTTACTTACCATTCATTTCTTGGTGCTTTAAACATCAATAAAATCTGTCATTTTTCAAAACATACTATGTATACTACGAAATTCTAAAATTAAATTTTATCATTTTATAAACGTCTTTCCCTATTTCATCCTCTGTGACAGTTTAAATTTTCTCTCCAGAAAGAATGCTGTACATTTTCAAAGAAACTTTCTTCTCTTCTGAGCATGAAGAGTCGATGTAGCAGCAAAAGAAATTTAATAATTTATAATGTTTGCATTTTTGAAATAGTTTCATGATATTCTTAAACACCTTTGATGTTACCGCATTACACTGAAAAATAGCATAAAAGAAAATGCAGCAGTAAAAGATCTAGTAACTAGACTTTGATTCGGAGAATTTCAAGTGTTGTTATTCTTCATATGCGATTTTAATAGTCTTTCTGGAAAGAATTTTAAAGTTGTTTCATATTTAAATGTAACGTGACATAATATTTACTTTACTGTGACAGAAAAATTAAATTCTTAGAGTAAGAATTAGAAATGTAATTAATTTTAATCATTTACTATGAAATTTTGAAGTGTAAGAAATATCTTTTTAATAATTAAATGCAATAAAAAAATTGGAATAAAACAATCTATTGCAGAAACACCAAACACTTTATAAATAGATTATGTTAGTTAGAATTTCGTGTATTTTAAAACGTATATATAACGTAAGTAAGAATAATATAGAATAAATAAGTTAATATAATTGTATGGTTTTTGGTTACTTTTATTCCATTCATTTACCAGAGCTGCCAACCTAATCCGGCAAATTGTTAACGCCTATTGAAAAACGCCCCTTTTTCTACACCACAAAATTTTTATTGCAATCCTCTTCAAATGTATCTATGATGAATTAAGTAGAAAAATACTCTAAAAATTAAGTGGTGTAGAAAAAGGGGCGGTACTAACAATTTGCCGGATTAGTTTGGCAGCTCTGATTTACACTGAAAGTCTCTTAAAGCAAATTTATTTAAAAATCCAGTTTGTTGTAGATTTATACATTGTATGTTACTTATGCTACAGTTATATAAAATTCGATTAATAATACGATAACAAGCATACCATCCAAACTTTATGTTCATATGTTTATTTGTTTAAAAGTTATGCGCAAAAGAAGAAAATGGGAAAGGAGGCTATTCCTTTAATTTTGAACGCCAGTGTACTTTGGCTAAAAACATATAGTTTTAACCATTTCTGGGGCAAGGTATATTTACTCGTTTAATATCAACTGCCACTAGAATTTACGAACATGCCTAAAAGAAAAGAAATAAATGAAGATTTTTTATCTTATGTATTATTAGGGACGCGGCAGCCCACTCAGTAGAGCGCCGGGCTCGTAATTGGAGGATTTCTGGTTCGGTACTCGGCCGAAGACCGTCGTGTGCACTAATAGTGGCTGGTGCACGTAAAACCTGACGTGGTCACAATGTACTACACGTTACAATGAAAATTATACATCTACAGATCACCGAAGCGGGAAAGACATCCCTTCCGCGGAGGATCAAAATTGTGATGGATGTCTCCGAACCACCTCTAGGGGTGAGTCTCAGATTGTCGCCCATTGCGCAGCACTAGTGCGACGTAAAAAAACAACCAACCCTCTATATTATTAAAGCAAAATTTTTATGAAAATTTCCTGGAGTAGTGTTTTCCGTTATATATTAAAATTAAGTAGAATGTATAACCCTGAGTGATAAGATATATTTATATACTTTAAAACAAACAAAGAAAGTTATATAAAGCGTATCTAATCAAACATCAATCGCATAAACTTATTCTATATAATTTTTGTTATATTCTCTTATTCAATAAACTTTTTTCAACATTTTTAATTACATTCTACCACGTCAATTTTTGTGTAATTTTCAAGTCCAGAAAATTAAATGTCTTGTGATATTATCCCGCTAGTAGTCGCTATACACAGCGCCACCTATTACAGATTGCGCACTTTTTATTTAACTGTCACCAATAATTTTAAGAAACGATGTGACCGACGTTTCTTCGATTTTATTCGCGTTTTATGTATATCAAATGTCACTTCTAAAAATTTTTGGTGGCTATTGAATAAAAAAATCTGGCAACACTAAAAGATGGGCGGCAAATCGACCAACTAGCTACTACTAACGGGTTAATTGTATTCGTACTTGAAAACATACTAATTAATATTCCGTAGTATTCTTAGCCCCACCTTCTTTTTGACACCAGTATCCCTATAAAGTACTTTTCTTCTTATTTAATCGTAAATGCATTTGGAGAACATAACTTTAAAAGTTTTCTGGTGTGAAAAAGGGCGGGACTAACAATACTAAGGAATATTAGTTAAGATGTTGGCGAGTGCGTTTGTATTTTCAACACACTAAACGATATACCACGTTATTTGTGAAAACAATATTCCTGTTTAGCGAGCTAAACAGTTTTGCAATCTATTTTTAATATTTAATGATTTTAGAATGTAAGAATTGGTGCTGTAACCTTAAAAATGTAAAACTAATAAATTCTTTTAGATTTCTTTCCTTTATTTATTTCTTTATTTATTTTGTGCAATATAAAACACTAAGTGTTTTTCTTAATTTATTAGTATTACCTAATTTATTTAGTTCAAACATTCCAACATTAAAGAAATATTTAGAGCAGTCTTATCACACAAGTATTATTTAAATTATTTAATGTCTTACATTAATTTATATATCTGATTTAAACGTTACCCACCAAAAAATCCAACACATTTGTTAAAAATGCTTTTAGCTTCATTTCTCTGAAGAATTCATACTTTTTTTGTTGTTGTTGTTGTTGTTTTTTTCCTCTCTAAATTTCTTAGATTTTTTTTTTTTTTTTTCTCCAGCAGTCACAAGGGAATTTTGTCATACTATTTTATTTATTAAGATCACTTTCTTCCCATTCTTTCCAGTTATTTCTTTATACTTTTTTCTTTTTGTTACCCTTCATAGTATTGCTTTCGAGTATTTTATATTTCTTTTCCCCAACTTTTTCACATTAACATCAGTCTAAAACACAACAATAAAAATAAAAATTTAAACAAAGGACAATCTAACAATAGCTCACATACGTGGTACCTAAAAGAAATTCATGAAGAATATAGTAATATAAAAATTGCAAAATATTTATTCCATCATTTTCTTTTCCTTATTATATTGAAAGAACCTGAATAAAAGTATAGAATAATCAATTGGTTCAATTATCATCATTCAACAAAGGAATATAGTGTATTTTACTTCCACAAAAATATTTTTGTTCCATCTTAAACATATGCGTGAATATAAATGACGTATGAGATCAGCATACCAAATATATAATACTTTCGCATAAAATCTACAATAGCAAATAATAATTTTAAAAAAATCTAAATATATAAAGAAGCAGTAAATAATGATTTTTAAATGACATCAAAAATTTGATTTTTACATAAATATTTTTTAATGATACAGTTTAATATATATCTGTACTGATAAGTATGAAGGATTTAAGTCCATATTCTTGATTTTTCAGGAGACGAAAAATAAAGTTAAACTAACAAAAAACTAATGAGCAGAATCGATTAGGAAAGAGGGATTTCGTTGATTTATACCCTTTATACCATTCAGTGATTGTCAATCTTCATTTTCTTTATATATAAAAGAACACTTCCTGAGTGAGTGAGTGAGGGGGTGATCTATCAACGCCCAGACCAAACACCTGGACCTAGAAGCATGAAATTTCGTGACAATGTTCTTTTTATGACATAGGTATCCACTAAGAAGCGATTTTACAAAATTCCCCCCCCCCAAGGGGGAGGGGGGGGCAAAACGTGATTTCACAAAATTCTTCATATCTCAAACAAAAAAACAGATATCCGTACAATTTTTGCTTTAAAATATAGCTAATACAAATGTCTAAAATTCAATTTCTGGAATTTTCAAAATTCGGTTCCCAAGGGGGGCGGGGGGCAAAACGTGATTTCACATGCGTAAAACGTGATTTCGCATAATCCTATATATCTGAAACAAAAAAAAATATATACGTGAAATTTTTGCTCTAAAATATAGCTAATGCAAATATCTAAAAACCAATTTCTGGAAATTTAGAAATTCAGCCCCCAGGTGGGGCAGCAGGGGGGGGCGGGGGGCTATGGGGCAAAAACAAATAGAAATGCAGTTAGGGCGTTCAAAATTGATACAGATAGGTTTTAGAGGCGTGCAAGTCAAATGAGGATATTTTCGATTGTGTAAAGTTATTAGGAGGGGAAGGAAGGGGGTAGGGGAGAGGGGGGGCAAAAAACAAAAATAGAGTTAGATCGTTCAAAATTGGTATATAGAGTTTTCGATACCTACAAATCGATTGCGGATATTTTCGAAGTTGTAAAATTATTAGGAGGGGCGGTAAGGGGGGGGCTATGGGGCAAAAACAAATAGAAATGCAGTTAGGCCGTTCAAAATTTTTACACATAGGTTTTCGAGGCCTGCAAGTCGAATGGGGATATTTTCGAAAGTGTAAAGTTATTAGGAGGGCCGAGAGAGGGGGGGGGAGAGGGGGGGGGGAAGAAAAATAAAAATAGAGTTAGATCATTCAAAATTGGTATATAGAGGTTTTCGATACGTACGAATCGATTGCGGATATTTTCGAAGTTGTAAAATTATTAGGTGGGGTGGGAAGGGGGGTGGAGCGGTAAGGGGGGGCTATGGGCAAAAACAAATAGAAATACAGTTAGGCCGTTCAAAATTGGTACAGATATGTTTTAGAGGCCTGCAAGTCGAATGGGGCTATTTTCCAAAGTGTAAAGTTATTAGGAGGGCCGGGAAGGTGGGGGAGGCGGAGGGGCAAAAAAAGTAAAATAGAGTTAGATCATTCAAAATTGGTACATAGATGTTTTCGATACCTACAAATCGATTGCGGATATTTTCGAATTTTTTAAATTATTGGGAAGGGGGGAAAGGAGGGGCCAAAAAATAAAAATAGAGATAGATAGTTCAAAACTGGTGCATAGTGGTTTTTGATACCTACAAATCGATTGCAGATATTTTCGAATTTGCAAAATTATTAGGATAGACGGGAGGGGGGGGGCGAAGGGGGAAAATAATAGAAATAAGAGTTACAGCATTTTGAGAATTTTTTCCGAAGGCAGTGAGAACCCGGTGCGACATTTTTCCTACTCAGATTTTGTTTCTCTTTTTTTTCACATGATAAAAATTAATGCAATTTTGAGAATTCATTATAGTGATTCACTTAAAAATAGGGACCAGCGAAGCGGGCGTTGCCTGCTAGTCATTTAATATAGGGGAAAAATTGAATTAAATATTTTATACCAAAGATTAATGCCAAATTTCTGACTTGAATCTTTTTTTACCAATGGATTTTCTCAAAGACTAAATGACGTGGATTTAAACCCTTTATACCAATCGATAGAGAATATTTTTTTCTGAGTCTGACTATGTACTTAACTCAAAATCGACATTTTTGGAGTTAAATCCTTTATACTTATCAGTACAGATATAAGATTAAAACAAAAGATATAGATTTATAATTATAATATATTTTCAATATCAAAATCAAATGTGTAATTACTAAACTATGCTACTCGTTGAAAATATTATTCAGTTATATATATATAGGGGATGGTGTGTTAAAAGAAAAATAAAGAAGCTTTTATCTATATTTTTTCTAAAACAGACTTAATCATTATTTTTCTTCTTAAATATATAAATTTCATATAGATATTGACATACAGTACAAATGTATGCAAAAATTTTAAAAACCGATGCAGGATGTCTAGAAAAAGGAAGGTCAATTTCAAAATTTAAAATCTCTAAAACGGATATCAATAGATCAGTAGAACAAAAGACATGTTTATTTGGAAAGCTGTAAAAATATAATGCAGAACTTACGAAATTAGTAACAAAAGTTGTTAATCGATGCCATTGTACGATGTAAATTACAATAGAGATATTAAATACTACTATCATAACCTCAGAAATTAGAGTTTAGACATGCAAACAGAAAAAAGAAAAATTATTGTTTTGAAACACACATCCCTAAATCGTTAGCCCAGCCCTACCCTGCCCCATATCCAATAGAGATGTAGATCTGCATCGTGTCCTTCTCTTAATCTATTTACAAAATACACACACGAAGACAGTCTCATCATATTCGCTATCTAATCCCGTACAAGTATTGTGTATGAATTTTTTTTTTTCACATAGAACAAAGCCACCCAAACTTCAACTGGCGTTGAGTAAAATTTACCGCAATATAAACATTAATAGACAGAACAATCATTGG
Source organism: Salticus scenicus (assembly GCA_963930645.1). Lineage (NCBI taxonomy): Eukaryota > Metazoa > Arthropoda > Arachnida > Araneae > Salticidae > Salticus > Salticus scenicus. The sequence continues at coordinate 56,151,697 of OZ005654.1, read as the reverse complement.
AATCAGCCTCATTAGTTTTGGGTTCTCTCTCTGACTCTTTCTTTTTCCTGTTAGCTACAGGCACTTTCGTTTATTTTTTACATTCTTAATCAATCAAAATTTTTTATTTTGAAATCGGGGTATTCTTTTCTTCACACCCTGTTTATATAGAATTAAAAAAATCGTTCTAAAAAATGAGTCACTAATTCGGTGCACATGGTCTGTAGAATTTTTTTTTCTTTTCTCAAATCGCATGGGGTGATATACAGATGTAATCAATAATTTGTGTTGATATATAAATATTCTTATTCTGTTGTCAATAAATATTCTTATTTTCTTCTTTTAAATATTCTTATTTTGAATATTTTGTTTTTTTAAATATTCTTATTTTGTCCTTTTTGCTCTATTAAGAAATCCGAATTTATTTAGATATATTCGTCTTATATATTTCGTTATAACTAAATTAGAGTTTATTTTTAAATTAAGAAAATATTACATAATGTTTTAAATAGTTTTGTAAACCTTCGAAATTGCTTAAATCAGAACTTGCTTTCTTTTTTTCAGTTCCACGTGTTTTTCTTTTATAAACAGTTCTGCATTACTTTTTTTTAAATAGCTATCGGATCTACTCAGTTTTCTAATTTTCCTATCCGTTGTCTCCAACGTCATTAATGATTCCCACTCACTTCTTTTTCAAAATCTATTTCATGTTTATCTTACGATGTGTTAGCACATCTACTAAAGGCTGAGAATTCATAGATGATTCTTTCAAAAAATGCCATATTTAAATATTCTGTAGTAGATTTATAAGAATTTTAGACATGTATAATACGTGCCATTTAAAAAAAATTTATAACAAACTATTAAAACTCACATCAGTGAGCTTTTAAAATATAATTAAACATTGTTTAATAACCCTCGAAAAATAAGTCACATTTTTATTGGATGACTTGCTCCAAAAGTCTTGTAAAATATGATTATGCATTTTCTCAATTCTCTCAACTCATCAAGCTGAAAAATAATCTAAAATAAATAATAACAATTAAAATTTAATACAATTATTCTGTGATACGACAAAATCCATCTTTAAAACTTGTAAAGCTTATTATGATTCTCCAAAGTTTAATTTAAGTACAACACAATTCTTCATTAACTAGACAAATATATTGCAAAATAAAATTTTCACCGCCTCTAAAGTAAGTAATACTTTTATAAATATATTGCTTAAATTAATTTTTTCAATGTAATCAGAAACTATGAAAATCAATTTTAGCAGCGTAATTAGTTTTAAACATTTATCATTAGCAATACCAATATTATTCATTAATCTGATTTTTCGTCCGTAGAACTTTCATGTATGCCGTACAATTTTCAAAAGCTTACGTTGTTAAATATTTACTTAGCTTTCTAATTAACAAAAATATATTGTTTATGTATATAATGGTTTTGAAAATAATTTGTTTATCAATATTTACACATAGTCATAAAGCTGTATAAGAATATAAATGACATTTTAAGAATTAAAAAAAAAAAAAAAACTTTTTAACTATAACGCCTTTCACATTCTTGGTTATAAATTATTTAACAGGAAATGAAGGCGAATATTAATTTTGATTTTATATATTTTTAAAAATACTTTAGAATTTTTTTTAATAATATTTTATGTATATTTTTTTTAATAATATTTTAATAGTAATATTCTTAATATATTTTTAGTCCTATAAAAATGTAAATGACATTTTAAGAATTAAAAATACAAATTAACATTGAAGGTTAAATAGTGTCACGGAAAAATACAGTTGTAAAGTGCTTTGTATTATGCGTTGTATTAAAAAAGAAAAATAAATCCTGTTATAACACCGAAAATTCTTGACAGCAAATTTGCCAAAAAAATGTTCTTATTCTGTGTAAAAAATGTCTTGAAAACAATTTTCCGCAACAAAACAATACAGAAAATATTCATACACAACAAATTTTATTTCCCACTGTAAAAATCTTGCATTAAATAAAATTCTCCCTTTTCTACGAACTAGGATCGAACCACCAAAGGTAGGCGACGATGATACCTCTCAACAATGGAAGCATGTGTGTTGTTATTTATCATTTCCCAATCCGGTTTTGATACCAAGTTTTTCCTATGCAAAACTAAAAATACGTGTAACTAACAGGCAAATTCTGTATCATTGATTACAGATTGTTTCTGGTTACATAAAAAATATTCCTTTTGACAGGTTGAAATGCAATTTTACTCTAAATTTTGTTGTTTTAGAAAACAAGAAATTTCTGCATGAAAACTATAGGAACTTGCATATTTTCAAAAAAAATTTTTTTTTTCAGAATAAGCTTTTTACGAGTTTTTTCTGTCTTGTTTTCCTTAATTTATTATTATGTATGTATATATATATATATATATATATATATATATATATATATATATATATACACCCCGCGACAAAAAGATAGGTACAAAGGGTTTTTTCTTTGATTTTTCATAAAATAACATTATCTAAATTGTGCTTATCATTTATTATTATTGATATCCATATCAATGTCCTCATATTAAAATTAAGAAATATTTGAATTTACTTATTGTTTTATCTTAAAAATATATATTTAAACTTACCTTTATTTATTAAATCCTTTTTGATATTTAAAATTTACTTTGCATCTATTCTTTTCAAACATCGTTACTTTGTTTACTATGTCGGCGTTGCCATTTCTCGTCTGCATAATCTTTCTTGTTTGAGCTGTTGCCACTTCTTGAAAATTGTCATTTTTTATTATGTTTCAATTTTCACCACCGGATGTCGTGGCGCGGCGGTCATCGTTGTTATGCAGATCAGTTTGTTTAGATGGAATATAAGGCCGTGATGTTTGGGAGATACGGCAGTTTCAGCTGAGTTCAGTTCTAGTGTGCTCCTGCTAGCCTTGGCTTGGAGTGCCGGTTTTGAATAGCTGCGGGCGGCTGTTCTTTTGGAATAATTATGTTCTGTACGATGAACTCATATTTAAGTAAATCGAATGTTAAAGTGTTGTTGTTAAGTTTAATAATTTTATAATGTTAAATTTTGTTTATAATCAGTTAAGTTTGAGGGTTTTTTTGACATGCAATAGTTTCTTCAGAAGTTTAAATGATTAGTTTATTTGAGGTTTTTTTATGCTAAAGTTTGTTTTCTTGAACTTTAATGATTTATCGAAATCGCTGGTCATTTGGCGACCGCGACCTTCAAGTAATTTACACGTTTTATTCATTGGTCATTTGGCGACCATGAAGTGTGGTGTAGTTTAGCTGACTTTATTTTTTTTCAATGGCATTCGCTGGTCATTTGGCGACCGCGATCTTCAAGTAATTTACACGTTCTATTCATTGGTCATTCGGCGATCATGAAGTGTGATATAGTTTAGCTGAACTTTATTTATTTTTCAATGGTATTCGCTGGTCATTTGGCGACCGCGATTTTCGAAAACTCTTGTGCTTCAACTAGTGATTCATCTGTATTTTTTCTTCAATATGGTTTCGGTGTTACAACATATGTGTCTGATCGTTCTTCTGGTAAAAATGCTTGTGCTGGTGTGATGTGATGTTATTTGTTCCATCTTCCACATTGGTCATGTGTATACCATGTAAAAAGGACTTGATACCAAAAGACTTCGTTTTTTCTTCCATATATTATCAAGTAACCCAAATATGTGATTGGAGAGGTAATATGTTTTTGAATTGATGTTGAAAATTAATTTTGTTATATTGAATTTGAAAATTTTGTTATATATATATTTATATTAAATTGTTTCTGAATAATTGTTATAATTGTTTTTTCCTAATCTATTATATTTTCATGAATAAATTAATTTTCGTTTAAAAATATTTTTGTCTTTACTGAGTCTGAAACTTTTACATACTAGTCAAATTGAAATTTTCTAAAATAATTCTATTGCAGTTTTTTTCTGCTTAATATAAGTTTTGTTTAAGATAGACCTTAAAATGTCTAACATCTGGGTTATGGGCCCAGTTTAAATAAAGTTCTTTTTGACTAGTTTTTTTGTAGACTCAGTGGATTCAATTTGTTTCTTTTGTGATATATTTAAATTGGTTCATCATGGCGTATAATTTAGTACCTCAAATAGTTAAACTTAATTCTCATAATTACTCTGGTTGGAAATGCGACATTAAGTTCCTTTTAATGGAAAAAAATGCCTACGATATCGTAACTGGTATCGAAGAGCAACCTATAAAAAGTGATACTGTCACTGTTGAATCTATAAATGATTTTAAGAGAAGGCAGAATGCTGCTATGTCCTTAATCTATTTAAATATCGAACCAGAATATCGGAGTTTAATTAGCGAATGTGATGATCCCGCTAAAGCTTGGGAAATCCTTAAAGTCAATTTCCAACCAGATAGTAGAAGTCACCATATGAAGTTATATTCTGAATTAATGTCTTGTTTTTTTGACCCTGGCGAATCTATGGCAATTTATGCTGCAAAAATTTCAAAAATATCTGATCAATTAAAGTCTATTGGTAAACCTATAAATGACGAGTATCTATGTTTTCAGATTTTACGTTTTTTGCCCGATAAGTTTGACCAAATCGTCCAGCAAATTTTAAGGTGGTCTGATAAAGACTTTATTTTTAAAAATATTGTAACTGAATTGTGTGCTGAGGAGACTCGTCTCCAGCTCAGGAATATTGACAAATCTAGGGTTGATTGTAATATTGAAGCCCAGAGTGTCAAATTTAAGAAAAGGCCTGTTTTTACTTGCTGGCGATGTGGAAAAAAGGGTCATATTAGTAAAGATTGTCGGGTAAAGTTAAGTAATGATAAATCTGTTAGGGATAATACATTTAAAGGTAATTTTGTGAAAAAAGGTGACTCCGCTCAACAGCCAAAACGTGATAAAACTCCCCCCCGTAAAAATAAAGGTTTTAAAGCTCAGAATTACATTGCTGAAGCTAACTTAAGTGGTTTTAATAGAGAGGGAAGCTGGGCTTTTGACACCGCCGCCTCTCACCACTTCTGCAAAAATAAATCTGCTTTTTGTAATTTCACCGAAATTTCTGGTGATGAGTTGCACGTGGCTGTTGACGGGGTTACTTTCCCCATTACTGGAAAGGGGGAAGTTGAATTAGATTTTAATGGTACTATTATAAAACTTTGGAATGTCCTTTTTTCACCAAATTTAAGAAAAAATTTGTTAAGCGGTTCTAGATTCGACCAGGGTGGTGCTAAATTTACTGGAAAGGCTGGTAAACTAAATGTGGTCGATAAATATGGCAAGTTTCTTTTTTCTGCTAAGCTCTATGACGGGATTTATTATACTTTTCCAAAAATCATAAGAAATAATCATAATGTTAAAATGAATGGGGGGCAGAATTCCAAAACTAATGTTGATCTAAATTTTAATGCTGAAATTTCAGCTTCACCAGTAATTAAAACTGCCAATATTAAAGATATAGACACATGGCACTTGCGTTTTGATCACATTAGTCCTGATTTAATTTATAATACTATTCGTAATTCTGCAGTTAAAGGTCTTCCTCATTTAAAATCTGTTGATAATTTTTTTTGTGATCCCTGTCATTTGAGTAAGCAAAATCGTGTCTCTTTCAAGCCTCTTAGTTCTTCTTCATCTAAAAAGCCATTAGATAGAATTTTCCTTGATACTTGGGGTCCTGTTAAAATTTCTGGAAAGAAGGGTGAACGTTTTTTTGTGTCTATTATAGACGATTTTTCAGGTAAAACTTCTGTTTATCCTCTCCAGGAGAAATCTATGTGTTTCGAAGTCTTTAAAAGACACGTTCTACGAGCAGAAAGATTTCTAGGGACCAAGTTGAAAGCTTTGAGAACGGATAATGGCAGAGAGTTTGAGAATGAACTGTTTAAGGCTTTTTGTAGAGAAAACGGAGTAAAACATGAGTTGACTAATGCCTATACACCAGAGGAAAACGGGGTTTGTGAAAGATTTAACCAGACAATAATGAATTGTGTTCGGGCAATGCTTAAATCTAGTGGCTTGTCTGACGATTTTTGGCCTGAAGCATGTATGCATTTTACATATACATGGAACAGGATTTGTCATGGTAAAAATTCTAAAACACCTATTGAACTCTATTCTGGTAATAAGCCTTCAGTAAGACATTTAAGGCCATTTGGCACTTTAGCTTATGTCGGGGTTCCTAAGGTCAGGCGCAAGAACAAGTTAGATGCTAAGTCCAAACGTGGTGTCCTTGTTGGATATGCCTTACGTACCCGTGGATACAGGATCTGGTTGGAAGAGGACAAGAAGGTTGTTGAGACGATAAATGTTTCTTTTGTTGAGAGCAGTGATGTGTCACGCAGTGGAGCGGTGATGGGCGACTCTTCTTTTGAGTTGGTGCTTGTCCCAGAGGAGCAGCCATGGACCGTTGACCGGTGTCATACTGATCCGGAGCCTGGACCCTCTGGTGTCTTGCCCAGCGAGACTGAAGATGTTGTTCCAACCGTCCTCCCTGCCACTCCTGCTTCTCCTATCACTCCAGTTTCTCCTCAAGCTTCGTCTCCCAGCTGGAAGACTAATCCGATCTGGTACAGAAAGGTTGTGCCTAGGCCTAAGGGAAAGAAGATCGACATTTACTATTACCCTGACGGTGAAGGCAAGAGGTCATGTCAACGCACTCCAAAGGAAGTCGAGAAATTTTGTAATGATAATGGTTTAATTTTTAATTCTAATGACTTTGATTTTTCTAAATTTAATACTTTTTCTGGTGTTGTTAACCCTAGCGTTATACCTTCCGCGTCCAGCACAACTAGCTGACTAGATGTGGTGGTCCCGCGAACGTATAAGCAGGCTCAAAAATCTAAACAGTTTGATAAGTGGCATGAGGCTATGCTTGAAGAATTGAACTGTATGACTACTAGAGGTGTTTGGCATCTTGTGAAACTTCCTGTGAATAAATCTGTGTTAGGAAACCGCTGGGTTTATACAGTCAAGCGTGACGAGTCTGGTACCATAGTTAGGTATAAGGCAAGGTTGGTCGCGCAAGGTTTCAACCAGGTCCAGGGAGAATCATATGATGAAACATTCTCACCTGTCATAAATTTTTCTGTTGTAAGGTTTTTCTTTTCTTTGCTGGTCTCGTACTGCGGGTGGTTTAACGTACAATGTGACGTAAAATGCGCTTACTTATACGCGCCTCTAAACGAGGAAATTTACATGAATCAACCAACTGGATTTGCTGAAAAAGGCAAAGAAGATTGGGTGTGTAAATTGGACAGAGCATTGTACGGACTGCATCAATCTGGTAGGTTATGGTTTTATGAGTTAAATAAAGTATTGTTGGAACTTGGTTTTAATAAATTTGAAAATTGTAATTGTGCATATTCATATTCTGATTTTTCCGTTTTATTGGTTTACGTAGATGACATAGTTATTTTTTCCAGGACTGAATCGCAGGCAAATAACATTTTAGACCTTTTACAGTCTAAATTTGACTTAAAAATTTTGGGTACCACTCGTAAGCTTTTAGGTGTGGAATTCGAGTACACAGATACTGGGGTTTTGATCCATCAAGGTCAATATATTGCCGAAGTTAATGAGAGGTTTCAAAACCATCGGATACCTGTCTCTTCCTTGCCTATAGTTAAAGGTGTACAATTTTCTAAGAGTGATTGTCCAGTTGTTCAGTCTGATGTTGAAGAAGCATCTCATTTACCTTACAGGAATCTTTTAGGTTGTATTTCTTTTTTAGCAAACCGTACAAGACCTGATATTGCATATGCCACAAATATATTTTCTCAGTTCCAACAAAATCCTGGTTTTAAACATTGGCAAGGCTTACTTAAACTTTTAGGTTACATTAAATATACCAGTCATTATAAACTCTATCTCAATTGCACAGATATTAAGATAATTTCTTACTCTGACGCCGACTTCGCCGCTAATAGAGACGATTACGTTTCTATGGGGGGTCAGTTGGTATTGTTGGACCGTGCTGCCGTTTCGTGGCGCACAAATAAACAAAAAGGTGTCACTATATCAACTATGGAATCAGAGTTTATTTCTATGTGTGATTGTGTAAGGGAGCAGGATTGGTTTTATAATATTTTATGTGAGTGCTCCAATTTAAAACTTATAAATAATAACTTTGATATACCTACTTTATATGCAGATAATCAGGCAGCCATTCGTTTTACTAAATCCAGAATAGAAAACTTCCATACTCGACACGTAAATATAAAATTGTTTTTTATTAGAGACTGGTTTGACGAGGGAAAGTTTAACCTCGAATATATAAATTCTAAATTAAATCTTGCCGACCCGTTTACCAAGCCTATGACTAAAGGTGACTTATTAAAATTTATAAAGTTAATTTTTCTTTAAATACTTAATATAATAATTTTGTTCTTGTAATTTTTTCCAGTAAATTGCTGCATCTTTCTCTTTTTATATATATCTGTTAAAGTTTTTGAATTTTTCCTTCCCTTTGCAAATTTTTGTAAATATTGTACATAATGGTATGAATGAATGAAATGCAAGGCGCCTTGTGTATGTGTTATCATATTTTCATATTTATTGCATATTATATACCTGTACATTATCATTGTATATATAACCATTTCTCATACTGTTTTTCATATATATGTATTTGATTTGCATTGTGTGGGGGAAATTATATGAATTGCATGCAATAGTACTTTTTCTTCTTAACCAAATTGTTCTTTCAGAGTATCATTGGTGATACTTTGTTTTTCGTCTTTTTGTAAAGCCATGTGACATCTTGCATTTTTCTATGATACTATGGACTTAAGATGAATGGATATGCAGCAAATTCTTGGTAATATTTAAAATGTTGTTTTCTTATATAGGTTTTGTATTATTTTTAATATTGCGGTGGGGGGCATTTGATATCCATATCAATGTCCTCATATTAAAATTAAGAAATATTTGAATTTACTTATTGTTTTATCTTAAAAATATATATTTAAACTTACCTTTATTTATTAAATCCTTTTTGATATTTAAAATTTACTTTGCATCTATTCTTTTCAAACATCGTTACTTTGTTTACTATGTCGGCGTTGCCATTTCTCGTCTGCATAATCTTTCTTGTTTGAGCTGTTGCCACTTCTTGAAAATTGTCATTTTTTATTATGTTTCAATTTTCACCACCGGATGTCGTGGCGCGGCGGTCATCGTTGTTATGCAGATCAGTTTGTTTAGATGGAATATAAGGCCGTGATGTTTGGGAGATACGGCAGTTTCAGCTGAGTTCAGTTCTAGTGTGCTCCTGCTAGCCTTGGCTTGGAGTGCCGGTTTTGAATAGCTGCGGGCGGCTGTTCTTTTGGAATAATTATGTTCTGTACGATGAACTCATATTTAAGTAAATCGAATGTTAAAGTGTTGTTGTTAAGTTTAATAATTTTATAATGTTAAATTTTGTTTATAATCAGTTAAGTTTGAGGGTTTTTTTGACATGCAATAGTTTCTTCAGAAGTTTAAATGATTAGTTTATTTGAGGTTTTTTTATGCTAAAGTTTGTTTTCTTGAACTTTAATGATTTATCGAAATCGCTGGTCATTTGGCGACCGCGACCTTCAAGTAATTTACACGTTTTATTCATTGGTCATTTGGCGACCATGAAGTGTGGTGTAGTTTAGCTGACTTTATTTTTTTTCAATGGCATTCGCTGGTCATTTGGCGACCGCGATCTTCAAGTAATTTACACGTTCTATTCATTGGTCATTCGGCGATCATGAAGTGTGATATAGTTTAGCTGAACTTTATTTATTTTTCAATGGTATTCGCTGGTCATTTGGCGACCGCGATTTTCGAAAACTCTTGTGCTTCAACTAGTGATTCATCTGTATTTTTTCTTCAATATGGTTTCGGTGTTACAACATATGTGTCTGATCGTTCTTCTGGTAAAAATGCTTGTGCTGGTGTGATGTGATGTTATTTGTTCCATCTTCCACATTGGTCATGTGTATACCATGTAAAAAGGACTTGATACCAAAAGACTTCGTTTTTTCTTCCATATATTATCAAGTAACCCAAATATGTGATTGGAGAGGTAATATGTTTTTGAATTGATGTTGAAAATTAATTTTGTTATATTGAATTTGAAAATTTTGTTATATATATATTTATATTAAATTGTTTCTGAATAATTGTTATAATTGTTTTTTCCTAATCTATTATATTTTCATGAATAAATTAATTTTCGTTTAAAAATATTTTTGTCTTTACTGAGTCTGAAACTTTTACATACTAGTCAAATTCAAATTTTCTAAAATAATTCTATTGCAGTTTTTTTCTGCTTAATATAAGTTTTGTTTAAGATAGACCTTAAAATGTCTAACAATTATCATAAAATAACACTATTTCCGGACTAATTTTTGTTTTGAGACTAATTTAGAAAAGTTTTAAGACTAAAATTTTTCTAATTTAAGACTACACTCCGCGACAAAAAGATAGGAACAAAGGGTTATTTTAAATTTTTCATAAAATAACATCATCTAAATTGTGCTGATCATTTATTATCATAACAAAATATTATCATATCAAAAACATATTAAATATTTGAATCATATTCAAAATATTCATATTCAAAATAATCATATTCAAAAATTAAAAAAAAACCCTTTGTTCCCATCTTTTTGTCGTGGTGTGTAGTCTTAAATTAGAAAAATTTTAGTTTTAAAATTTTTCTAAATTAGTCTTAAAACAAAAATGTCTGAGAATAGTGTTATTTTATGATTATAATAAATGATAAATTTAGATAATGTGATTTTATGAAAAATCAAAGAAAAAACACTTTGTAGCTATATTTTTGCCGCGGGGTATATATATACAGGGTGTCCAAGAATTATCCTTACAAATTTAAACTTTAATAGCTTCTAAAATAAAAAATATATTTACATTGTGTTTTCTGCAGTTATTAGTGCAACTAATAAAGTTTTTTTCAGTGTAGGCTAACCAGTTTTAAATAAGCTTGTGGGCCACACAGAAGAAATCACAATGTATGGCATTGTTCATAGAGAGCAAATCGGATACACACGTTCAACAGAACTTCCGGACCAAATTTCAAAAGGACCCACCATCCAGGCTCACCATCCGTGCATGGCACACCAGCTTCATGACCATAGGCTCTGTGTTGCATAATAAAGGAGCATGACGACCCAGAACAAGTGGTGAAAATGTTGAGTGGGTATGTGAAGCATTCCCACGCAATCGGAAAAATTCAGTTCGTTCAGCTGCTAGACAATGGCAAGTAACTCAGGTCCACAGTCAACATAGTGCTTCACGAACGGTTGCGCCTCTATGCCTATAAGGTACAGTAGCTGCAAGCATTGTTACCAACAGACAAACCAAAACATGCAGTTTGCCATAGAGAAATTACACCGTATCGATGAAGATGAAGGGTTCTTGAAACAAGTGTTCTTTAGTGATGAGGCAACATTTCATGTGTCTGGCCAGTTAAACCATCATAACGAACAAATATGGGGCTCAGAAACCCCACAGCGTACTTGGCAGAAAAATGAATACAGCCTGGATGTGCTTAAGGCCACACATGGTGCACATGTTGAGGTGTACCCATGAACAGAAAAAATAAATAAATAAATAAAACAAATAAATAAATAAACTTGATGAGTTGCCCTATTAATTGCAGAAAACAGAATGTAAATATTTTTTTATTTTAGAAGTTATTAAAGTTTAAAATTGTAAAGATAATTCTTGGAGACCCTGTATATTATATGTTTATTTCATTATATTTTATTATCAGTTATCTCTCTTGCTTGTTTTGTTTTCTTCTGTTCCACATCTTGCTCTTTTATACATAGTTCTGCATCACTTCTTTTCAATATGAATCGGTCCTACTCAGTTTAAATGTTTTGCAATTTTTCCATTCGTTGTTATCTCTTACTTCGTTAACGACCCTCATACATATTTTTCTCTAATGTTATTCTGCTAGAGACTAAAGATTCGGAGATGATTATTTTAAAAAATACAATATTTAAATATTCTGTAATAAATTTTAATAACAACTCAATACTATCAGTGAATATTCAATTTTAAATGTAATTAAACGTTCTTTTATGCCAATTATATCCCCGAAAAATTATTCAAATTTTCCTTGGAAGACTTGCTCAGTAAAATATCATTTTGCATTTTCCAAATTTTCTAAACTAATCAAACTTAAAAATAGTTTTAAATAAATAATAATTGTTAAAATTTAAACTTATTATTCTGTGTTACAACGAAAATATTTTTTAGAACTTTGAAAGTTAATTAAGATTTTTAAAACTTTATTTATGAACTCCTCATTAACCAAATAAATATACTGCAAGATAAATATTTTGCTGCCGCTAAAGTAAATAATACTTGCATAATTATATAGTTTAACTTATAAAAATTTTAAAATGCTATTAAAGATTTATGAAAGCTATAATTTTTATCAGCGTAATTTATTTTAAATATTTACTATTATAAATATTAATAAAATTCATTAATCTAATATTTCGTTCGTAGAATTTTCAGCCGCGTATAACGTCTGCTGTTAAATATTTATTTAGTTTTCTAATTAAAAATAATATATTGTTTGAATATATAAAGTTTTTAAAAAGAATCTGTTTATCAATATTTACAAATATTCATAAAGCTGTATAAAAGTATAAATAACATTTTAAGAATAAAAAAAAAAAAAAAACGTTTTTAATATAACGCCTTTTACATTCTTTGTCTTGAATTATTTAACGAGGAATGAAGACTAATATTAAATTTGATTTTATATATTTTTTTTCTCTAAAAATAAAGTTTAAAGAATCCCGTTAATGAAATGTAAAATACTAGCTTTATCATATTTGACTAAGAGCTTTCATCGAAATCATAAATAAAACATTTATATGCAGAGCTGCCAACCTAATCCGGCAAATTGTTAGTACCGCCCCTTTTTCTACACCACTTAATTTTTAGAGTATTTGTTTTCTTAATTTATCGTGAATACATTTGAAGATAATTACTCTAAAATTTTATTGGTGTAGAAAAAGGGGCGGTACTAACAATTTGCCGGATTAGGTTCGCAGCTCTGTATATATATATATATATATATATATATACATACTTGCCAACCATATCATTATGAACCGTACCATTTTTTAGGACCCGCCTTTTTTTTCACACCAATAATTTTTTAGAATAATTTTAGTCTTATTTAATCGTAACAACATTCCTCTATAAATATAGTGGTGTGAGAAAAAGGGCGTTTTCTCAGTGGGCATTAACAATTGTACAGTTATTAATGAGATGATTGGCAAGTATGTATATATATATATATATATCTGTGATATGCTGTTGCTTATTTGTTAAGTTTATTTACAGTAAAATTTAATATATCTCTTGTCAATTAATTAAAAATAAGCATTCATGTAAAGTAATGATGCTTATTGATCCAAAGTTAGCTACTATGTTACTATTAACGTTGTGTTTAAGTTATTTGGAGAGAGAAAAGGAGTTCTATTCATAAATTATAATAATTAAAAAAAAAAAAATGTAGTAATTGAATTTTTTTGTTGAGTAGTGTTTCAGTGTATTTCCAGGGTTCCCACGAGCACGCCTTTTTTCAAGGACTCTTCCACCAGAATAATTTTAAAATAAATTTATTCTTAAATGTACAATGTTCATTTAATACGAAATTTATTTTTAGATAATACTGGTGGAAGAGTCCTTGAAAAAAATGGGCGCGTGGGAACCCTGATTTCGAATTCAATCTAAAAAAAAGGTTAAAAAAAAATAATAATGTGGTTTATAATGACGAGCAGAAAATAATCAACTGTTTTTGAATGTGAAATGATTGTATCAGCTTAATTTACTGAACATAACATATAAAAAGTTAATTTTAAGATTTCTCACTGCAGAGTGTAAGAAGTGCAAAGTTGCCAACCTAATCTGGTGGATTATTAGTACCGCCCCTTTTTCACACCACCTAATTTTTCGAGTAATTCACTTCAAATGTGTTTATGATGAATTAAGAAGAAGAATACTCTAAAAAGTGATTGGTTTGGAAAAAGGGGCGGTGACAACAATCCTCCGGATTAGGTTGGCAGCTCTGAAAGTGTATGGAGTTTCAAGGCAGGACATTGTCAATCAAAAGCCACAACGCAATGTTTCTTAAATAATTGTCAACCGCAGTCCCTAAACCAGTATTACGAACTTGTATTGATTTTATGTTGAATATCCATCACTATAATTACAGAGTGACAAGAAATAACTTGGACACACATGATACATTATAACTTTAATGCTAATGAAAATATTACGACCAAAATTCAATAAATATGAATACATTATTTTGTCTATTATATTTACAAATTTTCAAAGTGGCTTCCTTTAGCCTTCATACAGAGCTTTAAACGTGTCACAAAATTTTCGGCTATGGATCGCAACTAACTTACTGATATTTTATCCCATTCCTTGGATAAGAATTCCTTTAGGGATGTCAAAGTTTTTTTAGGTTTAGCACACACCCTTGTCTCCAAGATGTACCAAACAGAATAATCCATTGGGTTCAAATCTGGGGAATACGGTGGCCATTCTTGAGCTCCAATGAAATCAGGAAAATCTGTCTTGCACCAATCTTGAGTAACTTTAGCTCTGTGTGCAGGTGCGGAATCCTGTTGGAAGGTCCATCTTTTGTTTCCAAGTAACTTTTAAGACCAAGGTAAGACAACATCTTCCAAAATGAGTTTCCGATTGTGGTAGTTACAGATATTTGGTTTGAAACTTCGTCCAAGTTATTTCTTATCCCCCTGTACGTGTAATGGTTGTTGAATTCAATATTACCTAATAGACTGCCATATACATCCAACATCATTCTTCAAAAATAGTGGTAATTATTAAATAAAAAATAATCCATACAAGTTGGCAACACTTGTCTAAGAAGCACCGTTCGTGTAAAAACAGGAAAATTAACTTTTTAATACATTTATTGAAAGGGTGGTAAACAAGGTCCGGAATTTATAACAAGAACCGTGCAGTGGAAATTTGGAGTTTTAAGATATGACAGCATGAAAACGGCTATGATGCAAAAACTGTCAAATTAAATGCTACTGATAATTTTCAATTTCTAATTTGAATTCATATTACAAAAACGATAAACTCGGAACAATTTTATATTGTAATGAGATAAGCATACGTTTATACATTTAATCAAAAACCATAATGCCTACTTAATGTTGCTACCAGAAACTTACACTGCAGTCGAATCTTCAAATCATATGCTCTTCTACCGAAAGAGTAAAATCACATTTGGCAGCAGCTCTTTAGACAATTAGTCATATATACCGCATTAGTATAGCAAAAAATAAATAAATAAAAAAATATAATAAATGGAAAATGTAGAAAGAGGCACAGAGCTGCAATCCTAATCCGGCAAACTGTTAGTACCGCCCCTTTTTCTACACCACTTAATTTTTAGAGTATTTGTTTTCTTTATTCATCGTAACTACATTTGAAAAGAATTACTCTAAAAATGAAGTGGTGTAGGAAAATTGGCGGTACTAACAAATTGCCGGATGAGGTTGGCAGCTCTGGAAGCATGAAATATCAACATAATGGCAAGTGTGTAAATAAGAAACAAAACGTGACAATGACAGAAAAGAACCCGAAATTAGTAGATTTAGTAGACAGGGACTGTGTATTAACACTTTCGCGACCGTATATTTTCGTCTTTCTGACAGTAAGGTCCGCCTGTGGGCGTTAATCTCCCAAGTTACAATATTTTAAAACAAAATTTCCTATATTCAGATTCATATTACAAATGGATATACATTATAATTATACTCTTTCTAATCAAAGTATTTATATCCATAGTATATTGGTTGTAAAAATATGAATAAGTGTATATTTTTAATAAATAAAAGACGTACGAATTGCAAAAGAAACGCCCACTGGCGGAGTTATAGATTTTCAAATGACGTGAATCTACGTCAGCGGTCGTGAAAGTGTTAATACAGTGCAAGATATGCCGAATATGATTATAACTCTTATGCTGTAATTAGCACAAAACATTCTTGTGACACCAGAATTTCTTAACAATAAAATCAATTCCATTTAATCACAAAACATCAGTGTACAAATACAAATTTTCTTAAATAAAATCAGTGGTACCGATAACGTGGTACACTTTTGTCTCTGTAAATATCTAACACGCTTAACGATGTTTTATGCATTTATGTATATTGAAAGCTGAAACATAACCGTCTAGTATATGAAGAAAATTGCAGTGCAGCAATGTCACATGTAAGCTGATATATTGCTAAATTGAATCATTGTAGTTTTTTAAAATGTACCTATCGCTTTTCAAATTTCGTATACTTTTATGCTCTATAAATTGAGATATAGCTTTACGATAAGCAGGAATATTTTAAGCTTACCAGCACCACTTTTTTTATAATATATACTACTACCTAACAGGTCGAATATAAGTTAAATTTTAATCCAAATATAAAGTTTTCCAAAATTCTGTCTATTTTTTGAGAGATACAATATTATATAAATAATCTGGTGTGTCACTCTCACGACTTTCTCTTACCCAAAAAATTTAATACTACAAATACAGGTTGTATATTAAGAGGTAAGATAACGAGTACTGTTGTGTAAGCCTATGTTAAACAATTCAAATTAGGCTTTGAAAGATTTTTATATAAAAATTAGTTCTGTGTGAGGGGGCTACCGCTCTCCTCAACCCCCCGTTTCATTAATGCACCTACCTTTATAGAGAAATTAATTCTGTTATTAAAATTAAAAGTTTACTTAAAATTACACAGACAATTTTCACACACAACATTCATTGAAACTTATCAATCTTGATCAAACTTTTCCAGCAACAAACTTATATTAACTTCAAAATACAACATTTGGATCTCCTAAAATTATTCGTTTTTAAGTTACTCTAAGAGACACAGACAAAGATCAAACATTAGAAAACTTGACTACGGTAATTAGGAAGCCTCAAACGTGTAAATATACAAAAAACAAGCGATGAATATTTAGCTTTAAACATACATTATTTATCTTATCTCTATGAGGAATTTATTTCAATTCCCGAACGGCTGTCCTGAAAATGGTAAAATATTATTAGTAAAGCACATCCAATAACAACAAATAACTAGTGTGTTGTGGCCACCACACAACTTTCTTCTATATTTTCCTATACAAATTCACTCAGTAAAAATAATTTAATAAAATTATTATATATAAAATTATCTTCCATAATAATGCAGACAATTTCCATATTAGAGAAGTAGTATAATACTAAATATCCAAGAAAAGTTGTTTATTCTCAATATTACATTTATTTATTTTTTATTTTTTATTTATTTTCCTTTTTCTTTTTCTTTTTTTTTCTTTTTATTTATTTATTTATTTATTTATTATATATATATACATATATTTATTTATTTATTTATTTATTTATTTTTTGTTAAAAATGAAAAATATCGATAACTTTATTTTAAATTATCTCAGATTGATGGTTCAACCATTCGTTTTAAAGGTATTGAAAGATACCCATCTCTTTTGAAAGATACCCATCATGAAAATTTACTCCCCTCGACGAGGCCTTCCCCTCCAGGAGATGGAGGCGAGGCTCCTACATACACAAAAAAATTTTCTCAGTTTACTTTCTCTATTACAAAAAATATATATTTGTTTCATTTTGTTTGTGCAGTCTATAGATGTTAAACTCTACTTACTGCAATTTCCCCATAGACGTAATGTATTTGAATACTTTTGAGTGTCCCTGTACACGAATCATTTGCTTCATCTCAACGAAAAGCGTAGTGTAGCATCTCTATATGATACACATTTAGCATACCGAGTTTGGAATTTCTGCTATTATTTATTCTTGAGATATGCTGATAACACCCACACAGACAGACAGACACACAGACCATACGCTAAAAACATGATTTTCGTATTCAGGGGATCTCAGAACATGTAAATATAACAAAAACTCAAGTTCGAAATTTTGACCCTAAATCAATACTTCCTCGACCCTATGGGTAATAGAAAGTAAAAATGGTAACACACAAAAGGACACATGGAGTAGATATTTTTTTTAAATTGATCAAATCGTGTAGAGCACATCTAAAAACATGTAAATCCATCAAAAAACTGGAAGTCAAATATTTTCACGGAAGAAAGTAAAAGCATGTAATATTATTGTCTTTTGAATTGTTTACTAAAAAATCTCTTCTCTTTGTGAATAAGTAAATACTTTTTCATGTAAAAAATCTTATGTTATCTAAAAGTGTATTTTAAAGTTATCTTAAATATCATTTTAAGGCATTTACTTTTTAACCTAAACACTGTTTTTCAAGATTTTCTCTTTCTTACAACCTGTCACAATAAACAGATTTATATGAAAAATTTCAACTCTTTTTCCCTTAAAATGTCTTGATATATGTGCAGTGAGGGAAGTTTCTTACTTCATGAAAGATGACTATAATTCTTAAAGTCGTTAAGGCATGTTGAAATTTGGCAAAAGTATAACTATTTTTTTATTATTTCAAATATTTCTTCTCATTTTTGTTGGCTCTAAATATAATGAAATAAGAAAAAAATTCCAAACATTTCATTAAAGAAAAATATTTTACTTATTCTTAAAATAATAATAATAATAATAAATAGTAATAATGATCAGTTTTGGGGGAATAAATAGGTTTTTGATAACTTCTCCGCTTGCTAGAGCATTTTTCATTTTTCTTTTGTTTTTCAAATGGTTTATTTAAAATTATTTTTATTTTGTTAAAAGAAACTGGGTACTATAAACAACATTGAGAAAAAAAATATACCGCCTTCATCTAGAATGAATAAGTGGCCATTTTCTAAATCCTTTAACTGGAAATATAGATTTCTGATCTATGCGCATAAGGCACGCCAATGAACTGAATAGACGAAATGATCGAGAATTTCTACTCTACACATTTCTATACGGAGGAACAATATTCTGAATCTTTTATATGGTGAGAAATTCTTGCCTGATTATCTAGAATTGGGTTATAAACTAATATTATAGTTGCTGAAACCCGCCTCTTGTGTTCACATTTATTTAGAGTTTTTTTTTTTTTTTTTTTTTTTTTTTTTTTTTTCAAATAGGTTTGACTTCGATAATATAGACAAACTCTCTAGAATTCTAATAGGGGTTTCTAGAACTCGCTTTCAAAAGGGGCCTAGAATTTATAAGGATGACGTGGAAGTATTTTTTCTAGAGCCACAATTTAGATTCTAGATGTCAGTTACAGATTTTTTTTCTGAGTGAAGTAGACAGTCCTGAGATTGACAATCTGGACATTCTTAAAGGAATGATTCACCTAATTTGAGCGCCAGTCAAACGTTATTTTATGGAGAAGTTTATCAGCATATATAGTTGCCCTCATCCGTGGCTGATTCTGTCACACTTTATGCTTAAGAGATTTCCTTGGACTCTGTCTCCTAATTTTCATACTTTAGTCAATTTTAAATATCTAATTGTCCGATCGATAAGCTGTTTAAACCAACGGATTCAGAAAAATTCGCCTTTCATTTGGTACCTTATTTGTAATGAATACATAATTAGATTTTTTTTAATTAATTAAAATATGAAAATAAAAGCTTTAAAATACATTTTAAAATTTTAATTGTTGCCATTTTTTTCAGCTTAAAAGGAAATATGCTTTCCGGTAAAAAATAAAATAAAATAAAATAAAAATGAAAATAAATTTGCTCATGCATATGAAAAAAATGACGTCTATAAAATAATAATTTTAAAGGTAACGAAGAGATAAACAAAATGAGAAAAATTCACACGGGCTTGCTAGCAAATGAATTATTTAAAGTGAGAGTGAGAAATAAATAAAATAAAAGGATTAATTTTTAACGGGCGCCTTAGTCGCCCTAAAACAAACTAGTTTTAAATATTATTCATTATTGAATGTTTTTTTTTTTTTTTTTTCTTTTTCACATTCAGAAAATTCACAATCATTAAAATGTTACTGGTTTTCCAAAAACTGAGTTTTAAAGTATTTAATATTTCATTTTCAAGCTATAGAGTACAAAAAAAGGCTCTTAGATAATTTGTTGCATTTTACAGCTTTAAATTGAATTATTAAAACTCAAATGATTTTTTTTTTTTTTTTTTTTTTTTTTTTTTTGGTAAGAGAGATAAGTTTTAACAGTTGTGAATATTCTTAATGTAAAAAAAAAAAAAAAAAAAAAAAAAAAATTAAAGCGTACATTAAGCAATGAGCAATTTATAAAAGTTTCTCCATAAAATGACAAGGGGTTAGACTGCCATTCATATTAGGTGAAGTATCCGCTTACATGCTTTCCCACAGTTTCTAAATACTACATTTTAATTTGATAATAATTTACTACACTGGTGGACAAAATTAAAGCAACAACCTGTTTTCTCGTTTTCTTCTTTTGCACATAATTTTTAAACAAATAAACATTCGAACGTAAAATTTGGATTGCCTGTTCGTTATCATATTATTAACCGAAGTTTATATAATTTTAGCATAAGAATAATTTTTAAGCTAATAAATATTCATTTTTCTCTCAAAAGTAAGCTTTGAAAAAAATGAAAAATTTCAATAATTTTTGGATAGAGCACTTAATGAAAAATGGTCATAAGGATGCTTTACAGATTGGTGAAGATGCACACGCATCCATATTTTAGATTACAACCAAATCTTTCTACATGTATTCACTTTTCTGTTTCTTATTTTTTCTTCTTTTTTCCGCATGTGAATAGCTTTTTAAAAAATATACATACAGACTTGAAAATTGAATAAGATGTTCATTATAAAACTATTTATCGACATTTTTATTGTTCTGGTGATGCTCATAGTTTACAAATTATTAATTATATATATTTTTTTTAAGTCCGTTATAAAAGTAAAAGAAAAGTTAATACAGAAAGAAAAATCGAGATTTAGTTTAACATTTCAAGGCATGTGCGTCTTTACCTATCTCTAACGCACCCTTAACACCACTTTTCATTAAGTGTTCTTTCCTTAAATTATCGAAATTTTTCATTTTTTCTAATGCTTACTTTTGAGAGAAAAATGAATATTTATTAGCTTAAAAATTATTCTTATGCTAAAGTTACATAAAATTCGGTTAATAATATGATAATGAACAGACCATCCAAATTTTATGTTCATCCGTTCATTTGTTTAAAAATTATGTGCAAAAGAAGAGAACGAGAAAACAGGTTGTTGCTTTAATTTTGTCCACCAGTATATTTTTAAATATATTTGTTATAATATTTTATTCTACCAGAATACTCTCAATGGACGCTATACGTCCATTTTTAATGCTTAACCCGTTAGTAGTCGCTATAGACAGCGCCACCTATTTCAGATTCCGTACTTATTATTTAACTCCCACCAATAATTTTAAGAAGTGACGTGATCAACGTTTCTTTGATTTTTTTCGCGTTTTATGTATATCAAATGCCACTTTTAAAAATTTTTGGCAGCTATTGAATAAAAAGATCTGGCAACACTGAATAATGGGTGGCAAATCGACCAACTAGCGACTACTAATGGGTTAAATATAAGACTTTAGTTTGATAATAATTTTATTTATTTATTTTTCTTGTTCATATGGATTAAATTCCTAAATATTGCCGTGTGCAACTACAACGTATTTTTTGTTCAAGAACTTTTATGTACAGTCACCAAAAAAAAACGCCCCCCCCCCCCCTCCCCCACCTAATTTCGCCGTAAATTATCGTAGAAACATGAGGCTGGTACCTATCGATTTGTAATAATGTCCACCCAACAAACACAAGACTTCTGGCCACGAGCTGTAAACGTTCTGGCCAAACAGACTTGTGGCCATTGGTATCATGCCAGTGCTACATTTTAAATAGAGCGCCTGAACTTCCGGCAGTCGGTGATTAAATAATCACGGGCCAGTGCGGGGAAGCTGATGCCTTTTCCTTGCTGAGTAGCCACTGCAGGTCGGATTCCGGGAAAACTGTTGTGGCCTTGCATCATTTAAAGAGAAGCGGGCCTGTTACATCTCGTTTCTAGCCGTAACTATGCCTGAATCTGCTAATCTCGCGCACGCGCAGACCGTTTTGTATCACGTCAAAATGCCTAGTAAGTAAACACAAAGATCTTTTGGTAAACATACATGGCGTCTTGTCTTCGTTCGTGGAGTGGAGCAACCTAATGTGAAATGGTGAAAACGAAGCAAATGTAAGTAAGATCTTCCTGACATTTCTCATGCAAGTATGTATGCATCGCTTTGCTTTCTGTTTTTACTTTATACTGTGACAGTAGTAGAATTAAGAAAATGACAGTAAAAAATTTAATATCTAAATATAGGAAAATGTTGAAATAATTCTAATCGCAAAAGATTCTACAACCGGTGTGGTAAAAACTTATTCAATTAGATGAGATATAACACAATTTCATGTCTGAAAGTACAAGCTTTGATTTAGAAAGTACAAGATTTGTTTCTTGTACATTGTTACAGAAAGAAAATCACAACCTACAAAAAAGGCTTAAAAAATCTCGTACCTGTTTATTGTTAATTTAAATTATTTTTAAATGAAGTAATAATTAATATTAGAGTATCAACTACTTCTGAAAGTGGTAATTTAATTTACAAATATGTATAATATGACTGAGAAACATTTACTAATAAAAACATGGTTAAAACGAAAAAAAACCTGTTTTTTTACCAACCCTGTATATTAACTTTAAAACACAAATTAATTAAAGTCTAGAAAACTTAATACAGTAGAGAATCTTTATAATGCACACCTTAGGCACAGAAGTAGTGCATATTATAGAATCTTGCATTATCTATATAGTTTTACAAATTAATAAAACTTATCAAGTAATCATGGTCATATATTGCCTTGAATAAATTATGATATTTACATTTGAGAACCATTTAAAAATTTAAGATTTTTCATTGCATGAAATAAAATTTAAAATTTACATAAATGATTATTTAAATAAATTAGCAGCAAATACATTAACACTATACTTAATATTGTCTTACGAATCATTTACCAGTATTTTATTTTCTGCAGTTTTGTTGATTTTTTTGGATTATGAAATTTAGTTTTCTTTTTTTAATAAATTTAAAATATTTTATTCATTTAAAAAAAAAAAAAAAAATTCTCCCCCCACCCCTTATTTATAGTTTTTTTACAGGGAAATAATGAAAAATTCTGTAATATTATGGCCTACAGTCTGAAATTATTTAAAATGTGATGGTGTCTGAATTCCTCATTTGATTGAGCTTTAAAATTCATATACAAGTTATAAGTATATGTCACACAAACTGTATAAATTTTGGTGAATGTAACACTAATAGTTATTCTACAGAGATACCCAAAAAATTTGAATACATTCTGTTTTATTCAACAATGTACTATTTGAGAGTAAATAATCAAACACTTATTGTTAATTTTCTCGTTTTGTTTATTTAATGACTTCTCTTACTTTATTTTATTTAAACAACAGTGAATTACTTAAAGTTCAGAAATTTGACTGGAGTCACTCAACATTTTTATTATTTCTCTTAATGTTTTTGCATATTTATCAAATTGGTTATATATATATATATATATATATATATATATATATAGTTATATACATTATTTTTGTGAAAAATAAAAAAATAACTTTTCTATGTAGAAGTAAAATTTAATTTTGTATATTTTTCATATGGAATTTCTATTACCAAGTAATATTTTTTTTAGAAAATTAAAATAAGAATATAAAATTATGAAATGATTAAGTATGTAAATTTGATTTTTTTCAGTTCTTGGATAAAAAAAATGACATGTTGGTATTGCACATAAAATGTTATATAAAAATGAAAACTTTGCTTTGAAAGGACTTGTGGACATAAATTGATAAAAACATTCTACCTACATTTATAAGATTTTTTTTTTTACCTAGTATAGAAATGTTAAATAAGATATTTCCATATTAAGTACAAAATAACAAAGAAACAACTTAAATCATTTTTAAGATTATAATCGTCTATGACGTATGTAATTATCAATCATGCCGTTTGTGAAAAACTTTAATATTGAAAAGTCCATTTGGGGAGGGGGGGGGGATTAAGTTATTCTTTAATCGTCAACATTTTGTACTGGAGATGACTCAACATTATGCAAGAAATCTTTTTCTGGCTAAAAAGCCGTGTCTATTTCTTTTGTTTTTAAAGATTTAGATATAGCATTAAATAACTTTTTTTTTTAAATCTTAATATCCAGTATGATTAATATTACAGTCCACCACAGCAGATTTACTTTGCTACATCTACAAACTGTACATAACTAATGTAATTAGCATTTTCTTCATGATTTTTTTTTTTGTTTGTTTGTTTATCGTGATTAAAATGAAATTACTTTTCATTAATCAAATTATTAATTTTTAATAAAATATTTCTATTGTTAAAATTGCTAATTTGAAGTTAAAATTGCAATTTATTGTTTTAACAGAATAATTTTATGCATTGAACATGTTCAGTTTAGAGGATTTTATTTTGTCCAGTTTCGTGTGTTTTTTTCCCTTTTTGTCCAGCGTCCCGGACTTTTGACAAAAAGTGGACAAAATAACAACCCTGAATAATAGCATATTTAATTAATTTAGTTTATTTTTTTCCTTTTTTATAATTTTTACCTATAATTGCAGGATTAATCATGGCTAAAGATTTTGATGTTGAGGCTATGCTCAAGGCACCTTTTAAGAAAGAGGTAAGAAGAACTATAGTGGTCTTGTTATTTATTTTTTTATATTTTGTTATGTAAACATTCCAGAAATTTCAAAAATCTTAAAAATAATCTTGCTCTGTCTTGTAGAATGAACCATTGGCCGCTGTTCCTTTAAATTACTAAACAAGGTAGTATGCATTGCCACGGGGTATAAATTAAGCTTTTGGTAGAATATTTTTTTTTTTATAATTAAAATAAAATTGAGAAATATCGTGCTAGAGAAATCAGAATAGCTTCAATGTGTGTATGTGCAGCGCTCGTGAAATACAGTCAGCTGGTCAGCATTGGCGACCATTATCTTTTAACTAGCAATGTTCGTTTTCAATTTTAAGGAAACTGTTTTTTTTAATGTATGTTTTGGTGAAAGAATTGGTCCTAGAATCGGGCTCCAATTCTACTTTTGATGCTGGCTAACTTTCCCTGTCTTGATTCCTGCTTCTCTCACCACTTTTTCAGATAATGTGTTGAATTAGGGGATTGATTAGGTGCATGTTTCACAACTCAGTATTAAATTATTGTGCTGTTTTAGGGAGTTGGTTTACACTGCTCCTTGTCAGCGTATGCTATCGACCTGGTGTTTAGTCGTCGTACCTGGGTAATGATGTATCAATGCCGATGGTGTATTGGTTTAATGAAAATAATTGGTTTAATGTTAAATAAGATATTTCCATATTAAGTACAAAATAACAAAGAAACAACTTAAATTATTTTTAAGATTATAATCGTGTATGACCTATGTATTAATCAATCATGCTGGTTGTGAAAAACTTTAATATTGAAAATAGTCTCTTTTGGGGGGGGGGGGGGATTAAGTTATTCTTTAATTGTGTCATTTTGTACTGGAGAAAATCTTTTTCTGGCTAAACAGACGTGTCTATTTCTTTTGTTTTTAAAGATTTAGATATAGCATTAAATAACTTTTTTTTTTTTTTTTTTAAATCTTAATATCCAGTATGATTAATAATATTACAATCCACCACAGCAGATTTACTTTGTTACATCTACAAACTGTACATAACTAATGTAATTAGCATTTTCTTCATGATTTTTTTTTTGTTGTTGTTGTTTGTTTGTTTATTGTGATTAAAATGAAATTACACTTTTCATTAATCAAATTAATAATTTTTAATAAAGTATTTCTATTGCTAAAATTGCTAATTTGAAATTAAAATTGCAATTTATTGTTTTAACAGAATAGCTTTATGCATTGAACATGTACAGTTTAGATGATTTTATTTTGTCCAGTTTCGTGTGGTTTTTTTCCACTTTTGTCCAGCGTCCCGGACTTTTGACAAAAAAGTGGACAAAATAACCCTGATTAATACAGGACTGCCACTGGTGACTAAAAAGGCAACTAAAGAGACTATTTTGAAGGAAAGGCAACTATGGTGACTATTTTAGCCAAAATATAGGCAAAAGCAACTATTTTGGTACCAGTTGAAAAATTTAAACAACTATTTTAAACATTTAGCAACTAAAAAGAACAACTTCTGAGGTTATATTTAAAAACAAATCCTGCTCCAAAATTACCCCTTCTCAAAGTTTTATCTTAAAAGGAATTTTTACAGAAAATGTTTACTTAAGTAATCATATGCAAATCATGATGTATTTCCTCAATCAAGCGCTATAAAAGAATTTTTTTTTTTCTTTATTTGGGGCTAAATGATATTTTGGGAATGAGCTATGAAAACAAATGCAAAGTAGTATGCTGTGGCTACCACAAGACATTCTTATATATTTTTCTGTTCAAAATCACCATGTAAAAATAATTTATAAAAAAAAAAAAATAATACATAAGCAATGTTTAAGCACATGGACTCAGTTCAGTGATCTAATTAAACAAATGGCAATTGTCTGATGACATTTTATAGAAAAATCTATTTTTAAAGTTGCATCTTTAAAATCTTTGCAAGCATCATTTTAAACCTAGCAATACTTTTTAAATATATGAACAATAATTATAAGAAAAAAAAACATTTTATATACCATGTTTTTAAATTTTCTGTTGAGTTATAGCTATAAAACTACACGAGCACTTTATCAATTTGTATAAGATTTTTAAAGTGATAATGACGTCAATTTTTGTGAGATGCATAATTTAACTTTTTACAATTTTTTAACGTTCACATTTAATTAGATGTATTTATTTTTATATCAAAAGAAAATGAACTTGTAAATTTTTTTGGCAACAATTAAATTATAGCTAATATTTTAATGTCTATTTTTAGAGCTATTAGGAGGTTATTATTTTCATATTTATTTTAATTAAAAGAAAACTAACAAAAATTCTAAAATCGGGCTTCGAAGTATTGTGTTGTCATTGGGTTCTGAGCTATTCTGAAAGTTTCAGATGTCTAGCTAGTAGGGAAGTTAGTTAAAAATCGATTGCAAGATTTGTACTTAACAAACAAACAATAATTGAAGTTAATAAAAACATGGTAAAATAGGAACTTTTGTCATAACTTGACTAAAAAACGCAATAATTAAAAGCATAATCAAAATAGGTGCTAATATATATATATATATATATATATATATATATATATTACAAAAACTTATGCCAGAATGAATAAATAAAAAAAAATTAATTAAAAGGCATCACCAACATGGCAGCAAAAGTTTAAAAATCATCAAAAGGGTTCTGTACTAAAGGTGTCCTGCCTGGGAAAATATGAAAACTGGGTTGTCAAACATGAATTTTATTTTGAAACTTTTCTTTGGATGATTTGTTTTAACTATCATTAGCGTTTCATCCTACAAAAACTAATAATAATTTGGCCTCTGATGGATTAAAATTTAAATTGGGTGATGAAATTGGTATAAGACTTATTAGTTTCAAATTTTAAAGGTAAATAAAAAGAAATTGTGAAAAATTCGCTAGGATTTGTTAGTAATAATACATTTTGGGAATCAGCTTTCATGAAAATTGCAATTAAATATAAATTTTGTTAATTAGCAGTGAGTTTTTTCTGTTTCGACAACTTGCGACAAAAATATAAATTTTCATCAAGCATTTTCTTTTCTTTTCTTTTTTTTTTTTTTTTTTAAGCTAATTTCATAAATTATATAGGCCTTTACCTTAAGAAGGTTTTTCATTTTAGTGTTTGGTCAAAGAAAATATTTTTTTTTTTTCACCTATTAACTTCTTTACCCACTTGCTGTATATCATGAAAGGGTGAAACTTTTGTCATTGCAATGTTATTTTTCATAACATGTCTCCTTGTTGATGTTTGCATGTTTCTAAGCAGCAAAATACCTTGCTTAAGGGTAAAACCATTTCTCTATGTAAAAATAAAGTGACTTACTTTCATAGAAAAGAAAGAAGAAAAAAACTACATTTGTTTCAGATAAAAATAGTACCATAACCCTTCATCAGGCTATAAGTAAAGTGTAGCAAATAAAGCAACAATGCACAAAACAAAATACTGAAAGACTGAAAATCACAAAGACTGAAACAAGACTGAAAATCAGTATAAATACTGGTGTGACAAGATTAAAAAAAAAAAAAAAAAAGTATTATAAATAAACAAATAGATGTGACCAAAGGGGGGAAAAAATTACAAAAAAAAAAAAAAAAAAAAAAAAAAAAAAAAAGGGGGTGTGGGGAGGAAACAAAAGAAACTTAGCAAGAGAAAGTTATGTGAGTGTTGAAGAAAGATTAACAGATTTTTATTTATTTAATTTTTAAAGATCTGAAAAGCTTCGTAAAAACAGCAACAGATCATCAATGGGAAGCAATAGATGATTTAGAAATCTCTTCATTAAGAACATTCCGTTGGTGCTCATTACTTCTAAATTTCAAATACCTTTTAGAATTAATGATCTGAAAGAATTCAAGTTTTAATCTCCAACCTAGCAGAAATCGCATGGAAAATGTGAATTGTCTTTTAAAACTCAGAAAAATTTGATTGTAAATATCTGGAAAATTGAAATTTCTTTCTCACACCTTGTTTAGCTCAATTCAAAGGATTCACATGCATTCTAATTCTATCACAATCAGTAGAAACATAACCTATTATGGTCTCTAATTTTTGAAATATTATATTAGAAAAGTACTAAAATTCAACCCATTGTGTGTTATTTGAAAGAAAACAAAGGATTGAAAGTGAATATCAGGCTAAACCAATTTTAGGTTGCAAGAGCAGCTGGCATCACCTGGTTATATTATGTGTTGCTGATATATATATGTATATATATTTCAGTAATCTAAAATACTCAGGATTTTTTTTTTTTTTTTTTTTTTTTTTTTAACATTAGTGAAAATTACTGCTTAATTATTCAGATTATTTTATATAATCATAAAATTAATATTGGATAAAAGAAGAAATTGGGGAGGAGGTAGGGGGGGGGTTGTGAAACGAAAACTATTTTCTGCTTCAGAAAACTTATTTAGGAGACTATCTTTCCTATGAAAGACTACTAAAGCGACTATTTTTGTAGTCTTCATTGAGTGGAAGCCCTGTTATTAGCATATTTAATTAATTTAGTTTATTTTTTTCCTTTTTTAGAATTTTTGCCTATAATTGCAGGATTTATCATGGCTGAAGATTTTGATGTTGAGGCTATGCACAAGGCACCTTATAAGAAAGAGGTAAGAAGAACTATGGTGGTCTTGTTATTTATTTTTTTACATTTTGTTATGTAAAGATTCCAGAAATTTCAAAAATCCTAAAAATAATCTTGCACTGTGTTGTAGAATGAACCATTGACCCCTGTTCCTTTGGATTACTAAACAAGGTAGTATGCATTGCCATGGGGTATAAATTAAGCTTTTGGTTGTATAAATTACAAATGGCTTTTTAAGTAGTATAAAATAGAATTTAAGTAGAATATATATATATATATATATAGTTGAGAAAAATCATGCTAGAGAGATCAGAATAGCTTTAGTATAGAACCCTTTTGCGGAATTTTAAATTTGACATCAAATTAGCTCAGACATTTCCTGCTAAGGTCTTTACTTACGGAATTGCAATAGTCATTTCACTTCATCATCAAAATTATAAAGATTTAAAAGCCGCCAAGGGGCTCCTAAGTTAAAGCTCTACCTATACTATACCAAAGTAATTTTAATGAATAAATATAGTAAATGATGCTAGGGAATAAAATACAGTTACTGCATTATAAGAAATCACTGCAGAACTGATTTTAAAGTAATAAGTACAACACTTTGAATAAACACCATAAAATGCAATAAACTCGCAGAATTTAACAGAGGGGAGTCTATTGTATTTTATGGTGTTTATTCAAAGTTTTGTACTTATTACAGTTACAGCATGCCTTTATATGGAAGAATATATTAAAATAAAGCCTATCATGCTAAATTAAATTCTGTTTGCAAAGAATGTAAGCAGTACTTTTTTTTTTAAATACATTTTTGTGTAGTAATCTTTTCCTCTTGCTTTTTCAAACTGTAAATTAAACTTCAAATATGAATCCCAAATTCAGAAATAACTTTGTGGCCTAATTCGGAAATACGGTATCATTTCACTACTAACTGTTAAAAAGTTATGCTTAAACGTATCTAATTCCTAAAATATGATATTATTTATATTATTTCGGTACTAATTGTTAAAATTTGCCATTTTTTTAAAGGTGATTTCCGAAAATCTGGATGTTTTGTGGCTTATTGTTGAAACCATCAATCCTTTCGCCGCTAATTATTAAAGTTACTTTAATCGCCCAATTATTTTCTGAAATAGGCTTTATTTCACGGTGTTCAGTGAAATCTGCACTTTTTCTCAAAGATAATTCCCGATGTATGCAATAAATTAGCCAAAATATGGAATCATTTTACTGCTAATTTTTAAAATTTATGTAATAGCATTAATTGCCAATAAAGGTTATTATTTTACTGTTAATTGTTAAATTTTGTATATTTTTCAAAAATAAATACCGAAATATGCAATTGTTTCACAAAAAATAATAGAATTGCTTTTTTATGCGTGATTGCCATAATACACAATACGAAAGTCTATCGAAATATGAGATCGATTTGTCGATAAAATTTACATTTAATCGTTTAAATTATATGCTGAAATAAGCCATTATTTCACTACAAAACAACGTTATTTTCTTGCAGTGGGTCGTCAAAATATATCGCTTTATGGCTTGTTAACAAAATTTACCTTTATCGTGGCTAATTTCTCAATTAAACGATTGTCTGCGAGAGGGAATCTGCAAAAGCTATCATGTCATAACATCGCCAAAAAAAAAAACATAAAATGAAGTCAAATTTCATATTTTTATAATTTTTATAACTGTAATAAAAAAAAAAATTCGAAAATCAAGCAACGAGGTACATCATGAAAGGTCAAAACGTACCTGAATATGTGTGTTTTTATTTTTTATTTTGCTGGCATCCGTTTGCCAACAAAGCAACCAGCATACACAAAACAAAATAGACATTTTTATTATATGTAGAAATAAAACTTATTCTTTGGCGATGTTTAGATGCATGGCGTTTTTTCCGGCTATGTAATGATGCAATGCCGTTTGTCATTTAAAATAAACATATTTATTTTCCTTCTTAGAACTTTAATTACATAACGCTGCACTCTGTTAAAGTGTTTATGTGATCTGTGTGAGGATTATTGTGGCACTTTAGTTAGATAACAAAAATAATTTGAAATTTGGTAATTTCTTTAGCTTGGATTAATCATGAAATATTTATGTATCCACTTAATATATGTATATATTTTATTCTTTATTTTGCTTTTCCTAATTTATTCATTTATTTTGCATATTTTCGTACTACATCTCCAAAATCGCATTTGAGTAATAAATAATTAAAATGCACTGAATGGCTTTCAGTTTCATCTCTAATTCTTTTTATTTTCATTTATTTTTTTAATTTATTTACATTAATATTAGCACTTTATTGATTGTTTTCAAATAATGATAAAATAAATAAGAAAATATAAAAAAGACTTATCTTTTTTCAATTATAGAAGTCAGCCTTATCCTGAAGCCTGTGGTCATTATGCTGTTCCACTTGAAAGCACTTTTAATATTGAAATACTTATAGAAAAAAATCAAATCTTGGCAAAAACTGCTATATTGGATTAGTTTTAGGTGTTCAAAATAAAAAAGAATGCAAGTTGACAAATTTAAATTAACATTTTCTAATGGATAGAACGAAATTAGATACAAAAACAATGATGTAATGCTAACCTATCAGGTGATTCTTTTTTTTTTTTTTTTGGCTTCCACATATAAAAGAGGTTTCCAGTGTATATATATATATTATATTAGCTATATAAGCAGACTATTTTTATTAATTAAATCAACAGACAATTTTCATAAAAATTTGTTTCTGAAATCAATATTTCCTTCAAATCGTTCGTCGGTTTCACTCTGAAATTTTAATTTTTCGATCATTTCTTGCATTTTCAAATTTCGGGTTGCACAATCAAGTTCAAAGGGTATCGGGGCAGAATTCTTTTATCTGAAGGGCAAACAGGGTGCAGCGCTTCGTTAATTCTGCCTAGAATGGACACTGTGTAAATATTGTATATATATATATATATAGAGAGAGAGAGAGAGAGAAGTATTTGTTTTATGAAAATTTTTGAACTCTAAAATGTCTGTCTGTGTATGTCATAAATTTTGTGGATGCTGTATCTCAAGAACTAATCAAGGAAATTTAACCAATCTTGGTATTTAGTTAAACCCTGACCTACACAGATGCTGATTAGATTGGGAGATCAATCGCTCAACAGATGGCACTGTGATCTCAATTAAAAAAATTTTAACATGGCATTATAGGACAAAATTTCACAAATGTACGTTATACAAGTTATTTTTAATGTGTAATTGTAAAGTTAATATGGATTATTGATGTAATAGTACTAGTAAATTAGCATTGCTTCTCCCCCCCATCCTTTCAGGATGTAAATTTTCAATATGGATGTCTTTCGAAAAACTTTTAAATACTTTAAGACAAATGGTTCAACAATAGATCTGTGATAATTTAAAACTAAGTTATCATTTTTTTTTCTATTCTTTAACAAAAAGTTAGAAAAAAAAAATCACATTTCTTCTTATGTTGGCACAAAACTTTCTTTTCGGCATTTAGTGTTATAATTCTGTGAGATAAAAACTCGTCTGTACTTATTATGGAAAAAAAATTCCATAAATAATAATTTAATAAATAACTTGTAGTGCATGAATTTGTGTAAAATTATATAGAAAAAAGTAATGTGGTGGTCACAACCTTCTGATTTTTTTTTTTTTTTAATTACAAGTTAAGTAAAATTTTTAAATATCAATTTAGTATTAATTTTTATGCTGTTATGTATATATATGTGTGTGTAAGTAATATTGAGAGTAAATTTGTAAAATGTGTATGTGTTCTGTCAAAAATGTTTGACCACCGGGAAATCTTGTTGCAGAACATTCAAAAGTATTCTGCTATGGGGGATAGATAAGATCAAAGCATTGTAATTATGAAATTTTAATAATACATAAAGTAAGCTAAAGAGTTTTATGCAATATTCTTGGTATCACACAAGATAAAAATTTTTGTTCATAATTTTGTTTGACTAGTTAAATGTTTGTAGTAAGAAACCACATTTACAAAAATACTGGTGCTCAAACTAAAGTGGGACAAGATCATCAAACGTTGAAATGGATGCAAAATCTTGTATATATTAAAAGAAACAACAAAAATTAAATGAATGGATGATATTGAACACTTTTACTTTTTATAGGTTTTAAAACTTAATAAAGCAAGCTTCCAAAAATTATTGATATTTATGCTGCATATGGAGAAAGATTGGAAATCATAAGGCTTCTGCACAGCATTTAATCAGATTTTTAGGAGGGGGGGGGTTGGAAATCACAAAATTATAAGTGAGAGATATTGAACAATTCTATTTCTTTATAGGTTCTGGAATCTATTTACATAAGGTAAAAATATTTTACATCTCCCTCTTTAAATTCTAGAATTTAATAAAGCATGTTTAAAAGGACATTTATGCTATGGAGGGAGAAAAATTAGAAATTGCAATCTTTCTATTAAAAATCAGGAGACTTGGAATTTTTAAACAATACTATTTTGAAAAGAAACAGAAATATACAGTGCTGTAAATATAATATGCGTTGCATGAAAATAAACGCACCTTAGCTTTAAGAATTAGAATGGTATAGAAGTGTAATAAAAAAAAATATGAATAGGTGACGCTTGATGCAAACGGTATGTGTATTATTCAAGAAATGAAAATACGAGTCAAAACGATGAAAGAACAATATGATTTTTTAAAACATAACTTTATTGAATTTATGTCAAAAGTACATGTTGCATGAATTTAAACGCACATGTAAAAAATAAATAACTGAGAAACAAATATTGTATATAATACTTTGTAAAGCCACCATGGACTTCTATAACAGCCAGTAAACGCCTTGGCATTGACTGATACAGTGGCATGAGGTCATCCAAGCTGATTGTCTTCCAAGCTAATAGAATGGCTGATTTTAGTTCATCTTTCGTGTTAAACAGCCTTCCGTTTACGTAAACACGGCAAGCCAGAATACCCTATACGTTCTCCACTATGTTTAAATCGGGGCTTTTTGAGGGCCAATGCAGAACTTTAATTTTACTGCCTCGGAACCATTTTTTCACGATATGTGCTGTAGGTACAGATGCACAATCTTGCTGAAAAATATAATTTCTTCCAGCTTTCTTGACTGCTTGACGGCGGAGATTCCTTGTGAGCATCTGGACATAATCTACAGAGTTCATAGTGTTATCCACGAACTCTAATTCGAAAGTCCCTTTAAAACCTATGGCTGCCGACACCATGGCAGACCCACCTCCTGATTGACGTTTTGAACAGTACATTTCTTCGGTTCTCAAATCGTGCCAGTAGCTATGAAATCCATCCGGCCATCGAGATTAAACTTATTTCATCGGAGAAGATGAATTTTTCCCATTTTGTCGATCTAGAATCCATTTTCTTGCTCATTCCAACCGCATATCATTGTGCTTTTGAGCGAGGGGTGGTTTCGCCTTCATTTTCTTAAATTTAATGAATGTTGCAGCTTTGATAGTTCTCCATATGGTTTTCCGATAAACACCCAGCTTGTATTGAGCCTTTATCTTCGCACAGGAAATATTCTTATTCTTTGCAACGTTGCATATTCGACGTTTGTCGTAACTGGTAAGCTTTCCTGTTCGCTTCTTATACGCTTTTTTCCTATAATTTTGTACTTTCTTTATATAATTTCGCACAACACTCTCGCTTCTTCCGATTTGGTGCCCAATTTCACGATTGCCTTTATCACGCATAAAGTCGATTTTTATCCTCTCGTCTACTGTCAAAGTTTCCCCTCTTACCATCCTGAACAAACTCCGTAAATTTTGCACTCAAGCATTAAAACTGTTTTTAGAGAACTTTAGCAACATGACTGTCAGTGTTTTAGTTTAATTCCGGTGGCTCTGATAAATTTTAAACACAAAATACAGAGTGCGTTTAATTTCGCGCAACAAACGAAAAACAGAAAAAATAAGAAAATGCTTAAACACTCATTTACATAAGCTTGCATGAGCCTAAACATACGTGCTCAAAGCAACTTATTCAGTTGTTAGTAATATGCAATAACTGTAAGTCACATTCCTTCTTTAAAAATTACTATTTCTGGTTATTGGAAAAGGTGCGTTTACATTCATGCAACGCACTGTATGTCTCATGTCTCACGTTTTCTGTCATAGCGGTGGCACTGTAATAAGCTTCCTAAAATAGCGGCAATTTTTTAAATACAATTTATTGGAAGTGAGGAAAGTTTAGCTATCTATTCCAGATTGTTGAATGTAGGTTAACCATATTTAATTTCAGCTGGAAAATACTTGTTAATTTCTATACTTTTGCCAATTTTTTTGTTTACCCGTCCTCTCTCTGAACATATCCTGACTTCCAAAGAAAGATTGAGGGGGTGCTTGAGCAGTATTTTACAGTATGTTTATATATATATATATAATTTTCTTGAATCCCATAGTTTTCTTTATATTGACAAACTTTTTTTTTTTAATGATTATGTGAAGAATATATGAGTAAAAAAAGAAATAAATTAGGGGAACAAACTGAGCTATCATTTAAAGCTCATAAAAGCATTGTATTTTAATTACAGATTGTATGCTTCACATGTCAAGATTTTTTAATGTAAATAAGTATTTATTTTATTCTTTCTTTTTCTAGCTGCTGTGAGGAGGATCAGATCTGGAAAAAGTAACTTAAAAAAGGAAAAAGTATCTTATTAACTGGAAAAAGTATTTCTGGAAAAAGTATCTTATTAACTAGGTGGAAAAAAATAAATGAAATTTTTTGAAGTTACTGGTTTTTGTTTGTTACAAAGCAAAGTTTACACACACACACACACACACACAGAAAAAGCTTAAGTTAGTTTTTTTTTTTTTTTTTTTTTTTTTTTTTTTACTTAGAAAATGACAGGGTTGCTACAGAACCTGTAATTTTAATGAAAACTTGGAAAGATCAGTTAGTTTCACAGTTTATTGTAAAAACAGGAAAAACTCAGTCAATTGTTTGGGAGACTTTAAAATCATTTAAAGTCTCAAGTTATTGAGTCTTTTAGTTTAAATTTTTAAATTGTTTGTTAATGCTTAATATGAAAAAAAAAAAAAAAAGTTAATTATATGTTTCTTTCTAACTGCACTAAGCTAATAAAATTAATATATCCTATTGCCAATTGACTCATAAATGTGTTAGATTCTACTGTTGCATGATGACATTTCATCTATTTTACTTTTAAAAGAACAGATGAAAATATCCTTTTTAAGTATTAAATTGTTCGACTTAAGAACTTTCTCTTTAATTTGTTATTAATAGTAAGTTAAAAAAAAAAAAAAAAAAAAAAAAAAAAAAAAGACTTTTCCAGCATAGTTCTATCAGAATAAAATATTTAAAAGAGAAAAAAGTGATTTTAAATATTAAAAAACTAATAAAATATAATATTTGTTGATTTTTTTTTTTTTTTTTAAAAAAGGTCTACAAACATTTTTCATGAGAATCTGGCTATAGCTCCTTGGATTTTTTGCATTATTTATAAAAAATGTTGTAGTCTTACATTTATTTCAGTTAGATTTAGTATTTACGAGCCTAGTTTCAGTTCACTCTTGCTTATTAAAAATGAGAAAAGTATTTGCATATATATAATGTAACATGATTAAATTGTGGTAAATATTTCATTTCTTAATGCAGTGTTAAAATTTTACATTTTATTAGAACATGTAAAGCTTCTTCCTTTTTCTTTTTTTTTTTTATAATAAAGATTTGATGCTTAGATTCTCTACTGTGAGCTACAATCAACACTGGATTTTAACTGAGATTTATGCAAGTGCTATATATTGCATTTGAAAATATTTTTTCATTGTTAATTTATTAAAAGAGCCCTTTCTCTCTTCCCATGTTATCCAATGGGATTTTTGTTGCTTCGTTTCAAAAGGATGTCTCATTCAAAAATAAAGTTTTTCGATATCTGTTTTTTTTTTTTTTTTTTTTTAATATTAAATATTACTTTTTGAACAGGTCATCATTTAGCTTAGTGAGTAATTTCTCGAAAAAATCAATTTAAATATTTTATTTCAATAAGTAAACTTAGAAGTAAGTTTAGATCTCTAAGTGATTTTTTTTTCTTTTTTTTTAATTACCCACTAAGCTTAAATACAACATGTTCAAAGAGTAATATTCAAGAAACAGAATTCGAAAAATTTAATTTTTTGAATGAGATTTTTATAAAACGGAGCAACAAAAATCCCATTGAATAAAATGAGAAGAAAGAGAGAGGGAATCTGACTGATGTACAGCCTTAAGGGTGGGTATCGCAGATATTGTAATCAGTTTTTATAAATTACTGTGTTTGAAATGTTAATTTTGCACACATATGCATTGAAATGCAGCAAAATTAAATATTTTTATTTTGAAAAGTAAAAAGAATTCCAAAACCTGCTTTTTTACAACCGAATTCATAAAAAAAAAAAAAATCAATAATATTCTGATAAAAGTAACTTTTGGTGTCATTAACAGATGAAATAAAAATGAATTTAAATAAATATGTCTATTTATTTTATTTTTAAAGCTATACTTTAGATTTTTTAACTGCATACAGGTGAGCCATAATGACGGGCAATTTCGAAGTTCTGCTTTTGATCGATTTTAAATTGAAAAAATTCAAAAACTGCTTTATTTTTATTTCCAGTACTTTGTCACGTGGGCGAAAAACAAAAGCAATTTTTCCCGACCGGAAGAATAGTCAGTCAGCATGTCTAGCACCTGGCACTGCAGAATCCTTGATAAATGAAATAACTGCCTGTTGGCAACTAAATTTCATACTTTAGTTCATTTTAAAAAATCTAATTGCTGTAGAGATAAGCCACTTGCACTCTTAGATTAGGAAAAAAATCCCCTTTCATTTTGTGCCAAATTCGTAACAATCGAACTAATATTTCTAATTTATTTTCCACTTTTCCTGATTTTAACTCCATTAAAATATCTATTTTTATGCAATCGCGGTGAATTCTCAGTCATTGAGATCGCCTTTTCATTTGACATGGGTCGACATTTTAATTAATATCTCCGGAACCAATTAAAATTTTTAAATTATTTTTTCACTATGCACTCAGGCAGGCTTCTGAGCACCCGTATGACAAATATTGTAGTTCTGCGTTCAATAGGGGCTGAACGTTTAGATGCTCAGACAGAGAGACAAACATCTTTTATTATTATAGATTAAATTTTTGCTTTCTGAAAATATTCTCAGTAGTTGAGTGAAACATTGAAAATTTCTATATGTTACAGAAGTGCTTCTCTCATTTTCTGAGCATATTTTTGACAGATACGCCACTAATAGTTCTCCTCATTGAAAATTGACCAGAAATGCAGACTTTGCTCTTCTGAAAACAATTTTATGACTGTAACAAATCCATATATAACTTTAAGATCATAATACTTATGTTCACTGACAGAGAAAAACAAAGCTATTTTATTGGAAAATTTGTTACCACAATGACTTCACATAATACATTTCATTGAATTCTGTTTTCTCATTCAGAAAATTCACATCCATACAATTTGTACTCTGTTTTGTAAGTTCATTTTTTTTTTATATTTTGTTTCACAGTTAAAACAAACAGTTAAATTTTCACATTTTTAAATATAAAATATGAAAAATTTATAAATTTTTCAGAAAATTAGTACTAATTTAATGGATGTGAATTTTCTGAATGTGAAAATGGAATTTCAAAAAAATTAAGTGATGAATAATTCTGGTAACAAATTTTCCAGTGGAATAATTTTGAGCTTTGGCCATTGCTAGTAACACTGTGGGAAACTTTTGGCCAATTTTTATTAATATTAACCATTTGTGGCTTGATGGTTGGCAACTTTCGGTTAGTTTTTATGTATAATGGCTGTTAATGATATGATGGCGGGCCACTTTCAGCTAATTTTCATTGATGTTAACTGTTAACGGCATGATGGAGGGCAACTTTCGGCCAATTTTCATATTTGACAGCCATTAGTGGCTTGATAACGGGTAACTTGCGGCCAATTTTCATATTTGTCAACCATTAATGGCTTGATAACGGGCAACTTACGGTCAATTTTCATGTTTGCCAGCCAGTAGAGGCCTGGTAACGGGTAACTTGTGGCCAATTTTCATAATTGTCAACCATTAGTGGCTTGATAACGGGTAACTTGCGGCCAATTTTCATATTTGTCAACCATTAGTGGCTTGATAACGGGCAACTTGCGGTCAATTTTCATGTTTGCCAGCCAGTAGAGGCCTGGTAACGGGTAACTTGTGGCCAATTTTCATAATTGTCAACCATTAGTGGCTTGATAACGGGTAACTTTCGGCCAATTTTCATGTTTATCAACCATTAGTGGCTTGATAATGGGTAACTTGCGGCCAATTTTCATATTTGTCAACCATTAGTGGCTTGATAACGGATAACTTACGGCCAATTTTCATATTTATCAACCACTAGTGGCTGGTTGGTGGCTATCTTTCAGTTAATTTTCTTTAATATTAATTGTTAATGGCATGATGGTGGGCAACTTTTGGCCAATTTTTCAATTTGTCAACCATTAGTGGCTTGTTGGTGGGCATCTTTCGGCTAATTTTCAGTTATTGTGACCATTAATGACATGATGGTGGGCAAATTCTGGCTAGCTTTCATTTATGTTAAGCATTAATGGCATGATAATGGGCATGTTTTGGCTAATTTTCATTTATGTTAGCCATTAGTGGCATGATGGCGGGCAGCTTACTGTACTTACGGCCAAACTCAATTTGGCCGTATTGAGGCCGGCGTGACACTTTTTTTACGTTGCCGTTACGGCCACCGATAGCGGGCCGCTACAAGTTGCTTATGGCCAAAGGTAACATAGCCACAAGTGGGCCATTACCTCCGTGTTTGTTGGGTAGTGTCTAATGGTGTAGTTTGATTTTGCTTAAGGGGTCATCTACATATTAAAACAGGCGTAAACTTATTTTTTTTCAATGACGACCCCTATTTTTGACATCATATTCAGATTTTTGAGATCAAGGCGGTTCGGAAAACATACCTTTTTATATACTTTAAATCAATTCTAAATAGAGTTACACGTGAAAATGTATTAAGGGTCCGTCTATACATTTAGTAAATATAAATCATAATCTACCACCCTGTATTCATTATATATTAAGTTTCACACCGCAAAAACTTTTTTAGAAATATTAATTATATAATAAAAAATGACTTATATTCACAGAACTCTCCGAGTTAGTTTATGAATTAAAAGATTTTATTGGTTTCTATTGATTAAACATCAAATAGTTCATTCATACGAAGAAAATTAAATAGCTTGAATCCTATGAACCCTACAATGTTGAATTACAAAAATCTACATTCCAAGGTAAAAGAATAAATAATATTAATAATGATAATAATATTAATAGCGGTTAAAAAAAAAAAAAAAAGTTTAATATTTAAGAAAAAGAATTATCTACTTCTGTTGGGTATATTTTCGTTTTATACAGTAAGTCCCGCATGAAAATGTTACTATAAAGCTTTATTAATTTGAGCCGTACAAACCAACAATAAAAAATTAAACTAAAATCTGAGAAAGGATATGTAACACTTTCGTGACCGCTGACATAGATTCACGACATTTGGAAAACTGTAACTCCTACAATGGGCGTTGCTTTCACAATTTGTGTGTTACAACATTCCTTAAGAATATTCCTTATCTTCATATTTATATAAACAAAATAGTATGATTTATGAATACAAATACTTTCATTAGAAAGAGTATAATTATTATGTATATTCATATGTAAAATAAATATGGATATAGAAAAAACGTTTCTTATTGCCTAGAATGAATATTCCCCGTTCTGCAGTCGTCTACTGTACTTGAATTCTTAATTTTAAATGTGTAAAATCTATATCTTTAAAAATAATAATACATATTACTTTGTTTTAAATTCTTTTCCATGATAAATGTGACGTCAGTTTTAAGCCGTGATTAGTATAATCGAAAATAAATAATATTGCGCTTTGTTTCAATAACATATTTTAAAAACTTTAAAAAAAAAAAAATCCACTATATTATTCACTGTTAAAAAACCTTTAAAAAAATTTTATATTTTATTATGTTACGTTATGCGATAAAATTTAAATAGCATAAACGGTAGAGTAAACGAATGCGAAAATGTCAGAGCAAGATTAAAACAGAAAATCTGTTTTAAAAAATCTGGTAAAAAATAATAAATATTAATTATATTAATTTTAAAAAAGGAAAAATAAAAGAATTGTTCACTGCGTATTGCTCTTTCAAATAATAATCTTCGTCTTACCGCGTTTTCTAAATCATGATATTTAACTTGAGGTGCACGAATCCTAGAATATTCAAGTAAAAAAAAAAAAAAAAAAAAAAAAAAAAAAAACGACAACAGGGATAAAATAGAATTTTAGTAGTGAGAAACTAGGAAAAGTTATGTAATATATAAGAACAAAGACTTAACATTTCAGAATCAAGTATACTCCTTTTTGTAATGGAAGCCACGCCTTTACACATTTTTTTCTAAAACTTTACATTATAAAACAAAATTATTTTACATACTTCCAATTAAAACATTTAAATTTTGTCTTCAGCACTCGATGTAGCAAATCCCATTGACATATATGCATACCAGCGTCACATATAGAGTCATATACGAATATGCAAACTAGTTTTGTTAATAATGTTTCCGCAATATAGAGGCGGAGCTTCATTTCTTTTGAAATTCTTTCACAATCTCTCACTTGCATTGCGATAATTTTATAAAAAATGCTCTTTTATATATATAGATAATCCAATTTGTATCATAAACATCGAAATGCTGCTTAGAAAACAATTAGAATAACGTTAAGGTAAATTAAAATAGTTTTTTGTCAAAATGTATACAGATATTTACTCACAGCGGATGCAAATTATAATAAGTGACAGCCCCCTAACAACAGTAAAAAATTAAACATCACTGTAACTCAAAAAATAATGTTAGGAACGAGCTGTAAATTTGGAAACCCATGTTTTTGATGATGCCTGGTCTATTCATGCAAAAATTAACAAGGTCATAATTCATAATTTTTTCAAATGTGAAATTATTAATAATTTTCATAATTCAAAAGATGTTTTTTTATCAAAAATATGCATGGAATATGTTTGGGTCACTTCATTCTATCGTATAAAAAAACAGAATTTCAATATTATAATTATTTTGGAAGATATGAATTATTGTTTGTCACGTTCATTTAACATTAGCATCCTCATATTTTGACAGCTTATAACTCTGTGAAACATTGAGCAAAATGTATAAACTATACCATTTTCCGCGATGATTTGATCCAAAGAATTCAAATAAATTATAAAAAATGGGGGTTACCATTGAAAAAAATGAAGTTGATACCAGTTTTAATATGTAGACGACCCCTTAAGCAAAATCTAACTATACCATTATAAACTAGACTTTATTACAAATCGATTGGTACCAACCACATGTTTCTACGGCAATTCATGGGGAAATTAGGTGAGGGGGGGGCGGTTTTTTTTTTTTTTTTTTTTTTTTTTTTATGTGACTGTACATAGACACAAGAATACATATTTCTTCGACCTCAAGACTCATGCATCCTACATATGTTGGAACATCGATATTGGATATAACAAGATTGGAGCCATGTGCTGTTCACGGATGAGTCCAATTCGGTTTTGAATGTGACAAAAATCGAGCAAAATTCTAGAAACAGGCCATTATGTGTTGGTTTTCATTTTTATTCTTACAGTACAGGAAGATTGTATTTGATCTTCTACAGCGTATAAATGCACCTAATTCTGTATGTGACATTTAAAATAGGAAAAAGAAGGCTAACTAAATTTGGATTTATAACGCACAAGAAATAGCGTGTTTACACGGTCGCGACCGCATGTTTTTTGTCTTTTTGACAATATGTTCCGCCTGTGGGCGTTATTTTTTTCAAACTATATTATTTCAGAACAAGGTTTCCTGTGTCCATATTTATATTACATATTAATATACATAATAATTATACTCTTTCTAATCAAAATATTTGTATTCATATTATATTGGTTGTATAAATATGAATATAGGGAATATTCTTAAGATATATAGCAGCATAGCAATTTCTAATGTAACGCCCACTGGTGGAGTTACAGATTTCGAAATGACGTGACCTACGTCAGCGGTCGCGAAAGTATTAATACTTACCATCTGATCTTTTTCTATATGATTACATCTCAACATTTTGGAGTTAAAATTGCACCAGTCTACATACATAAAATATTTATTGTGACAAGCTAGGATTAAATGTTTATTCATCTTGAAGTGTAGGTTGCATTTATTTATAGAGTGACATACAGAAGAAAATTTTGTGATGGCCACAGCATACTAGTTTTTAAATTTTGTCTATATATTGAGAAATATATAGGTTTATAAACTCCTGTAATGCAAAATACAATGCACAGACAAGGAACTTAGGCACTTTCGAAAATTGACTTTTTGTTGTAGAACTAAAAAACAGTTCATAAGTTCTCTTGGAATTTTCTCTTAATGATTTGTTTGTAAACTTATTAAATGCTTTGGCTTTAGTTTTATTGCAAATGTTTTCTCGGATTAATTCTTTTTTTTTTTTTCGTCTTCTTCTTTTTCATTACGTCTTAGTGAAATATATCAATGGAAATTACTTTGATTTGTCATTTTGAAAAATATCTTTTATATTCAATGTATCCGG
Source organism: Salticus scenicus (assembly GCA_963930645.1). Classification (NCBI taxonomy): domain Eukaryota; kingdom Metazoa; phylum Arthropoda; class Arachnida; order Araneae; family Salticidae; genus Salticus; species Salticus scenicus. The sequence goes on along the minus strand of OZ005654.1, from coordinate 56,107,659 downwards.
AATAAAGCGAGTACGATATTTTTTTCTTACATATCAAATCGCAATATATTGTTCATTAAAAGAAAATCTGTGACGGAGACAAAGCAAAATTTTAATGGCTAACATTAAAAAGGCCGAAATTAAATTCAGAATTCATTGAAACTTTCTTATTACAAATATTTTACACTGGAACTTGAGTACGTTTAATCAATTACACACATTCCTGATAATATTTATAATTTATTCCTAAATACTGTTAGACTCATCTTTTTTCTTCACACCAGTATATTTTCAACACATTTTTTTCACTTTATCTAAGCGTAATTTCGCACTGTAAAAAATTTCTCGACAATCTGAGTGGTGTGAAAAAAGGGCGGGACTAACTATACTCCGAAATAAATTTTAAATGTTACCAGGTATCATGGTTGCCAGATCTGGCCTTTTTTTTTTTTTTTTTTTTTTCAATAGTCACCAATAATTTTTATTCGTAACGTTTGACTAATCACTTCGAAAATTGATAGTCTATTATATATATCAAATGTTACTTCTCATAATTGTTGTTGTTGTTGTGTGACAAGCGCAGGAAAACAAAAAAAAAAGTGTATAGTCAAGTCAATTGGGACCAAAGGCATGGAGCACAGCCTTGGCCACATCTCCGACTTTTTCGGTGTAAAGGGTGTCATGGCAGCAGTTGAGGTCGATGTTGAAGAGGGTCGAGGTAACAGAGATGCCTCGGATCCAGCTGAGTTTCGGAGTTCCTCATAATTATTGGTGGCTATAAAATAAAAAAAAAAAGCCAGATCTGGCAACACTGCCAGGTACACACATCTTACACATTTATCTATAATTTATTTGTATAATTCATATATATTAATGATAATTTTATTTGTATATATTAATGATAAGAAAAACAGCGTGTGAGCCACCCCAGGCTGTTAAAATGTAAAATTATTTCTATTAATTAAAAAAAAACTGAATAACGAACCTGTAGTTTTAACCAATGTCGCCAATTTTTGAGAGTTTTTTATTCACTAATTGCGAGGAGTGATATTTAATATATATAATAACAGAGATCAGCGTTGCCAGATGTAACCTTTTCTTTAATTAATTCGCCAAAAATTTTGAGAAGTGAGATTTGATATACATAATAAACTATCAATCTTCGAGGTGATTAGACAAACGTTACAAATAAAAATTATCGGTGACAATTGAATAAAAAAGAGGCCAAATCTGGCAACACTGGCAGAGTTGCCAACATTTTAATTTTTTCCGTAGCCGCCTCTTTTGAACCTAAACATTTGAAAGAAAAGTAGCTTTCTTCTTATTTAAACGTAATTACTAATTGAATAAAAATTTTCTATAAATAAAATGGTGTTAAAAAAATACTTCATTTAATCGATAGTAATAAAAATACTAAAAGAAGTACAATTAATTACATATTTAGTGTACAATCAAAATAAAACTTAATTAAAATAGTCTTTTTTTTTTTTTAATGATATATTTACATAATGAGTATTTTATTTTTATATTTATCAAGGCATTATTACCACGTTGCTGATCGCAAGTTAATTCGTATATTATCATTTACATAGATGCCAACATTTTAATTTATTGCGGAGTGCTTATAGCCCCGCCTTTATTTCCCATCACTTTTAGAAAAAATTTCTCCAATATATGTAACTTCGATAAAATAAGAAAAAAATTCCTTTTAAAAATAAGTAGTATGAAATAAAGGCGCAGCTAAAAATATTCCGGAATAAATTAAAATGTTGGCATCTATGCATTTATTTTAAAGGGTGAATATCTGAATATAAGATATCTGAAGGGAGATAAATAATAAAATTTTAATAAAGCATTAGCTTTTCATTAAAAAACGTATAGTTTTGATAAAGTGTTTAAAGAACTTTCAATTCAAAAATTTATTTCTGTTCACAAGTGCTATTCAGGAAATAATCATGAAAATGCTTATATTGATAAACAACTGTTTACCAACCTAATCGTTTGCTAAAGCTGTGATAAATCTCATTACTACCAATGATTTTATTTTACGTAAAAAATAAAGACAATTAATGTAAGAATTTTAGCAGTGTTGCCAAATTGCGGGTATTTACCCGGAAAACGGATATTTTGAAGGCACGCGAGTAGAGGGTATTTTTGAAGTTAACTAAAAGTCATAGTCAATTTACCGTTTGTGCGATTTTCTCAGCAACTGTCATAAACAACCCTTGTTTTCCAGTCTCGTAACTCATGAAGAACGAATATAAGTGTCAGTGATAACTATAGCAAAATGCATAAATGTAGTTAGGGATGGGAAAGGGATTTAACTGCTCTAGGTGGGGGTTATTATGAATTTTAAGGGTGGAATTATTTCATAGCTGCCAATATATTAATTTATTCCGGAATACTTTTAGCCCCGCCTTTATTTCGCACCACATTATTTATAGAAAATTTTTCTCCAATATATAACTTCGATAAAATAAGACAAAATTACTTTTAAAATATAAGTGGTACGAAATAAAGGCGGGGCTAAAAATACTCCGGAATAAATTAAAATATTGGCAGCTATGTTGTTTCATACTCGTATTTCTTCCCTTTCTTAAAATGTCATTGATTAATGATGAACGAATAAAGACCTGCTACCTGCAGTTTTTAATTTTCATTCGAACACCATTTAAACTTTGTAAATAGAAAAACTATTTGCAGCATCTGGGAATTTGGGGAAAGAGCGCTTGCCTGGCCTGAAGTTTGAAATTCCTTTACTTTTTAAGTACAACAATTCTGTATTTTGTAAAGGAAAATTTTTTATACAATGATGCTCAAGAACGTTATTATCGAATATATTTATGATAGGTATTAAAACAACATAATTAATTAGTTTCCATCAAGGAATCTATAAAATATACAGCAAGATGTCCTTAAAGGTGACAAACCTACAAGATTGCCAAGTAAATTAAATTTTTTCCTCCTTCACTGGCTGTTTTTTCAACCTTTTTGGACTCTTCTCCTTTAGTTAACCATCTTTATGCAACGGGGATGCGTGACTACGTCACAGGTTCCCCCACTCCAATACCATCCGAAGAGACCTACAAGATGTAACACATGCACAGTGTGCCTTGAATGAAGGACATTTAATTTAACCCTTATCGCTCGTATGTCCCTTCTGAGGGGACATTAAAAAATCGAGCCACGCCATGAAATGTTATTTTTCTAAAACGTGTAATTATAGACTACCTTTCAGCTACCGGAAAATTTTAACAGAAAGATTTATTTTATTTAATGATGAAGTAAAATAAAACAAATTATTACAATTTTTCGGTAGCCAAAAGGTAGTAAGTTGGAAACTATAGGTGTGACGTTTTAAAGGAACGCCAAAAGGCGTGTCTTACTGTTCAAAATAGGAAAATATGCCGAGCGTTAAGGGTTAATATGGCTTGTGTTTCTAATTTTACTTCATGGGAATAAATCTACTCAAAACTCCATTGAGACTGAACTATCAATCCAAGTTAGAATTATACGTTGCCAACGCCCAGTCATACTTTAATAGTTGTATCAAGTCCTTTTCACAGGCCCCATCATTTCTAATAATATTACATAGACTTGCTTTTAATTTTAATTTATGCACTTTTCGATCCCTAAATCAATTCTCCTTTTTCTCATCCGATCCGTCTAGTAATGACGAATCAAACTTTTCCTTATTTAGGAGTTTATTTTTAATTGTATCACATAGTCTGAAAATTGATTTTAAACATAGTGCGTACAGTCCTTGAATTTTCTTTATTTTCTGCATCACTAATATTATGCTGCAATTTTTCATATAAAAAAGCCATAAAATGTTTCGATGTTTACTATACAAATTAACCTATTTTTGTAAAATTAAAGCATTGCAGGTGGGAAATTTTAATTGCATTCCAAAAGCATAGCTGCCAATATCTTAATTTATTCCGGAGTACTTTTAGCTCCGCCTTTATTACATACCACTTTTTTTTTAAGACTAAATTTTTCATATTTTGTCATAGTTATTTATTGGAGAGGAATATTCTAAATTTAAAGTGGTGCGAAATAAAGGCGGAGCTAAATGTACTCCGGAATAAATTAAAATATTGGCAGCTAAAAGCCCCACCCTCTGGATTTTTCTGAAACAATACTTTAAAAAATATTTCTTGTTTCCTCAATTTTAGCTTGTTTGGCTCTTCATAGAATTCTAGCATATACAAATGAGTGAAATTTACCGTTTCGATTGTTGATGACAAAATTTCAGTTATTTAATCATGATTTTGTTAAATAATTTGATGTTTTATAGAAACGACGTATGAAGGAGTGACCTATTATTCAAAATTGGAATGATTTTGAACAGTATCTTCTTTTATTGAATATTAAATATCCTTTCTCATATTTTAGCTTAAAGCTTGTTATCTATATTTTTGTATATTGTATATTGTAGGTGTGTACGCCTCAAATTAAATGCAAAACTTTATAGTAACGTTTTCATGCGGGGCTTACTGTATAAAATAAAAATATACCCAACAGAAGTAGTTATATATATATATATATATATATATATATATATATGTATATATATTTTTTCTTAAATATTAAACACATTTTTTAAACTTAAACTTTAATTTTATTTTTTTACCGCTATTATTATTATTATCATCATCATTATTGCTGTTATTCTTTTATCTTGCTATCTAGATTTTTGTAATTGAGCATTGAAGAGTTCATATAACTCAAGCTATTGAAATTGAAACGCATGAAGTGACGTAATAAACTGTTCCACATTTATTAAAAATAAGCAATTTAAAAAATTTTAATTCATAAGGAATGTTGTCAACTCGTTATCGGAAATTAGTGCTGAAAAAGTGCTAGATTTTGATAAATTTGTGAAAAATGTGCTAAAATTTAAAACTAAAAAAAGTGCTTGGATTCCAAAGTGAAAAAAAAAAAAAAAAAAAATGCTACACTTCTATAAATTTAAGTAGACCATCCATAATGCTGAATCCTAGTTCGTCGCCAAATGCTCATTGCTTAACTTTAGCTGGTGCAATGTAAAAATCTCCTCAACATTGATATATTTAAGAAAGAAAGAAAAAAAAATGAGTTGAAATCCAAATGCAACTTTTGGAAGCAAACTATAACAAGGGTATTTCTGACCCCGGAAACTGCCACCAGAAATTTTTAATTGTGATACTATTGGCAGTTTCCTAGTAAATTTTTGCAATTAGAAATAACGAAAAATACAATTCGTAATTACTGGTGGGAAATAAAATAAAAAACCCGGAACGCAAATATCCCTGCTATAACATCTGAGTATTAGCAGTATCAACTATATGACAGCAGGGGTCGTACTCTCCGCCTTTTTTTTTCAGGACACTATAATATTAATTTTTTTTTTTTTTTTAATTTATTGCTACCACTATTTTTATACAATATTCTCTGCACTGTACAGTCACCCAAAAAAAAAACGCCACCCCCCCCCACCCAATTTCGCCGTAAATTATCGTAGAAACATGCGGCTGGTACCTATCGATCTGTAATAACGTCTAGTTTTTAATGGTGTAGTTATATTTTGCTTAAGGGGTCATCTACATATTAAAACACGTATAAACTTCATTTTTTTCAATGACGACCCCTATTTTTGACCTCATATTCAGATTTCTGAGATCAAGGCAGGTCGGAAAACTTACCTATTTATAGACTTTAAATCAATTTTAAACAGAGTTACACGTGAAAATGTGTTAGGGGACCGTCTATACATTCAGAAAAAATAAATCGTGATCAACTACCCAATATTTATTATTTATAAAATTTCACACCGGAAAAAAAGTTCAGAAATGTTTATTATAAAATAAAAAACGATTCAAATTCGCAGAACTTTCTTTATTAGCGTATGAATTAAAACATTTTTATTGGTTTCAATTTATTAAACATTATTATTGAAAGTTAAATACATCACTTCGTACGAAGAAAAATAATAGCTTGAATTATATGAACCCTACAATATTGAATTACAAAAATCTAAATACCAAGGTAAAAGAACAGTAGTAATAATGATAATAATATTAATAACAGTTAAAAAAAAGGTGTTTAATATTTAAGAAAAAGAATTATCTAATTCTTAAAAGCAAAAACTGTTTTATTTAAGAGACAAAAATTTAAGTTAAAATACATTTAAAAAACAAAAAAAATATATAAAAACAATTAAAATCTACTAACTAACAATTATTATCTACTTCTTGTTGGGTATATTTTTATTTTATACAGTAGGCCTCGCATGAAAGTGTTACTATAAAGTTTTACATTTAATTTTAGGCGTACAAACCAACAATAGACAATATACAAAAATATACATAACAAGATTTAAACTAAAATCTGAGAAAGGATATTTAATATTTTCGCGACTGCTGATGTAGTTTCACGTCATTTGGAAATCTGTAACTCCTCCAGTGGGCGTTTCTTTCACAATTTGTGTGTTACGATATTTCTTAAGAATATTCCTTATATTCATATTTATATAAACAAAATAGTATGAAACAAATTTTTTCACTAGAAAGAGTGTATATTCATATTATTGTGTATATTCATATGAAAATAAACATGGATATGGAAAAAACGGTTTCCTATTGCCTAGAACGAATATTCCCCGTTCTGCAATCGTCTACTGTACTTGAATTCTTAATTATAAATGTGTAAAATCTATATCTTTAAAAGTAATAAGACATATTACTTTGTTTTAAATTCTTTTTCCGTAATAAATGTGACGACAGTTTTACGCCGTGATTAGAATAATAGAAAATAAATAATATTGCACTTTGTTTCAATAATAGATTTTAAAACTTAAAGAAAAAAAATACCACTTTATTATTCAGTATTAAAAAAAAACATTTAATAGAAGTTTTATATTTTATTATGTTACGTTATGCGATAAAATTTAAATAGCATAAACGGTAGAGTAAGCAAATGGGAAAATTTCACAAGATTAAAACAGAAAATATGTTTTAAAAAGTCTGATAAAAATTAATAAAAATCAATTATATTAATTTTAAAAAAGGAAAAAACAAAAGTATTGTTCACTGCGTATTGCTCTTTCAAATAATATTCCTCGTCTTACCGCGTTTTTTTACTGTCATGATACTTAATTGAGGTGCACGAATCCTAGAATACTCAAGTTAAAAACAAAAGACAAAAGGGATAAAATAGAATTTTAGCAGTGAGAAGCTAGAAAAAGTTATGTAATATTTAAGAACAAAGACTTTTAACATTTCAGAATCGAGTAAACTCCCTTCTGCAACGAAAGCCACGCCTTTACAGAATTTTTCTAAAACTTTACATTATAAAACAAAATTATTTTACATACTTCCAATTAAATCATTTAAATTTTGTCTTCAGCATTCAATGTAGTAAATGCCATTGACATTTATGCATACCAGCGTCACATATAGTGTCATATACGAGTATGCAAACTAGGTTTTTTAATCCTGTTTCCGCAATATAGAGGCGGAGCTACATTTCTTTGGAATTCTTTCCCAATCTCTTGCCTGCATTGCGATAATTTTATAAAAAATAAGCCAATTTGTATAATAAACATCGAAATGTTCCTTAGAAAACAATTATAATAACATAAAGGTAAATTAAAATAGTTTTTTCGTCAAAATGTATAGAAATATTGACTCACAGATGATACAAATTATAACAAGTGGCGCCCCCCTAACAGCAGTAAAAAATGAAATATCACTGTAACTCAAAAAATAATGTTAGGAACGAGCTGTAAATTTGGAAACCCATGTTTTTGATGATGCCCGTTCTATTCGTGTAAAAATTAACATAGGTCATAATTCATAATTTTTTCAAATATGAATTTATTAAAAATTTTCATAATTCAAAAAATGTTTTTTTAGCAAAAATTTGCATGGAATATGTTTGGGTCACTTCATTCTAACGAATAAAAAAAACAGAATTTAAATATCATAATTATTTCGGAAGATATGATTTAATGTTTGTCACATTCATTTAACATTAGCATCCCCAAATTTTGACAGCTTATAACTCTATGAAAAATTGAGCGAAATATATAAACTATACCATTTTCCGTGATGATTTGATCCAAAGAATTCAAAAATATTATAAAAAAGGGGGGTTACCATTGAAAAAAATGACGTTGATGTCAGTTTTAATATGTAGACGACCCCCTAAGTAAAATCTAACTATAACATTATAAACTAGACGTTATTACAAACTGATCGGTACCAGTCGCATGTTTCTACGATAATTTACGGCGAAATTAGGTGGGGGGGTGGCGTTTTTTTTTTGGGTGACTGTACAATCTACAATCATGGCACATCACTATAAACATATCCAGAAATATTTCCTCACAAAATTAGTGGTGGCTAAAACGGCAAAAAAAAAATTTGTCTTTGAGAGTGTCCTGAAAAAGGGGCGGAGAGTACGACCTCTGCTAATAGGTTCCAGGTTATATCTAATGAATTCTGAAAATTCTTTTACCCTTTTACAAAAAATTAAAATTGTGATGACATGTCTCCAGACCACGCCAACGATAGAATTCCAGATTGTGGCTAATTGCTCACTGCGTAGCCTTAGTGCGACATTAAAAGCTCTCAATCTGAAAATTCTTCATATTTACCTAAGTATTTTTGCATCGTACTATCAGTTGATTCGTCGTTAATTAGGCTATATTTACTGTTAGCAATCTCCTGTACCGACGTACACTTGAAATGGATTGCTAAAGCTCTTTTTATTATCACATGACATTTGGCTAGAGATGAATTTATTTACTCTTTTAAATTCAACATGTCCCGATAACTTTGGGTGAAGTTTTATTGTTGCATTTTGTCTAATTACCATGGAAGCAAGGGTACGTTGATGTTACCAAAGTCAGAAGTTAACTTTCATTCGCCTAATTCTGAAAGAGTGGAATCAATCGCTATGCCAGTTCATTAAAAAAAAAAAAAAAAAAAAAAAAGGCTTTAGAATCTGGGAAAGCTTTTTGCGTATAGTTGATAGCTTGTGCTACAAAGACACCCCCCCCCCCCCAAAAAAAAAAAAAAAAAAAAAAAAATGGATTGCATTTGCACAGATATTTTTATAAATTACGTAGAAAGAACTTTCTATTGTAAAAATTATAAAGAAATTGATATTTATTGTAACTATGCTAAAATAAAATTTTTGTCAACTTTCAGATTTACAGGGTTACACTAAAATACTCAGATACATTAAGGGCCTGCCTTTAGAATATAAGGGCTACGTTTTTATTTGCGTTAAGCTTTTTTAACACTTCTAACAATGTTTAAGAGTGATTAGGAATTCAATTAGTCTACTCGTATCTGTATGCCTTTCAGAACTACTGCCTGTCCGTTGTGTGATTAAGTAAGCAAAGAGCATTGAAATATATCCAGTACAACAATTACGTATATTCGAAAATAGTTAATAATCAATGCATACCGCATGATTTTTCGTTCTTGTTTTAAAGATATAATTACTCTATTATTGATGAAAAAATGAACCTTCCTTTTACCGTAAAAGCTGAAAAGCCCACTAGTGGGTGGGTGGGAATTAATTGACTACCACTAGATTTTTTTTTTTTTTGGGACAGTAGTTTGTTTTGATTTTAATTAAACTGTTATGTTTGTTATACTTATGGAATATTGAAAGGATGGATGGTTGGGTTTTACGTCGCCGCAGATGGGCAATTGGCGACGGTCTGGAACACACCCCTAGAGGTGGTCCGGAGACATGTCATCACAATTTTGATCCTTCACGGAAGGGATGACTCTCCCGCTTCGGTGACCCACAGAGGTATAATTTTTGATGGGAGCATGGAGGACATTGCGGCCACGACAGATTTTACGTGCACCAGCCACCATTACTGGAATATTGAAAGAGAAAGTTGCATATGCATTGTCAAGTATGAGCAACATAAATTGGAAATTCGTCTGAATTTATTGAAATATAAAATTTAAATTTCAAGATTAATAGTAATATTTTAAGTGACACCAGTATATTTATCAAAAATTTGTTTTATTTAAGAAATGAGTTCCTTTTAAGCGTGGATTCTGTTCATATTGACATCAAAAACTTGTAAAGCAGAACCGGCCGAGGCGAGGTTCTGCTAATTTTGAAAATGTCTTGAGTCAGTTAATTGCAACAATTAGTGCAGCAAGACGGAATACTGGTTCAAAGCTGATCTGACGGTAGTTTGCAAGGTTATCCGCATCAAGATCAGAATTTGACTGCAGCAGTACTGTAAGGGTATATTAGAATCACATCTAATGACAAAGGGAATGTGTTATGCCTCGGCGAAGCGCTCAATGAAATTTAAAAGTAAACTAACTCTGCAAACGAAAAAATGTTATGCCATGGCCTGCATTCCGAATGCCAGTAGCATTGAAAATTACATTTTTATTGAAAAATAAGTTGTTGACTGGTGTGCATTTCCTCTCTTGAACTCTTATTATATCTTAATTTTCTATCAGTGATTTTTTTCATTATGCAAACAATGCATTTTTTACATATTGTACGATTTTGACTTGTGTTACTTTTCGATTAAGCCTATTCATTTATCCGTATCTTATACGAAATCTATTAAAGTATTTTAAAGAAGAAATTAAAACTTTATATTTATGTAGAATAATTTGTATATAGTGTATAAAGTATGATACTATCATTCTTTTATTAGGACTGAGGGCCTATTAGTCTCAGACAGCGATTTTTGCGTTGTCGTTTTCGGTAGTTGGACATTTGTCGAAATCATTTTTCGATAGTTGGACATTTATCGAAATCTAAAATTTATTGAAAATATAATTGAATAATTTGAAAGCGATGGTATAATTGGGAAGAAAAAAAAAACTAATAGTCCTCCGTCCTAAACTAAATTCTGCTTTTGCCAAAATTTCATCAAAATCTTTTTTTTTTTTTTTTTTTTTTTTTTTTGAAAGAAAAAGAAAAAAAAAATAATAATAATCAGTATCATTACAAGAGATATCGAAAACGGTTTTTTTTTAATAATTTTGAATTAGGAAATAAATAGTGCGCGTGCAATAATATGAAATAAAAATAAATAAAAATATGAATTTAATGATTTGATTTTTATATAAAACACGATCGCGTGCTATCTTAAAAACTAGATGTAAAATTTAAAGTTTAATTTTCTTGGCAACAATTATAAATTAAAATAAATAATTTAATGAAAGTTTAGAAGTTAGAATTTCTAATTTTTTAACTTTTAAATTATAAATCTGTGAAATGAAATCCCACTTTAATTTAAAATTTTTCTTATGCATAATATCTGTTACACATTCCCAATGTTACCTTTCCAAATTAACTTTAAATTTGGTAATTATTACGTAAGGAAGTCAAAAGTATTCAAATAATAGAAAGAAAAACTGAAATACTTACAGTGTGATTTTTTTTTTTTTTTTTTTTTTTTTTTTCATACTTATGAGATTTTTTTTTTTTTTTTTTTTTTCATTTAATATTGTTTCTGCCTTTTTTTTTATATATTTTGCAATAACTGCGATATTAAGACATCGATACGTCATTAGTCCTTTTTATGTATTAGTACACTTTGAAGGAATAAGGAATCATCTAATATAATAACTTAAAACTTTCGCGACCGCTGACGTAGATTCATGTCATTTGAAAAACTATAACTCCGCCTTTGGGCATTTCTTTTGAAACTTGTATGTCATTTATTTCTTAACCCTTTATATCTCAAATTACCTTATTTTTGAAAAAATAGCTTGAAACCTTTTTTTATTATATTTCTTTGCTGCATGAGAAACATCTCATATTAAATTTAGCATAAACTATAGCTTAACTATAGGGAAAGCTTAAACTATAGGGACTTTGAAGTTCCAATGAAATCCTGTAGTAAATTTAGGCTCTATTGAGGAATTTTTTTGATGAGATTTTAAAGCCTCGGTGGGATACAATGGGTTAAGAATATACACGATATTCATATTTGTACAACCAATATACTATGATACAAATATTTTCATTAGAGAGAGTTTAAATATAATGTGTATCCATTTGAAATATGAATCTGAATATAAAAAATTTTGTTCTGAAACATTGTAACTTGGGAGAATAACGCCCACAGGCGGACCTTACTGTCAAACAGACAAAAACACGCGGTCGCGAAAGTGTTAATCTACCTGGCAGCACATTTGAAACCATTATATGTAATCATTTTTATGTCTTTAAAGTGATTGCTTGTTGGAATTAGAGTTCGATATGATGGAGAAGTAGATCTAATAAAAGTAATATTTCCCCTTTTACATGTATTTTGCATTTTTAAATTTAGTTACTTGTAGAAAATTGTTCAAATATTCTCAAATTTCTTTTTAGTTTTTACAGTTTGTTTAGGCATTTATTTGCATAATTGGAATTTAAATTGTTTAGCATATGTATATATATATATATATTTATTTAAAATACAGACATATTTAATTCTATTATATGCATTCAGTTCAAAGAATATTATTGCAACTGAATGCATTGCATTTGCATAAAATTGTATTCTACAGTTTTGTAGCATTTAATTTTTGGAAGATTTTATTTCATCGATATGTAATATGAAAATGAAAGGGAAAGTAAACGGGGCGGGGCTACACGTGTTTCTTACTTGCAGAATACAAAGCTCGAAGTCTCCGCCTTTTTATCAGGACATTTTTAATTATGAGAAATTTCCGCCTTTATTGATACCATTATTTTTATGCATTAATCTTTATCGCATTTAATCGTGACACTTTAACATTTAACTACACGTGCTTAATATTTTAACACAAGTACACGCATGGTGTATTTTGTACACCACGAAAATATCAAATAAATAAATAAATAAAATAAGAACAAATTTGTATATGCTACAGTTGGCAGTAAAAGTATTCCGAGCCCTAGCAATAATCCCTGTCTAAAAAAAGTACACATAATACTGCTTTGTTATAAATAAATCCAATAAATAAATCCTAGTCAGTCTAAGAGCATGATTCGACAAGGATTTATTTAACAAAATAGTATTAAGTGTACTTTTTTGATATAAGAATTACTGTCTAGTGCTCGGATACTTTTTCTACCGACTGTATAAGTTTTCATTATCAAAACTTTTTATAAAAACTAATGAAAAATCTTCGAATAAATACTTCAATGATAGGTTAGATGTGCACGTAGCGTGGGGAGAGGAATCCCAAAGTTATTTATATTATGTTTACTATAAATGGTGTATTTTTTACACCAGCGCATGTAGTTAAGGGTTAATATAAATCACATTAAATATTTCTGTACTAATATAAAGGTGGCAAAGAATCCAAAAAGTTTTCATTTCTGAAATTGTCCTGAAAAAAGGGCGTAAAAATTCGAGCTCTGTACTTGATCAGTAATTCTCACATCGACTACTCCGAAGATTCTGGCGTAACAATCTAACGCAAGTTAGAAAATCCTTTAACTCTTTTCCTCTTACGCTGAAAAATAAAATATTGCATTATGCAAAACCCTACTTCAAAATGACAGACGATATTATAATTTATTTTTAATTCATCGTATTTAAAGGAACAACTGTTTTTAAATATATAAAGATAACACTTAAAAGAGTTTAAACATAAACATATTTTGAAAATATTTTAAGTAACTTTTCTAGTATTATAAAAATTACGCTAAATATTGTACATTAAAAGTTTAAGTTCATGCAGTATGTTGTAAACTTTTTCATTCTTAATAAAATTACTACACGTTTATCAATACATAAATATGTGTTACTATTTTAAATTTTTCAGATATATATATATATCTTTATATATATATTTCTTTTGTGCGTGTGTATGTCACTGAACTCCTCCTAAACGGCTGGACTGAGTTTAATGAAATTTTTTGTGTGTCTTCAGGTGGATTCGAGAATGGTTTAGATTTACTAATGAAAATTGTAACTTAATTAGTTCTTTCTTAATTAATTTTTAACCAACTCTTTCAACAACTTTTCCACCTAGATGGCGTGAGTTGTCGTAAACACGATGTCAGAATTTATTTAATGTTGAAATGAAAAATGAATTTTTAACCGTATCTTACGAAGTGTTTAAAATATTTTTTTAAAGTTAATATTTTAGAATCGTAAACACGATGTCAGAATTTATTTAATGTTGAAATGAAAAATGAATTTTTAACCGTAAGTGTTTAAAATATTTTTTCAACGTTAATATTGTTAAAATGTTAAAATTAGTTAAAATGGTATATTCTTTTAAAAAAATTCGTCAATATCCGACGGAGTTATTTTATGTTAAAATGAAAAATGAATTTTTAGGCCATTATTATTTGTGCAGATGGAAAATGTATTAAAAGTTTTCGAAAAATTTCAGGATCACAAATGTTGACGGATATCCAATATATCACCGAAGAAATCCCGATAATGGCGGACAATCTTATCATCTATGGCGGTCATCTATGTCAACAACATAGATATTGACATTGATAACCATTGGGTGGTCCCATATTCGCCTCTGCTGAACAAAACATTCAATGCTCATATTAATGTTCAGTTCTGCAGTTCAATGAAGAGCATCAAATACATTTTCAAGTATGTGAATAAAGGCAGTGATATGGCTGTATTTCGAGTTGAAAATACCAATGTGAATGCTCCTCCGGTGAATAACAACGATGAAATAACACTTTACTAAATTGGCCGGTACGTCAGCTCCAATGAAGCTGTTTGGCGTATCTTTGGTTTCCCAATTCATGAACGGGATCCAGCAGTTCTTCATTTAGCCGTCCATCTTGAAAATGGCCAGCGCGTATATTTCACGAGCGAGACAGCGATTGATTGTGCTATAAATCCCCCCAAAACTACACTCACCGAATTTTTTGAATTGTGTTATCGTACGGATGCTTTTGGTGCTTTCGAACGGACATTACTCTATTCAGAAGTACCACGCCATTTCACATGGGCTCCAACAAAAAATGGATGCCCCACAAGCAAGGCACGCCGATTGATGCATGTCCTGGTTTATTCAAATGAAACACCTTGGGACGAGTATTTACAGTCAATCCAAGGCAGACTGAGTGCTTTTATCTTCGACTGTTATTGGTTAATGTCATCGGCCCTTTGTCATTTCAAGATTTACGTAAAGTGAATGGACAACAGTATCCAACGTATAAAGATGCATGCCTTGCACTCGGCTTGCTGGAAGACGACAACCAGTGGGAGTGTATGCTTGCTGAAGTAGGACTGAACTGTACAGCAAACCAAATTCGTCTACTATTCGCTATAGAGTTGACAACATGTTTCCCGGCCCGAGCAGAGACATTATGGGATAATCACAAAAATTCAATGACTGATGATATATTGCATCAACATCGTTCACGGTGCAACGATCTAACGATAGTATTCAGTGACGCTATGTACAATGAAGCATTGATTGCTATTGAAGATCTTTGCATTATCATTGCCAACTTACCACTCAGTCATTTCCG
Organism: Salticus scenicus; assembly: GCA_963930645.1. Taxonomy (NCBI): domain Eukaryota; kingdom Metazoa; phylum Arthropoda; class Arachnida; order Araneae; family Salticidae; genus Salticus; species Salticus scenicus. The sequence goes on along the minus strand of OZ005654.1, from coordinate 56,092,206 downwards.
TATGCATTCAACAAATTGAAATGCATCTGATTTAATAAGCACTGAATTGAATCGTGAACTACAATAGAATACTGTAGAAATGGCAGCGATTGTTGCTCGCAATGTCCCACCAATGAATGAAGAACAAAGAACCATTTACGACCGCATCATGTTCGCAGTTTTGGCAGGACAAGGTGGATTCTCTTTTTTTGGGTGCACCAGGTGGAACTGGCAAGACATTCCTTATTTCGCTAATTCTCGCTGAAATACGATCAAATAATGGCATCGCATTGACTGTTGCATCATCTGGCATTGCGGCAACTTTATTGGATGGAGGCAGAACAGCTCATTCATTATTTAAACTGCCACTAAATATTCAAAATAACCCAGACGCAGTGTGCAACATAAAAAATCAATCGTCCATGGCCACAGTGCTGAAATAGTGTAAAATTCTTATCTGGGATGAATGCACTATGGCACACAAACATTCGATTGAGGCGTCGAACAGGACATTGAAAGATATAAAAAACAACGACAAACTATTTGGCGGCACTCTGTTACTCTTTTCAGGTGATTTCAGACAAGCACTTCCCGTTATTCCGCGTTCAACATACGTTGATGAGATCAACGCGTGCTTAAAATCATCGTCATTGTGGCTTAATGTTGAAAAAGTACAACTGAAAGTAAATTTGTGCGTTCAAAAGCTTCAAGATCCATCCTCTGAAACATTCTCAAAACAATTGTTAGATATCTGCGATGGAAAAGTTACTACAGATGAAACTGGATGAATAAAATTACCGACCGATTTCTGCACAATCATTGATTCTCAAGATGCTCTTATTGACCAGATATTTCCCGATGTACACAGACGATACACAAATCATGAGTGGCTGGCAGAAAGAGCAATTTTAGCAGCAAAAAATGTGGACGTCAACGAATTGAATCTCAAGATACAACATTTGTTACCAGGAGACTTGGTGTCATACAAATCTAATGATACAGTTTGCGATGCCACCGAAGCTGTAAATTATCCAACAAGGTTTTTAAACTCATTGGATTTACCAGGCATGCCACCGCATATTTTACAACTGAAGGTTGGATCTCCGGTTATTTTGCTTCGTAATTTGAACCCACCACGGTTGTGCAACGGCACGCGATTAGTCATAGAAAAATTAATGAAAAATGTTATCGAAGCCATCATTTTAAATGACAAATTCCGAGGTGAAAATATATTACTACTGCGAATCCCTATTATACCCACAGATGTGCCAATTCAATTTAAACGCCCTGAATTTCCAATTAGATTGGCATTTGCAATGACTATCAATAAGTCTCAGGGCCAAACGATGTCTGTCTGTAGCTTAGATTTGAGCACATCATGTTTTTCACACGGACAATTATACGTGGCTCTCGAGTGGACAAACCATCCAGTTTGTTTGTATTGGCGAAAGATGGGATAACAAAAAATATTGTACACTCTGTTGCCTTAAGGGATTGATATTGTTTTTTAGTAATATTGTTATAAGTAGCGATATGTATATAATTTTAAAGAATCAATTTTAATAAATTAAAAAAATAAATGATTGGTGTTTTGTTATATTTATATTCTTTCACCGTTCACAGCGCTCCATACATCTTCCACTTATATACCACATCCTTACACACTTACAATAAGTTAGTTATTTTTTTCTAGCAAAATATTCTCTAGAAATAATTTATATGACAAAACAACGTTTGTCGGGTCAGCTAGTATATATATATATATATATATATATATAGTCCCATTTAAAAAATTACAGATTGCAAAGCTTGAGAACAGTTTTCAAAAAAATTTTCTTAATAAGCAGATATTTCTTTGTTATATATACCCATAATGAATATATACACTTACCCAAACTATGATAACAAAATAAAAACATCCGTATCCTACTGAAACCTTTAACAAAAAACATCAAAATACTATTATTATTTTAGTTTAGAATATAAGCTGTTGAAAACAGGCTCCCTCTCCGAGAATATTCAGATGTCTAATTCATCTATTTTGATTACTCACATCCTTTTAAAATAGCCTGTGAACTTAAACTAATAACTAATATTTTTTCCCGTGAAGAAGTTTTGAAGAAGTTATTGAAATATATGTAGATTCAGATCAGATCGGACGTTTTAGTCGGCATCTGCAGCACTGTATTATTTCTATGTTTGTGTGTTTGATCACAACTAGGCTATGGTTTGATAAGCATCAAACAATAAACGACAAACGCTAAACTTCAAACCCAATTTTGTACACTTGAAATACTTAACACATAAATATTTATAAATTACTATGAATTTATTTTTTATATTTTTAACTTAGTGTATTTGTTTATTCCCTAATACATTGAGTTGTGAAGTGGCGCTGCGATCGCCCCCTTTTCCATGTACCGGTAGTTTGTTTGTTTTTTCAGTTTGTAAACAGAAGCATGAACGTTCGGAACGCCAAAGTGTCGTTACCGAGAATAAAGTTTGATATGATTTAAAATTAGTTTCTTTAATTAATTATACAGTCCACTTGTTTGATTTAAGAGTATATATAATTTGTCGCAGTAACATTCTGTTCCGACGATTGCCGGAGTCTTTGAACTTATGAATTTAATTAATTTCGTTTTGTAGTTGTTCTTTAAAGAATGTGGACTATTCAGTCGAAAATCATGATTATGCTGCAAATTTGCTGTTGCTGAATTTAATTGAGCGTGAGTAGAACCCTTTTGAATACTTTTATGGAATAATAATTATTATTATTTATTAACTGAACATTAAGAACAATTTTCCGTTGGTATTAGTTTCGATTTGAAGAGATTAAGAAGTTATTGTTTGAAGATAATAAAAATTTCTTTGAATTCTTTATGAATTGTATAGAAGAATTATTATTAGTTGTTTTTTGAATATATTTTACGTAATTTCATAACACGTTTTTGTTAATTATTTTTTAATATAACGAAATGGCCGAAAAAATAAAAGATGTTCTTGCAAAGAAAAGAACACAAAAAGCGGTGCTAACGAAGTTAAAACAAAAATTATCTGGACCAGAATTAAATATTAGTGATTTAGAATTATTGAGAACAAAATTTAAGAATTTACAGGTTGAGTTTGATTCAATTTTCGATTCTATTATCAAATTAAGTACAACAGAAAATGTCGAAAACGTTATGGATGAACAAGATGAAATTAATTCGACTCTTATAGATATGGAATTTGATGTTAATAGTAAGATTTCAAAATTTGATACTCAGAATAAATCCGAAAATTCTATCTTAAATTCAGTTTCGGTTTCAGAGAATTCTGTAGTGCGTTTGCCAAAAATTTCTTTACCCACTTTTGCGGGAGAAATACACGCTTGGCTTTCCTTTAAAGATATTTTTAGAGCCAGCATAGATGAAAACGTAAACTTATCAGACGCTATGAAGTTGCAGTATTTAAAATCAGCTTTAAGAGGAGATGCCTTTAGAATTGTTCAAACTATTTCAATTACAGATTCTAATTATAAATTAGCATGGTCTCTTCTTGAAGAAAGATATTCGAATAAACGAGAACAAATTTACGCTCATCTCAAAAGATTTATAAACATTTCCGTTATTCAGAATGAGTCAGCATCTGCGATTCTAAATTTAATTGATGTGACAAGTGAAGTTGTTAGATCATTGGAATGTTTAGAACAAAAATTAGAAGGTTTTTCATCAACTATTTTTGCTTTTATTTTAAGTCAAAAACTAGATCAAAATACTAAGTTATGGTGGGAAAGAAATTTAAAAAAGGATACATTACCTAATATTACTGAATTATTAGATTTCCTTAAAGATTATGCAAGAACATTAAACGCACCGAAAACTTCAGTAATTCCTAAACGAAACAATCCAAAAATTTCGTCAATGATATCATTTGTAAATGATAAAAGTGAAAATATCTGTAAATTGTGTAAGGCTGAACATAAATTGTTTAAATGCTATAAATTCCAAAAATTAAGTGTGAAAGATAGGTTTGAGTTTGTAAAAAAACAAAGCTTATGTTTTTGTTGTTTTGGCAATCACAGTGTGAGAAATTGCCTTTCTAATTATTTTTGCAAAGTTTGTAAAAAAAAACATAATTCTTTAATTTGTTTTGATCGAGAAAAATCTCCGTTCCTTCAGAATAAGAAAAATTATGAGATTGTGCCGTCGTCTGATCAAACGTTTGACTCCAACGAGTCTGCAAATTCTCAGGAACTCAATGCTAATGCGATTTCTTTTGAAAGTAAAAATGAAAACGCATGTTTCATGACATCGACTAGTCATAATAATAATATTGTGAAGAAAGTATTATTATCTACAGCCATGGTTCTTATTAAGGATAATGAGGGGAAAATATATCAAGCGAGGACTTTATTAGATAATGGAAGTATGATTCACTTTTGCACATCTAAATTAGCTGAAAGGCTTCAGTTGCAAAAAGAAAATGTAAATTTATCAGTAGGTTGTTTAGCAGGAATTTCAACTAATGTGAAATCAAAAATGACAGCCATAATCTCTAATGTAGATAAATCCTTTAGTCGTAAGTTGGATTTTTATATAGTTCCAAACATTACTCATTTGATACCTTCAATGCAGATTGATTTACAAAATGTGGCAATGCCAAAAAATGTTAAGTTAGCCGACCCAGAATTCTATGAACCAAGAAAAATTGAGTTGCTTCTTGGTTCGGAGATATTTTTTGATTTAATTAGATCAGGACAAATTTATGTACCTAATACAAATTTAGTTTTACAAAATTCTGTATTTGGGTACTTAATGGGTGGTAGTATTGAAAGTTTTCGAGATGATCAAATGCCAGCATATTGTGGATTTATTCATGAAAATGTCGAGACACAATTGAAAAAATTTTTTGATTTAGAATCAATTGGGATTAAAGATGATCCGCACTGTTACGATGAAGATAAAGCACTTGAGATTTTTAATGAAACTGTTAGTTTTAAAAATGGTCGATATACCGTTAGCTTACCTTGGAAGAAGAATTCCAATGAATTAGAGAATAATTTTGATGTAGCAAAAAAAAGGTTAAAAGGCCTAGAAAGAAGAATGCAATCTGATAATTCATTATATCAAAGGTATAGGGATATTTTGAATGCATACTTAGATCAGGATATGATAGAAAAGGTTCCTGATACTTTAAAACCAGTCAATAGACCGGTTTTTTATCTGCCTCACCAGGCTGTGTATAGAGAAAAAAGTATCACTACAAAAATGCGTGTTGTTTTCGATGCTAGTTCGCATGAAGTCGGTCAGTTGTCCCTTAATGATTGTTTATGGCCTGGCATAAATTTAAACTCTAATGTATTTCAGTTGCTTATATATTTTAGACTCAACAGAGTAGCAATTTTAGCCGACATAGAGAAGGTCTTCTTGCAAATTGCCTTAGCTGAGAAAGACAGAGACGCAGTTAGATTTCTCTTTGTGAAGAAAATTGACAGGCCAATCATGAATAAGTTTGATAAACAACTGGAAATATACAGGTTCAAACGTTTACTCTTTGGAGTGAATTCAAGTCCTTTCTTATTGGCGGCAACCATAAAGCTGCATATTCAAAAATTTAGAAATTTGGTTCCTGATGTTTTTGAAGTTCTTGATTCATGTATGTATGTTGATGACCTTATATCAGGGGCAGATGATACAATGGAAGCCTTAAAACTTTCATGTAAAGCTAAAGAAATTATGAGTAAAGCTAGCATGAACTTACGTAAATGGGCGACTAATGATAAAAAGTTGATTAAAAAATTAAAAGAAAAAAATTTTGATATTCATCCATTTTGTTTAAGTGATTCTGTTGAAACAAAACTAAAGGTTTTAGGTATACAATGGAATATTGAAGAAGATTGTTTGAGTATAGAGACTGCTTGTTTGATAGATTCTTTAAGACGAAAGAAAAATACTAAGCGATTTATTCTTCAGACAGCTGGAAAGCTTTATGATCCATTGGGGTTTATTACGCCATTTACTGTCAGGCTAAAAATTTTATTGCAGAAGTTATGGCTACTGAAACTGCCTTGGGATGCTGAACTTCCCCCTGACATCAATGATGAGTGGTCCCAGTGGTGCAGTGAAGTTTCGGAACTGAGTAAAATTAAAGTTCCAAGATTTGTTTTGGAATCATTTCAAGCAGACGTAGAAATTCATGTTTTTTCCGATGCAAGTCAAAAATCTTATGGAGCAGTTGTATATGTTAAAGTGAAGAGTCATGAACAAATTTCTGTACATTTGATGACTTCTAAAAGTAGAGTCGCACCAGTAAAGAAGGTATCCTTGCCTCGTCTAGAATCACTTGGTGCACTTATTGCTGCAAGACTAGGAACTGAAACTAAAAAAATTTTGGATCGTAAATTAACATCTAGTATCTTCTTTTGGAGTGATTCCAAAGTCACGTTATACTGGATCAAAGGATCCAGCAAAAGATGGAAATCATTCGTCAAAAATCGTGTAGATGAAATTCAAAAATTGACTGATCCAGATTCTTGGTTTTACTGCCCAACCAAAACCAATCCTGCTGATCTCTTGACGCGTGGGATTAGTGCTGTCTCTCAGGTGAATAGTGACAAGTGGTGGACAGGCCCAGAATTTTTGATGGAGCCACAATTTTTGGAACAGTGTATGTCACCTGTGATTCATGAAGCTGAGTGCTTGACCCAAAATGAAAAAGAATTTTGCTTGAACGAGACTAGAACTTCTAGTGACAATGATAACTGTTGTGAAATAACTATGACAGTCTGTGAAACTTCGAACTTTTTCAACGAACTTTTAAGTCTGAGTAATAGTTATTATAAAATAATTAATGTTCTTTCTTATATTTTTAGATTTATTTATAATTGCAGAAATAAGCTGAAGAAAACTGGACCTTTAAAGTTGGAAGAAGTGCAGGTAGCCGAAGAAGTACTTATAAAGCATGAACAAAAAGTCCTGTCAGGTAAAAGGGACATATCAGGTAAATTAAAAAATTTGAATCCCTTCGTGGATGAGAAAGGGATAATTCGTGTAGGTGGACGACTTGAAAAAGCCTCTTTGCCATTTTCTCAAAAACACCCTGTAATCCTGCCAAAAAATTGTAGATTAAGTAAAATTTATTTTTCTAGTGTACATGAAAGATTACTGCATATTGGGCCTCAAGGACTGCTGAATGCAGTGCGGTTAAAGTTTTGGCCATTGGATGGCCGAGATTTGGCACGGAAAACAACTCACCTGTGTGTGACCTGTTTTAAATGCAAACCCATTTTATCATCACAAATTATGGGGAACTTACCATACGAACGTGTGAATAGGGCACCTTCATTTAGTATAACGGGATTAGACCTGTGTGGTCCATTTTTTGTTACCTATAAAAATCAAAGGAAAGGCACTTTAAATAAAGTTTATATTTGTATTTGTATATGTTTTTCTACTAAGGCCATCCATCTTGAACTATTATCAGATCTGACTTCCAATGCTTTAATCGCCACATTAAAACGTTTTATCAGTAGACGTGGTAAATGTTCAAAAATATTCACTGATAACGCGACAAATTTTGTGGGGGCTAACTCCCAACTGAAGAAATTCTACAGATTAGTTAATTTCCCAGAAAAGGACTTAGCATCATACTTTACTACTGAAAATATAGATTGGAATTTTATTCCTCCCAGGTCTCCTCATTTTGGTGGATTATGGGAAGCTGGCGTAAAATCAGTAAAACATCATCTCAAAAGAGTTATTGGAAATCTTCATTTTACATATGAAGAATTTGAGACTATTGTGATTCAAGTGGAGGGAATATTGAATTCGCGCCCTCTTACTCCATTAAGTAATGACTTAGATAAATTTGATGTTTTGACCCCTGGTCACTTTTTAATAGGAAGACCCTTGATAGCTATATCTGAGCCACTTGTAACTGATATAAATGAAAACCGATTAAGTCGTTGGCAAAAGGTAACTAAAGTTGTTCAACTTATTTGGAAAAAGTGGAAGTCTGATTATTTAAATACATTACAGGCTAGATCAAAATGGATGGTTGAAAAGAATGATTTAATGGTTGGTCAAATGTGCCTCATTAAAGATGACTTTTTGCCCATGAATACATGGCTATTAGGCCGTATCATATCAGTATATCATGGATCTGACGGAAAGGTCAGAGTCATGAAAGTAAAGACCAAATCAGGGGAATTTAAACGTACTATTAATAAAATTGCAGTTCTGCCAATAGAATCATAGGATAATGATTAATTGAAATTGAAAATATTTTTATGATATTATGTAGAGACTTGAATATTGTGTTTTGTAAATTTATAATTTCTTTAATTATTTTATCATTTGTATTAATGCTGTATTTGTATCATGCTATAAGTTATTGAAATTAATGTAATTTCAATCCTGGGGAGTATGTTTATTCCCTAATACATTGAGTTGTGAAGTGGCGCTGCGATCGCCCCCTTTTCCATGTACCGGTAGTTTGTTTGTTTTTTCAGTTTGTAAACAGAAGCATGAACGTTCGGAACGCCAAAGTGTCGTTACCGAGAATAAAGTTTGATATGATTTAAAATTAGTTTCTTTAATTAATTATACAGTCCACTTGTTTGATTTAAGAGTATATATAATTTGTCGCAGTAACAGTATTAGTAGTTACATTTTTAATTCTTTTTAAAATTATTTATCTGTGATAATGAAAATTTACTTTATTTAAAAAATTTAAAATGTGTTGCCTGTTTTTTAGATGATTATCAATTTTCATTTAGATTCGGGTATAGGGTTGGGTTCGGGTGAAAGAAGTTGGATCTCGGGTCAGGTTCGGGTATAAAAAATCGAGTTCGGGTCGGGTGTGGGTCGTTAAAATTTTATATTGTAGGTTTGGGTCGGTTTTCGGGTCCATTAATTTTTTTTTTTTTCGGGGTCGGGTCGGGTTTCGTTCTGATTTAAAATTCATCTGTCGTGTTCGGGTAAAACCTGCACGGGTAAAATGTTTCAGGTAAAATCCGCACGGGTCGGAGACTCTAATGGGGACTAGGAAAGAAAAAATGCGCTGTTAGTTAGAATAATATTAAGAGATATTAAGTAAAAAAAAGGAAAAGGAAAAGAAAGCATGAAAAGAAATTGCTGTTATATTAGCTTCGAAAATCGTTTTTTAATCCAAGAAAGGGTAACATTATTTTTTTTCCTTTCTTTTACTGCAAAGTTCATTTCATTAGAAATGTTGTGTACATAGAAAAATACACTCATAGGTAGGAAAATCAAAAACACAATGTCCATCCTGCAGAAGAATTGGAGGTGAAAGAAACAATCTTTTAAGCATGGACGTGCCGACGCGCCTTAGGCTATGTCACACAGGAAGGAAGACAAAATAGGTGAGGGTGAGTGCCTTATTATGAACAAAAGTGAGATTGCGACCGACTCAAGGGGGTAGTAGGTAATAGTCCTTTTTCCTTCGCATTCAAGGTCCGTTAACGAGAAACAGAGAAGTGCATGATTGCACATTCTAGGCAATAAATATTGTCTCCTGAAAATAGTAATCCGGAAGATTTAAACACTAAAGAAAGCTTTTCTAAATTTAAACAACTTTTAAAAATGAGTGATTTAATTCTAAGAGTTAAGTGACCTTAATAAAATATATTTCAAAAGTACATCTTTATTTTATTTTTATTTTTTCATTTATTTTTAATGAAATGAAATCAACCCTTTCAGGGGCAATGAATTTAAGTTCGTTTAAAATCAACTGCCACCAGAGTTTGAGATCAAGATTAGAAGAAAAGTAATAAATAAATGTTTTCAGAAAAGATAAAAAAGTAAAATTTTATATAAAATTTCTGGGATGAATTTTTGCAGTTGAGAACTGAAATTAGATGGTATAAAATATATACCACCGCCCCTGAAAGGGTTAAACAGGGATTACCTTAATTTAGTCACTAAAGGTATTGAAATACATATCAATAGACGTTAAAATCATTTTAATCAAATATAATAAATATATTTTTCTGTCTATGACAAAAACATAGTTTAACTTATGCATTTTAATATAAAGACAAAAGTTTACATATTTATCTATATTTTTGCTATAAATAATATTTTTTAATGAGGTAGACTTACAATTTAGATATTAGCAATAAGATTATTTTTTTTATTTTATTTATTTATTTTTTTTTTTTTTGTTATTGATTTAAATTATTAATTGAACAATTTTTCTTTATATGAATTATTCTTCACTTATATAGTTTTCAAACAGAGTTATTATAGTCTTCAAATAAGTTCTAGTTAATTTCTCTAATAAAGGTAATCATATTCTGTAAATGTTGTCAACAATGCTTATATTATTCAATGAAGAAAATTAATCAATAATATTAAAACACAAGGCACTTTCTGTAAGACCAAAATCGTACGATCTGGGAAGGCGCTAGAAAATTTTGAACGAATTCGGAACAGGAATATTCCTTTCTCTCTTTGCAATGGAATACCAACATCGATGATAGAGTCCGAGCAGACGACATATGTCTATGGCAGACTCCTAATTAAAGCTCAATGATAAAATTAATTCACAAGATTAATTCATTGATTCATACTTTCCAAGGCAGCACATCAAAACAAAGGAATTCGCGAATTCTTATCTGTTACTCTCGTGGGAATTTTCGCCGAAAATTTTCATACACATGACAGTATTTCCGGATTTTCACTGTGGTGCCATCTGGTATCATATAAAACATATATATTCCTAATTTTTTTGTTTTTCGTTCCTTAAAAAAAGAAAGAAAAAAAAAAACCTTTTAAAATCAACAAATTCTCAGAGTGTATTGTTCTTTAAAAATTAACTTTTATCACTTGAAAACTTTGTTTAGAAAATATGGTGATAGGTATTTAAAATCAAAGGAGGTTTTTTTTTTTAATCTAATTATTATAATCTCTGATATTTCATTTCCATAATATATTATAGAAAAACTAATTTAGAAAGAATAACCTTAAAATATTGATATTTTATACGAGTAAAAATTTACATAATATAATTTATAATAAGAAATTTACTGAGCAAATTAACTTGGAAATAAAATAAAATATATAAATAAATTATTCAATTAAAATCAAGTAAAGATTATTTATTTATTTTTAAGTAACGTAGTCTATTTCTAAGTACAAATAGTTTGTAATTATAGAATGTAGAAAACATAAAACACCATTAAAATTTATTTTAAATTAAATTATTTTGCCTTATAAGTTTATGTCATTTTAAAAATACTTTTATTTAAAAAAAAAGAAAAAAAAAAGAACCTTTCTGATATATATATATATATATATATTTTACATCGATAGATTATAGATGGCGCCACTGTCATATTGTATTTGAAATGGAATATTACCAATGCTCGATAGATTCTAATGCTATGTACAATGGGCAGCAAAATAATTGAAGTGATTAATTACCATTTAAATGATTTGCGCTTAATCCGTTTTGTTAAGTAAACATTTGCCGAGTCACGATCTTAGTCTTATGCTGTTTGTAGAAAAGTATGTTGAAGAAAAAATTTAGCGATCAAATTAAAATAATATGTATGAAAAATGTTGATGTGTGCTTTCTAATTTATAAATTCTGTCTTTCTTTTAATTACTCCAAACATTCTTTTGGTCATATTTAGAGTAAAATTAGAAAAAAAACCTTCGAGAAAAAATCTTAATTTTATTATATGGAGTACGCTTAAATTTTATTATATGGAGTACGCTTGGACTTTTTTTGACTGATATATCTTGTTAAGCAGAACCGGCCGAGGCGAGGTTCTGCTAATTTTGAAAATGTCTTGTGTCAGTTAATTGCAACAATAAGTGTTGCAAGACGGAATTCTGAATCAAATCTGATTTGACGGTAGTTGGCAAGGTTATCTGCATGAAGGTCAGAATTCGACTGCAGAGGTACTGTAAGGCTATATTAAAATCACTTTTAATGACAAAGCGCATGTTTTATGCCTCGACGAAGCACTCAATGAAATTTAAAAGTAAACTAACTCTGGAAACGAAAAATTGTTATGTCATCGTCTGCATTTCGAATGTCAATAGCTTTGAAGGTGAAATCCTATTACGCGGTATCCCATTGCACTTTTAGGCGACTTTTGTTGGCACGATTCCCGCCGGCTCGGAGGCGTGATTTACTTTCCAAGATGGCGGCTGTTGACGTTCTTAACGATCGTTTTTCCGTGTAAATGAAATTGAAAAAATTTGATCGTTAATGAAATTTTAAATACAAAATACATCAACAAACGCCATTTTTAAATGTAAATCACACCAACGAGCTGACGTGGATCGCACCAACAAAAGTCGCATTCAATATAATAAAAATAGTACTAAAATATATATTATTAAAAGAAAAATATTTAAATTTAGACTTTTTTTTTTTCATTCTGTATACATTGCAGAGGTCGGTATCCTTCTCAACTGCCGCGGTCAGTTTAATTGCTGCTGTTTGCTCGCATAGCGAGCATTAAAAATAAATAAATAAATAAATAAATAATAATAATAATAATAAAAATATCACTGGACACCCCTAATACGTGGGGCATGAGTCAGTAAAAGCATGAAAATTGATGGAGTCGTGGTCAGTATGTTTTCTGCTGTTTGCTTGCTTCGCGAGTATTAAATATATATATATATATATATATATCACTGGATACCCCTAATTAGCGATGCATGAGACAGTAAATGCATGAAAATTTGTATAGTCCGCGATCAGTACACTAGCTGCTGTATGCTTGCTTCTCAAGCATTAAAACAACAAAAAAAAAAAAAAAAAAAAAAAAAAAACATCACTGGGCACCCCTATTTTGAGGCACATGAATCAGAAAATGCATGAAATATGTACTGTAACGGTCAGTATTCCGATGCTAGATCTCTACGTAAGCATTATAAATAAATAATCCCTGAATGCAGCTAATTAAATCACGGTGCATGAAAAAATCTATACTGAAGCAATGACTATCATGCCCTACCCTTTTTTTTTTCTTTGTAAATTTATTAAAATATATATAAAAATACACTGAAAAATTTTTGTTTTAAACTTTAAAAAAATATTTAAAAACAGTAAAATCTAGAATTAATCTTACTTACCGTGGCGGCTTTAAAAAAAGTAGAAGAGAAGATAAAAACCATCTTAAACAATTGAAGATCCTCACATAAAAGGAATATTTTGAATTAATTTAAATTAAAATCGGCTCTGTTACGAAAGCTAAACCAATGAGCTAAAGAAATACTAATTTTAATGCTCCCACTATGCGACTAATCCAATGAGATGAAAGCGCTGATGGGTTGCACTAGGAGAAACAAGAGGAGCAAATTCACGTGACCGGCGAATGGGTTTGCCAGGCGCAACGCGTCATCGCGAAATTTGGCGGGGTACCGTGTAATAGGATGAAACCAGTTTTGAAAATTACATTTTATTGAAAATAAGTTGTTGAGTGGTGTGTATTTCCTCTGTCGAACTCTTATTATATCTTAATTTTGTATCAGTGATTTTTTTTTTTTTTATTATGCAAACAATGAAATATTTTAAAAAAGAAATTAAAACTTTTTATTTATGTAGAATAATTTGTACATAGTGTATAAAGTATGATATTATCATTGTTTTATTTAACTTTTAAATTATAAATCTGTGAAATAAAATCTCACTTTAATAAAAAAAAAAAAATTATGCATAATATCGGTTACACATTCCCAATGTTACCTTCCCAAAGTAACTTTAAAATTGGTAATTATTACGTAAGTAATTCAAAAGTATTCTAATAACAGAAAGAAAAACTGAAATACTTACAGTGTGAAATTTTTTTTTACATACTTATGAGACTTTTTTTTTTCTTCTTCATTTATTATTGTTTCTGTCTTTTTTATATATTTTTTAATAACTGCGATATTAAGACATCGATATGTCATTAGGCCTTTTTATGTATTAGTACACTTTGAAGGAATAAGGAATCATCTAATAACTTAACACTGACGTAGATTCACGTCATTTGAAAATCTATAACTTCGCCTTTGGGCATTTCTTTTGAAACTTGAATGTCGTTTATTTCTTAACCCTTTATATCTCAAATTACCTTATGTTTGGCAAAATAGTTTGAAACATTTTTTATTATATTTCTTTGGTGCATGAGAAACATCTCATATTAAATTTAGCATAAACTATAGCTTAACTATAGGGAAAGCTTAAACTATAGGGACTTTGAAGTTCCAATGAAATCCTGCAGTAAATTTAGGCTATATTGAGGAATTCTTTTTATGGGACTTAAAAGTCACGGTGGGATACAAAGGGTTAAGAATATACACTATATTCATATTTGTACAACCAATATACTATGGATACAAATATTTTGATTACAGAGTGTTTAATTATAATGTATATCCATTTGTAATATGAATCTGAATATCGAAAATTTTGTTCTGAAACATTGTAACTTGGGAGAATAACGCCCGCAGGCAGACCTTACTGTCGAAAAGACAAAAACACGCGGTCGCGAAAGTGTTAATCTTCCTAGCAGCACATCTGAAACCATTAGTTGTAATTATTTTTATGTATTTAAAGTGACTGCTTGTTGGAATTAGAGCAGCGTTCCCAACTTTTATAATTTAATCACAATCATTTTTAGCCCCGCCTCTTTTTCATACCGGCATATTTGAATGAAACATTATTTTCTTCTTATTTAATCGTTGTCAAATATAAAAGAGAAACAATCTACTAAATTTCTGGTGTGAAAGAAGGTGGGGTTAAAAGTGATTGGGAATAAATTATAAAAGTTGGGAGCGATGAATTAGAGTTCGATGTGATGGAAAAGTAGATCTAATAAAAGTAATTTTTCCTCTTTTACATGTATTTAGCATTTTTAAATTTAGTTACTAGTAGAAAATTCTTTAAATATTCTCAAATTTCTTTTTAGTATTTACAGTTTGTTTAGGCATTTATTTCCACAATTGGAATTTAAATTGTTTAGTAGGGAAGAATCGGGAGAGATGGGACATTGGGTGGGATGGGACACCTAAAATTATTCTTAAAATAAACGTTGTTGTTTAATTTTTCACACTTCCACCAGGTGAAGTAACTACAGCCCCATATTTGTTGCTATGTATATGTATCGTTTTAGTTGGAGAACTCTGTAAGTTTATGTAACAAAAAAAAAAAAAAACTATTTTATAACACTAAAAGTAAACAATTGCTTAATTTTCAAGGCAAGTTTTAAACGTCACTCACTGATGTCAGTATAATCTTTTTTTCACATTTTATATACCTAATAATATAACTTTTATGAATTAGTAGTTAAATTAAGTCTAAAAGTAGCAGAGCTGCCAACCAAATCCGGCAAATGGTTAGTTCCGCCCTTTTCTCTACACCACTTAATTTTTAGAGTAATTCTCTTCAAATATATTTACGATGAATGAAGACAACAAATACTCTAAAAATTTAGTGGTGTAGAAAAATGGGCGGTACTAACAATTTGCCGGTTTAGGTTGGCAGCTTTGAAGTAGCATGTGTCTAATAATAAATTATTTTTTAAAAAATAATGAAAAGGGAGGGATGGGACATGTAAGCAAAGGAAGAAGAATGAAGATTCTGATACTCCTTAAACAGAAAATATCAAGAGGCAAATGAATGAATAGATGGAAAAAAAATGCACGAAACAAATTCAAAATCATGGAAAATAAATGGTGTGGCATTCACACGACTATTGTTTACCCTTTTAACTTTTAAAAATACTTTATTTACCATATATGTATGATTAATTCATTTTCATTCCTAAGCAGTTTTCCTGGACATTGTAACATATACAAAAGAAATTACACTCACCAATTACAGTTAGGATTTCTTAGTAATATTTGTTCTTGAGATACGCTGAAATACACCCAGACTAGCCACTAAAAACCTTATTAATATTCAGGGAACCACAAAACATATAAATATAAACAAAAACTTAATTTTGAATCATGTCCCATCCCTCCCTCATATAAGGGAGGGATGGACACTTTTATGACTATGTTAATTGCCTTATAAAATTAATATTATAATAATTACCATAAAATTTATATTTTTAAAAGATGTTAAAATGTTTCAATTTGTTTCTCTAAAACTTACAGTGTTGTACCAGTAAAAGTAAATTTGCAAAAAATATTTTTGTCAAAACTGTCCCATCCCTCTCTACTCTCCCATATATATATATATATATATATATATTTAAAATACAGACATATTTAATACTGATAAATGCATTCAGTTGAAAGAATATTATTGCAACTGAATGCATTGTATTTGCATAAAATTTTATTCTGCAGTTTTGTAGCGTTTAATTTTTGGAAGATTTTATTTATTCTATATGTAATATGAAAATGAAAGGGAAAGCAAAGCTCGAAGTCTCCGCCTTTTTATCAGGACACATTCATTTATGAGAAATTTCCGCCTTTATTGATACAATTATTTTTATGCATTAATCTCTATCGCATTTAATCGCGACATTTTAACATTTAACTACACGCGCTTAATATTTTAACACAAGTACACAAATTGTGTATTTTGTACACCACCAAAATATCAAATAAAGAAATAAAGAAAAGAAGAACAAATATGCATGATACAGTTGGAAGCAAAAGTATTCCGAGCACTAGCAATAATCCCTGTCTAAAAAAAGTACACATAATACTGCTTTGTTAAATAAATCCTAGTCAGTCTAAGAACATGATTCGACAAGGATTTATTTAACAAAATAGTACTACGTGTACTTTTTTAATATAAGAATTACTGGCTAGTGCTCGGATACTTTTGCTGCCGACTGTATTATAAGTTGTAATTATCAAAACTTTAAAAAAAAAGTTAATGAAAAATCTTCGAATAAATACTTCAGTGATTGGTTAGATGTGTACGCAGCGTGGGGAGAGGGATCCCAAAGTCATTTATATTCTGTTTACTATAAATGGTGTATTTTTTACACCAGCGCGAGTAGTTAAGGGTTTATATAAAACACATTAAATATTTCTGTACAAATATAAAGGCGGCAAAGAAGCCAAAAATTTTCATTTCTGAAATTGTCCTGAAAAAAGGGCGGACACTTCGAGCTCTGTTCTTGATCAGAATAGAGATGGGCATTATTTCATGTAATATAATAAATAATACTGTTATTGCATAAGAAGCCATTCACATAGAAATATATTATTGAAAAGTTCACATTAAATAGATAACCATTTAATTTTATCTCTCTGCACGCAAAAAAATAAGAGAGAGAGAGAGAGAGAGATATCTCTGGCAATCTGCCAATAAAACACAGACAGAAATCAGATTATTTGTTGGAACGAAGCAGTGAAATATTTTCACCAGCTTTCATGTAACGAGTTAAATAAATAATAATTAATTATTTCGTTGGTTCCATATCAGTCAAATAATTTTTTGAAATAAGTAATTGCTTTGATTATTTAACATCTTTCTAATATTTTGTTGTAAGTATTATTCTAAACCGATTGTTATGGTGTATTGATTTAGTTTAAATATCAGTATAGTCTGCCAGTCAAATTCAACTTTGTAGATTACATACTTGTCGAATATTCTTTTAAAATAGGCGATATCTTTGACTATTTTACACCTTTCTAATATTTTTAAAAGTATTGTTCTAGACTGAAAGTTATAGTACATTAGTTTAATTTAAATATTAGTGTAGGCTATGCCCATGATATGTAATGTCGAAAACACTTAATACTACCGTTTAACGAAATAATATTTTCATGAAGCTAATTTAAACAGCCATGATGAGATAGGTTAGAGGTAGAGATGGGATAAACAGTTACTTTTCAGTAATAGGTTACATCGTTCCATACTACCTTTAATAATAAGTTCTTGTAACATATTATTTTTATAACATATTTCTCTTTAGTTTGTATACGGCTAGTGTCTTTCTAATCCTTTCGGGATATACAATATATGCATGTGTCCTGCATAGTGGATGCGATTCATGTTTTTGAGTTCCAACGCTTTCGAAGAGTAATCGTCACTTTATTCAACTTTATAATTTCTGCAATTAAAAAAAAAAGAAAAAGAAAAAGGAAAGAAAGAAAAAGAAAAGAAAGAATGAAAAAAAAAAAAAAAAAAAAAAAAAAAACGCTGATATGAAATAGTGGTAGAGTCAAAGTTCTACACAAACGCTTGTTTCAATCGTGTAAGCATGAGATTCTGTTAAATCAATTCATTTAAACACGAAAACAGACTATTTCAAATAATAAAATAAAATCAAGTAACACGTGCACGAGTGCCGTTTTCTATAAAAAAGAATCCTCATATTATAAGCCATATAATTAAGAAATAATTAAATAATAATGACAAATCTTTAATAAACATCTTTAAGCCATCCCAAATGTTAAACTATGGAGTAATTGTCTCTTTCGATTTTCCGAAGAACTTGAACACTCCAGATTGACAAGGAAATTAATATTTTTCAATCATACTTAGAAAACAGTCACTTTGAATATGTTTTCTAAAATTAGAAACATAAATTTTGCTTACAAAAACTGATTGAATAAAATTATTTATTTTCTCACACTCTTAATTTTAACGTACGACCATAATTAACTATCCTTAATACCACAACAAATTTATTCATTTTAAGTCATTAAAAATAGTCACAAGAAAAAACCAGATTAAAAAAAAAAAAAAAAAAAAGATAAAAATAAATAAATATTCAATTTTCTAATCAAATTATTCTTGAATAAACCACAATAAATAAGTGCTCTTTTCAATTTCAGCTGCTACAGGTACAGGCGATTTTAAATATAAACTAACACTCTTCATCCTTCCCCCTCTCCCACTCCACACTTCCTTTTTAAACGCCTTGCATCGTCTTCCCAAAGCTACTAGCGTCTTCAATACGCGCGTAAACCCATAGATGCCAAAATTTTAATTTATTCCGGAGTATTTTTAGCCCCGCCTTTATTTCGCACCACTTAATTTATAGAATTTTTTTTCCAATATATAACTTAAATAAAATAAGAACAAAAATATTTTTAAAAAATAAGTGTTTATGGAATAAAGGCGGGTCTAAAAATACTCCGGAATAAATTAAAATGTTGGCATCTATGGTAAACCTAGTGAGTGTATTCCAATTCCCCATCCCTATCGTCCCCATGATACAATAATTAACATCAATTAATCACCTCTAACCTATCTCATCATGGCTGTTTAAATTAGCTTCATGAAAATATCATTTCGTTAAACGGTAGTATTAAGTGTTTTCGACATTACATATCATGGGCAGAGCCTATACTAATATTTAAATTAAACTAATGTACTATAATTTTCAGTCTAGAACAATACTTTTAAAAATATTAGAAAGGTGTAACATAGT
Source organism: Salticus scenicus (assembly GCA_963930645.1). NCBI lineage: Eukaryota > Metazoa > Arthropoda > Arachnida > Araneae > Salticidae > Salticus > Salticus scenicus. Next base: position 56,072,870 of record OZ005654.1, on the reverse strand, counting down.
CAAAGTTATCACCAATTTTAAAAGAATATTCGACTAATATGTAATCTACGAAGTTGAATTTCACTGGCAGACTATACTGATATTTAAACTAAATGATTACACCATAACAATCGGTTTAGAATAATACTTACAACAAAATATTAGAAAGATGTTAAATAATCAAAGCAATTACTTATTTCAAAAAATTATTTGACTGATATGGAACCAACGAAATAATTAATTATTATTTATTTAACTCGTTACACGAAAGCTTGTGAAAATATTTCACTGCTTCGTTCCAACAAATAATCTGATTTCTGTCTGTGTTTTATTGGCAGATTGCCAGAGATATCACTCTCTCTCTCTCTCTCATTTTTTTTTTTTTTTTTTTTTTTTTTTGCGTGCAGAGAGATAAAATTAAAGTGTTATTTATTTACTATGAACTTTTCAATAATATATTTCGATGTGAATGGCTTCTCGTGCAATAACAGTATTATTTATTATATTACATGAAATAACGCCCATCTCTAGTTAGAGGTGATTAATTGATGTTAATTATTGTATCATGGGGACGATGGGGATGGGGAATCGGAATACACTCACTAGGTTTACGCGCGTATTGAAGACGCTAGTAGCTTTGGGAAGACGATGCAAGGCGTTTAAAAAGGAAGTGTGGAGTTGGAGAGGGGGAAGAATGAAGAGTGTTTGTTTATATTTAAAATCGCCTGTAGCAGCTGAAATTGAAAAGAGCACTTATTTATTGTGGTTTATTCAAGAATAATTTGATTAGAAAATTGAATATTATTTATTTTTATCTTTTTTTTTTTTTTTGATTTTTTCGAGTATCTTTTTTTAATGATTTAAAATGAATAAATTTGTTGTGGTATTAAGGACAGTTAATTATGATCGTACGTTAAAATTAAGTGTGTGAGAAAATAAATAATTTTATTCAATCAGTTTTTGTAAGCAAAATTTATGTTTCTAATTTTAGAAAACATATTCAAAGTGACTGTTTTCTAAGTATGATTGAAAAATATTAATTTCTTTGTCAATCTGGAGTGTTCAAGTTCTTCGGAAAATCGAAAGAGACAAACTCAGTAGTTTAACATTTGGAATGGCTTAAAGATGTTTTTTAAAGATTTGTTATTATCATTTAATTATTTCTTAATTATATGGCTTATAATATGATGATTCTTTTTTATAGAAAACGGCACTCGTGCACGTGTTACTTGATTTTATTTTATTATTTGAAATAGTCTGTTTTCGTGTTTAAATGAATTGATTGAACAGAATCTCATGCTTACACGATTGAAACAAGCGTTTGTATAAAACTTTGATTCTACCACTATTTCATATCAGCGTTTTTTTTTTTTTTTGTTGTTGTTGTTTTTTTTCATTCTTTCTTTTCTTTTTCTTTCTTTCCCTTTCCTTTTCCTTTTTCTTTTTTTATTTATTTTTTATTGCAGAAATTATAAAGTTGAATAAAGTGAAGATTACTCTTCGAAAGCATTGGAACTCAAAAACATGAATCGCATCCACTATGCAGGACACATACACGATTGGAACAAGCGTTTGTGTAAAACTTTGACTCTACCACTATTTCATATAAGCGTTTTTTTTTTTTTTTTTTTTTTTCTTTTGTTCATTCTTTCTTTTCTTTTTCTTTCATTCTTTTTTTTTTTTTTTTTTTTTTTTTTTTTTTAATTGCAGAAATTATAAAGTTAAATAAAGTGAAGATTACTCTTCGAAAGCATTGGAACACAAAAACATGAATTGCATCCACTATGCAGGACACATGTATATATTGTATATCCCGAAAGGATTAGAAAGACACTAGCCGTATATAAACTAAAAAGTAATATGTTATAAAAATAATATGTTACAAGAACTTATTATTAAAAGTAGTATGTAACGATGTAACCTATTACTGAAAAGTAACTGTTTATCCCATCTCTAGATCAGTATTTCTCACATCGACAACTCCGAAGATTCTGTCGTTACAGTCTAACGCAAGTTAGAAAATCCTTTAACTCTTATTCTCTTACGCTGAAAAATAAAATATTGCACTATGCGAAAACCTCCTTCAAAATGACAGACGATATTATAATTTATTTCTAATTCATCGTATTTAAAGGAACAACTGTTTTTAAATATATAAAAATAACACTTAAAAGAGATTAAACATAAACATATTTTGAAAATATTTTAAGTAACTTTTCTAGTATTATAAAAATAATGCTAAATATTGTACTTTAAATTTATGCAGTATGTTGTAAACTTTTTCATTCGTAATCAAATTATTAAATGTTTATCACTATATAAATATGTGTTACTATTTTAAAATTTTCAGATAAAAAAATACAATCTTCTTTAAAAATAACAGATTGCAAAGCTTGAGAACATTTCCAAAATTTTTTTCTTAATAAGCAGATATTTCTTTGCTATATATACCCATAATGAATAGACATACCCAAACTATGATAACAAAATAAAAACGCCCGTATCCTATTGAAACCCTTAACAAAAAACATCAAATGCTATTATTATTTTAATGTTGAATATAAGCTGTTGAAAACAGGCTCCCTCTTTGAGAATATTCAGATGTGTAATTCATCTATTTTTATTACTCACATCCTTTTAAAATAGACTGTGACCTTAAACTGATAACTAATATTTTTTCCCATGCATATGTTTTGAAGAAGTTATTGAAATATATGTACAGTGATGCCAGATTGGAGAACTTCTTCACATTTTGGGGATTTTTGGGGCTTCTAGGGACAATTTTGGGGACCAAATGTTTGTGGGGACATTTTTGGGGAATTCTAAAATTTTTGGGGACAAATCTGGGGAGTTCTTCAACTTTCTGTCAATGTTGACAACGCAATGATTTATCCCTACGACCAGGGATTTTCAATAGCTTTATTGTTATTTGGGGATTTTTTTTCAAAAATTGTCTTCATTTGGGGAAAAATCTGAGCTTAAATCCACTTAAATCTGCTTGATATTCTTCCTTTCTTTTTTTTTTTTTTTTTTTTTTGGAAAAAAATTTTATTTTCCCTTTTTAGTAGAAATCAAGTTGGGGATTTTTTCGAAAAAAAAAACCCCCTGATTTGGGGAAATTTGAAGACCTGTTTGGGGAAATAATTTTCGACCATCTGGCATCATTGTATATGTAGATTCAGATCAGATCGGACGTTTTAGTAGGCATCTGCAGCACTGTATTATTTTTATATTTATGTGTGTGATAAGCATCAAACAATGAACGACAAACGCTAAACTTGAAATCCAATTTTGTACACTTGAGATACTCATCACACATAAATATTTATAAATTACTATGGATTTATTTTTATATTTTTATATTTTTAACTTAGTGCACTAGTAGTTAAATTTTTAATTCTTTCTAAAATGATTTATCTGTGACAATGAAAATTTACTTTATTTAAAAAATTAAAACTGTTTTGCCTGATTTTTAGAGGAATTATCAAATTTCATTTAGATACGGTTATAGGGTTGGGATCGGGTGAAAGAAGTCGGGTCTCGGGGCAGGTTCGGGTATAAAGAAATCGAGTTCGGGTCGTTAAAATTTTGTATTGCCGGTTTGGGTCGGTTTTCGGATCCATTATTATTATTTTTTTTTTTTGTCGGAGTCGGTTCGAGTTTCGGGTTGATTTAAAATTCATTTGCCGTGTTCGGGTAAAACCTGCACGGGTAAAAAATTTCAGGTAAAATCCGCACGGGTCGGGTCTCTAATGGGGACTAGGAAAGAAAAAATGTGCTGTTAGTTAGAATAGTTTTAAGATATATTAAGTAAAAAAAAAGGAAAAGGAAAAGAAAGCATGAAAAAGAAATTGCTGTTATATTAGCTTCGAAAATCGTTTTTTAATCCAAGAAAGGGTAACATTATTTTTTTTTCTTTCTTTTACTGCAAAGTTCATTTCATTAGAAATGTTGTGTACATAGAAAATACACTCATAGGTAGGGAAATCAAAAACACATTGTCCATCCTGCAGAATAATTGGAGAGGAAAGAAACGATCTTTTAAGCATGGACGTGCCTTAGGCTATGTCACACAGGAAGGAAGACAAAATAGGTGAGGGTGAGTGTCTTATGAACAAAAGTGAGACTGTGACCGACATAGACCTTATATATATATATAGACTACGCCACCAATAGTGTGAGGTTGAGACGTCAGAACGTCACCACAATTTGTGTAAAATTAAGCTGGATCCAGCAAAGTGGAAAATGGGGACGGTTAAATTACTTCGACGCCAGTGACTCGGCGAAAGTTGAGGTCGGGTTAGTTTTGTGTCGGCAGGGTGCTGCAACGAACGAATTAGGTTCGGAGAGAAAGATAAATTAGAAGTGATTTTAAAAGGATGGATTGAAATTAAGAGAAAGGAGGGTGTAGAAAGAAGTATAAAATGGAGATGGTTTTAGTAGATGGGTGTGGATGTCGGAGCATATTATAGTGTGGATGTTGGAGTATTATAGTGAATTGTGGAAAGTCTTATTTTGGCGAGTATTGAGTAGTGGAGATTTAGAGGAGTGAGGCATAAGTAGTGATGAGTGTTAGTACGAGTATTTGCTAGCGCTCGTGAAAGTGAATTTCGATCTGTAGGGAATCCTCTGATCGAATGTGAAGTCGCACCAGTAGAGTATACGAGTGCAACCGTCTCTACACTTTCAATTGTTTCCTGGGGTGAGATATTTCAGATTATCTAATTTAATTTCTGATACATATATTTTGATTAATTAAATACGCTGACTGAGCTAGTTTGATTGCCAGGCCACCCTCCCATTAATCTGCTCAAATAAACTTTTAGTTATTCTTAAACCAAGTCTTGTGTTCTCTTACTTATCCATTTAGTGATCTAATTAAGTAACTAATATGGAGTTTGCACCAACGCAAACTTCACAATATGACTTCCCATTATAGTGAATGTCTTCAACATGAGGTTGTAATCTGAAACCTTCATCCTTTGCGATCAGCGCCGTATGTCACGTGATAGAAAGTTGAGGGAGATTCTACCATAAGAAAGCACTTATTTTTGTAAGAATTCAAACAAAAAATTCTCCCCTTCATGATGGTTTCTCACAAAAGAATTTTTTTTATAATTAATCTATGACATTTTAGCTTTACAACGATGCGTAAATCTAAAGGTTTAAATAAAAAGTATATGTACAACACAGAAATTAAAAAACTCAAAACTACTTTCTTTCTTATGAAAAAATCACATAATATTCATTCTCGTCTGTCTCTGTCTGCATCACGTGATAATTTCGCTGGGGAAGCTACTTCGTGTCGCAGACGGATAATGAGGGGGGATGCGTGGTCTATCTATATAATGTCTATGGTGACCGACTCAAGGGGGTACCTTTTCCTTCGCATTCAAGGTCAGTTGACGAGAAACAGAGAAATGCAAGATTACACATTCTAGGCAATAAATATTGTCTCCTGAAAATAGTAATCTGGATGATTCAAACACTAAAGAAAGCTTTTCCAAATATAAACAAACTGGACACAAATTGACGTACATACAGGTTTCGATGGAGAATACAGAATTTTAAAGTTTGGTTGCCATCGAATGAGCATGAGACGCCGCAGCGCATCTCAACTGCGCAATTGGCAGAATATTCAAAATGAGAAATTTTGATTCCAGATCATAATTTCTTCGAGAATTTTATTCCATCTACTCTGAAAGAAAGTATCTATGCCTCGCATACAGGTGTACAAACAACATGCGAAGATGTCACCATTTGAGTGTGGTGTGTAGTTGGACTCGAAGAAGCCCGTTGTTCTAATATGCGATTTTTTTTACAATTGGATAGGAGCAGTACCACTATTAGATGACATTGACAGGAATGGGTGAAGCATGGCCGAACACAGTGTCAGAGAGAAGTGGTCGGCCTAAACAGAGGACATAAAGTGAGAACCAGTCAATCACGAAGCAGTACTCAAAGCTCCAATTCATCATTATCGTCGATCCTACATGCAACTGGTACTTCAGTAACTTCAAAAACCCTTAATAGGCGGCTCAGTAAAATGGGGTTGAGCTAAGTCCCCGGATCTCTCTTCCAATGAGGACGTTTGGAACATCATAAAAAGTGTCCTAAAACCACTTCGGGATTTTTCCAATTTAACGCACCAGTTGGACAGAATTTTGCACGATATTTCACAGGAGCATATCTATAAATTCTATCAATCAATACCAAGCCGAATACCTGCATAAGGGCTAGAAGTGGACCAAAGCGTCATTGATTTGTTTAATTTGTGAGGCCCATTCTCTTGATTAAATCATTCAAATTTTCTGAAACTGTAATCAATTGTTTTTCTCCACATGTATATCGCATCTAGCAATTTTTGTCCCATTCGGATAACTCCTTCTTGGTGCGTCCTTTTTTTTTTTTTTTTTTTGTTATAGAGTGTATATATTTTCTTTATGCATGTATCATTCTTAATAACTTTTTGTGCATAACAATAATACCCACCCTCCTTACTACATTTTGTAAATAAGTTACAAGTTCTCCTGACTAGATGGCGCTAGTCATTTAAGCTTCCGTGTATTTTTCGGGTGTTTTTAGAGGAGTTGGAGGGTAAAAAGCAAATTTCAAACTGGCAACACTGAATTTTAGTCATATTTCATGTTTAGAAAAGTATATCTCAGTATAAAGCGTTTCTTCACCTATTGCAGTAGGCGACAATTACTTTGTCCACACGTAGATGTGCACGTAGCTCTTTTTGGCTACAGGAAAACTTTAAATAAGTATTTATTTTATTTAAACAGTGAATTGTAACAGTTTTTACTGATTAATTAAAATAAAAAAAAATTCCCTGTAGTTAAAAGGTGCTAAAGTTGGCAACTGCTATATGTGCACATAGAAACTTTAATTATGCATCATTAAAAATAAATAAATAAATAAATAAATAAATACGGTACTTCTCGTTCTTTGTAACGGTTGTTTCCCGAATCATTTTTAGTTTTCATCATTTTATTTATAATTTTACCGTATATGTAACTAATCCTCTTGCGACTATTAATATCATACTCTTTTTTGATAATAATCATTTGCTATCCCATAAACGGTAATAAAAGGCTAGCCTTCGGAAGTTTAAACCTACCGAATGATGATTTCAACTGTTTCTTCAGAAAGTTTCTTCTGAACTGTTTCTTCTCAATCTAAAATATACTTTCTGAGTGTCAATGCTGCTTTTAGCCAAAACGAAAAATTTTACGATTTAAATAAGGAAGTAATTTTATAAACATTGTTTGAACTTAATTTGAACTTAATAGGCGACAATTATATTGTGTATTTAGACACATTAACTATATATAATTAAAAATAATAATTTACTTATTCTTATTCCATATTATAGGTTGTTTTAAGGATCATTTTTACTTGTCATCATTTGATTTATTACTAAACCGTATATAACTAATCCTCCTGCAGCTGTAAATATCAAACTCTTATTAATGTTAAACATTTACCCCCCCCCCCCCCACACACACACCCCTGTCATATGAATATCTGTTGAGTTAGTATGGTTCATAAACCCAAGCATGAGTAACAATAGTTTAGCTTTCCGAGACTGAAATCTGTCATACAAACAGCTTACAAATTTTCTGATGATTTCAACTGTTTGTGTTCATGTCTGACATGAATACATTTGAAGCACAAAAGACTAGTCACTACTCCAAATGCAAGAAATAACACTAAAGTCTCAAGCATAAAAAATGCTTTGTGGCTTTCAAAGTCGCCTTTAACCAAAATGGAAAAGCTTTGAGTTTCAAATACTGTAGTCATTGATAGTGAAAGATGTGATATCGCCCCTACGGAAATAATGATATCAACATTGTTTGAAATTAATTTTAAATTAATAATCAACAATTAGTTTGCGCACTTACATACATAGACTACGCATAATTCAAAAAATAATAATAATTTACTTCTTATTGTTCCATCTAAAAGTTGTTTTAAGGATCATTTTTGCTTGTCATCATTTGATTTATAATTACACCATATGTAACTAGTCCTCCTGCAACGGTTAATATTAAACTCTTATTAATGTTAAACATTTGCCATCCCGTCATATAAATCTCAGTTGAGTTGCTATTGTTCAGAAACACCAGCATGAGGGATAAAAGGTCAGCTTTCGGATACTGGAATTTCTCACATAAACTAGTTATAAATTTTTTGATGATTTCAACTGTTTCTTCTGACGACGTGGAAACGTTTGAAGCACAAAACGATAGACTAGTCACTACTACAAATGCAAGAATTAACATTGAAGTCTCACGCATGAAAAATACTTTCTGACTTTCAAAGTTGCCTTTAGCCAAAATAGAAAAGCTTTGAGTTTCAAATAATGTAGTTATTGAAAATGAAAGAAGTGATATCGCAACCACTGAAGTAACATTATCGACATTATTTGAAATCAATTTCAATTTATTAAACTGATCAATCCTTTTCATTAACAAATCTTCCATTTCATTTCTCGAATTTGAAATCATAATACTGTTCAATATTCGATTCTGGTGTGATACGTTTGATAAATTTATATCTCTTTTAGTATCTTTTATCAATTTGCAATCTTTCAAAAGTTGCTGACCAAACTGAAAAAACAACATTTTAAGAAATGTATAAAATATGCAACAGAACAAAATAGATAATAAATACGTTAAATAACCTATACAGTTATTAAATATAAGGATTAACCCTAGTATTTGTCTGCATTTTTCGCTATCCAATGATAAGTAATTCAAATCGGCAGCAATCACACTTTTATACGATGTACTTTGATTATCAACATAAAGCTGATAAATTTCCGTAAGACTCATGAAAATAGCAATAACAATGCTAATAATGCAGAACACTACAATCCATTTTCTTGTGTTACTTTTTCTCGCAAATGAATCGCCAGAAAAGCCTTTGTAAGTAGTTGAAATTTCTTCAGCAACGTAAAAAATTATATCTCTTTTCCTTAAGAACCATATACGTATAAGCATTACAAAAAATACTGTAGCTAAGGCGCAACAACTGTAAATCGGTGACGAAGCTTTATTTATATTCACTCTCAAAGGAATTAACAAGCAATAGAGCAGAACAATGTTAACAATAATTTCAATGTTTCTTAACAATTTTCGCTTACGTGGACTGTCTTTATAAATTCCAAACATGAGAATAGAAACAGAAAATAGCTTAAAAAAGAATGTGAAATCTTGCATCGGACTCCATTTGTTTGTAGACTGGAGATTTTTCACACGAGCACTTTCTTTAAAGCACGCCATTCTTCAAAATACTTTTTGCTTTTACACTGAATCACGTTAATTTATCTTAATCACATGCTTATAAATTCTATTAGAATATGTAATATATTAAAAGAACTTTATGTCTACTGTATCATTAAAGCTGCATAAATATTATAATCATCACCAGAAACAGAAAAAATATTAATAAAAAGTAACTGTTATTTCACTTAACAAAGCAGTTAAACAGCTTACTTAATCGTTTCTTAATCCTCATTTTTTCTCCAAAAACTGCTTAATTTTATATTCTCAAATATAAATTATTAATCATACATATTATTTTACACTAAAACGTGATCAGATATTCTCTGAGTCGTTGAAAAGAAAACTTGTATTTTATAATCTGATGTCACAGATTGACTTCTGTTTAATATAAGTTTAGTTCTAGTGAAAAATACATTACTCTTTTTTTAGAGAATTCTGTTGTATTGATAATTATTTTGCTATCCAGTTCCAAAATTCAAAATAAAAAGTCTAAAATTGCATGTATAATGAAAAATATATAAAAAGGCACTTTTTAAAAATATCGACAGAACATCATTAATAAATGTGACAGAAAAAAAAATATTTAAAACTTTTCTTTTAATATTTGTTCAAATAAAAATATTTGCCTTTCTTCATTGTTTTTTTTTTTTTTTTTTTTTTTTTTTTTTTTTAATATATATCATAAATATATTTTATTCATAAGTTAAATCCCTTAAAATTATTCCATTTTGATATATTCTTCGACCACATTTCATTAAATCATGGAAGCATTTGCGCAAGTGCTAACTCAACGAATCCAATGCTGAAATAGGGGTGACAGTCATCTGACTCAGAGAAAATGAGCAATAACAGATCGCGTAATTATTGGATGTTTTCCAAATTTCAAACTGTCGGCCAAGCTGGCATCCCTCCAACATTTTGGACGCGTCCTCATTGCTAGTTTTAGGATATGCGGCCGCACTATAAATCAGTAGTAAGTAATCTAAACATAATATCTGTAAGTCGTTAATTTTTAATGTCCGCTAAACATAACATCTGTAAGTTACTAATGTTTAATATTCTACTTACTTAGAACCAGACATTCGATTTGATGTAGTAGTATTCAGTTTTAATTAATTATATTAAAACTTTTCTGTTTTTTGCTTAAATTGTCTTTTACTGTGACATCCTACTAGTAAACTAATACATTAAACTATATAATCTAATAAACTTAATATATTAAAAAAGCAAAACCAATCGACAAAAATGTATATTATTTCCAATTTTTTTGCTTGAAGCAGAAAAATGGAAACTAAATGAAGATCTCATACTAATTATGAATATTACAATCCACAACGTTTTGAAAATATGCATAATATTAAATTAAAAAAAAAAAAAAAAAAAAAAAAAATACGAAACTTGAGTACATGTTAGAAAATGCTGGAAATGTAAATCCAGCAAAAATAGCTGCCAAACTTTCAGATTTTTAATTTAGGAATATCACCACTATTTCCACATATGTTTTCAACGTTTAAATAAACTGGAAACATTTATAAAAAATTTCGGCATGAAGTCTCCCTTGAAAAACGAGAGATTTATCATCTATAAAAATCCCGCATTTTTCATCTTCATTTATAGTTTTCTTTCCTAAATGAGTACAGCTTATTTACATTCAATTCCAACTGCAAAAGTTTAATAAATCTTAAAACAAAGCATCAGCACATATAAACAATATATTCCATACTTCTTATCCACATTTGTAAAACTCTTCACTTCAAACTAACCAATGATATGCCTAAAGTTGTCTATAACTTTCATTTAAAATTCTGTGAGATTATTTGTCATTTCTGGTGCCATTTACATTTGTTTTTTATTTATAAAATGACTTAGCTCAAAATATTGGATAAAAGACAAAGGCTTTTGAAAGCTTTTATTAAAATCAGCATGTCCTACGAAATATCGATTTGCTTAAAAGGCACCTCGTCATTCTTTATCTATAACAGCATTACTTGTTCCTTGATAATGTTGAATGATGATAATGCACGCCATATTTCTCAAAAGATTTTGAGGTAAATTCATGCATATAGTTTAAATTTCTTTTCATGTAAAAGTACAATTAGTAATGCTAAAAGCATTGATGAAAGAACTTCTTTCAGTCTCCGTCTATTATGTGTGTATTTCCTTCTTTCTAAAATAAATGTTTGTATTTTTTTGCTTCAAACAGACAAATAATAATAATAATAATAATAATTGATTTAAAATCCAGAGAAACAATAACGGTAAAACTTGAATATTTTTATAACACAGTCCTTTAAAAATATCTCATTACTAAAACTGTATAAAAAATAGCTTCAATAGAAACATGTAGGCACATTTGTAAAATTTCACGACAATTATATGTAGCTGTTGTTTGTGTATTATTTAAATTTGAATATCTACTCTTTGAGAAGATCCTGGGAAAAGTGTTGTTTGTAAGTTTCTTCCTAACTGTTTTATGTAATTAAAAATACACTGTTTTTTTTTTTTTTTTTTTTTTTTTTTTTTTATACGACGGAGGTGTGTTAGTTTCAATCTACGGATAAAGCGTTGTCGCCAGTTTTACGATGGTTGGACATTTATCGAACGCGAAAATTTATCGGAAATATAATTGAATAATTTGAAAGCGATGTTATAATTTGAAAAAAAAAAAAAAAAAAAAAAAAAAATCTAATAGTCCTCCGTATTGAACTAAGTTTTCCTTTTGCCAGAATTTCTCCATTTTTTTTTTTTTTTAAGTAAAAGTAAAGGAAAGAAAATTAATAATAATCAGTATCGAAACGGACAATATCGAGAAAGTTGAAAAAGCCCTTTTCCACACAATAATATATAATTTATTAATTGCCGTTAATTTGTTAATAATTTTTAATTGTCGCCAAAAATGTTTACGAGTTGATTTTATTTACTTATTTATTTATTTTTTTTATGAAAAGAAGTTCACGTGTAAATAATAAAACTGCTATAAAACTTTGCGAAATTAAACATGTATATATATATATATATATATATATATATATATATGGCTATAATGTATTTCATATAATTTAGATTATTACTGTAGGTTCACTTATTTCATTATTATTATTATTTTCTGATTTTAGTAATATTTACTCAATAACGTTTTTAATTTCAGTAATTGTCGCCAATGTATTTTACTGAAATAGGTATCATCGTAACATCATTGTCCTTATTAAGAAAATCTTGAATCCCGTGTTTTTACACACATTAAGTTCGTAATTTTAGGGACACCGAATGAAAACTTTAATTATTGTATAAAACTTTAAAGGTTAATATGGCATTAAATATTTTTTTCATTGAAGCAACTGTCTGTTTAAGTTTTTATATATTACCATATAATAACAGTTCATACATCAAGGAACAAAGGAATATTCTTCTACCAGGAGATAAATTTATTGAAGAAAAGTCATTAAGATGATATGTATGAATTTTGATCAGATTCACCAGTCTTACATTTTAGAAATCAAAGAACCACCCCTTTAGAATTTACAATAAAAATTTTATTATTTTTAATGAACAAAATGTTTGATTTACTACCTCGCAAGATTTGTAATTTATTCCTGAGTAATGTTAGTACGCATATCTGCCGATATTCTAATTAATATTCCGTAGTATTGTTAGAACCGCCTATTTTTCAACACCACTTTATTTTTAGAGTGAATTTTTACAAATTTAATTACGATTGAATAAATAGAAATGTTGTAGAAAAAATGGTAACGATATACGGAATATTGATTAGAACATAGATGCCAACATTTTAGTTTATTCCGGAGTATTTTTAACCCCGCCTTTTTTTCATACCACTTGTTTTTTAAGAGATTTTTTTCCTTATTTTATCGAAATTAAATAGTGGAGAATTTTTTTCTGTAATTAAAGTGGTGCGAAATAAAGGCTTGTTAAAAATACCCCGGAATAAATTAAAATGTTGGCATCTATGACTAGAATGTTGTCAGGTGTGTTAGCACCCGTCTTTTTTCACGCCCCTAACTTAAAAGAGCACTTTCATTCAAATTTAATCGCAATTACATATTGTAGAAATTTTTTATTAGAATTAGGGTGCGGTGAGAAAAATAGAGAACTAACATTACTCCGGAATAAATTATAAATATTACTAGGTTTGCTAATTGTACAGTCAGCCAAAAAAAAAAAACGCCACCCCCCCACCTAATTTCGCCGTAAGTTATCGTAGAAACATGCGGCTGGTACCTATCGATCTGTAATAACGTCTAGTTTTTAATGATGTAGTTAGATTTTGCTTAAGGGGTCATCTACATATTAAAACACGTATAAACTTCATTTTTTTGAATGACGACCCCTATTTTTGACCTCAAATTCAGATTTCTGAGATCAAGGCAGTTCGAAAAATCTACCTATTTATATACTTTAAATCAATTCTAAACAGAGTTACACGTGAAAATGTGTTAGGGGACCGTATATACATTTAGAAAAAATAAATCGTGATCTACAACCCAATATACATTATTTATTAAATTTCACACCGGAAAAAATGTTCAGAAATGTTTTTTTATAAAATAAAAAACGATTCAAATTCGCAGAACTTTCTGTGTTAGCTTATGAATTAAAAGATTTTTATTGGTTTCAATTTATTAAACATTGATTAGTTAAATACAATACTTCATATAAAAAAAATTAAATAGCTTGAATCATATGAACCCTACAATGTTGAATTACAAAAATCTAGATACCAAGGTAAAAGAACAACAGCAATAATGATAATAATATTAATAGCGGTTAAAAAAAAAAAAAAAAAAAAAAAAAAAAAAGTATTTAATATTTAAGAAAAAGAATTATCTACTTCTTAAAAGCAAAAACTGTTTTATTCAAGAGACAAAAATTTAAGTTAAAATACATGTATAATAATATATATATATATAATACATATACAAAATATATATATAAAAACAATTAATATCTACTAACTAACAATTATTGTCTACTTCTTGTTGGGTATATTTTTATTTTATACAGTAAGCCTCGCATGAAAGTGTTACTATAAAGATTTACATTTAATTTTAGGCGTACAAACCAACAATAGATAATATACAAAAATATAGATAACAAGATTTAAACTAAAATCTGAGAAAGGATATTTAACATTTTCGCGACCACTGATGTAGTTTCACATCATTTTGAAATCTGTAACTCCTTCAATGGGCGTTTCTTTCACAATTTGTGTGTTACGATATTTCTTAAGAATATTCCTTATATTCATATATATATAAACAAAATAGTATGAATACAAATACTTTCACTAGAAAGAGTATAATTATTGTGTATATTCATATGAAAATAAATATGGATATAGAAAAAACGGTTTCCTATTGCCTAGAACGAATATTCCCCGTTCTGCAGTCGTTTACTGTACTTGAATTCTTAATTTTAAATGCGTAAAATCTATATCTTTAAAGGTTATAAGACATATCAGTTAGTTTTAAATTCTTTTTCCGTGATAAATGTGTCGTCAGTTTTACGCCGTGATTAGAATAATCGAAAATAAATAATATTACATATTGCGACGTCATGCGATACAATTTAAAAAGCATAAACGGTAGAGTAAACGAATGCGAAAATGTCACAACAAGATTAAAACAGAGAAAATGTTTTAAAAAATCTGATAAAAATTAATTATATTAATTTAAAAGAAAGCAAAAATAAGAGTATTTTTCACTGCATATTGCTCTTTCAAATAATAATTCTTGTCCTACCGCATTTTCTAAATCATGATATATAACTTGAGATGCACGAATCCTAGAAAATTCAAGTTAAAAACAAAAGACAAAAGGGATAAAATAGAATTTTAGCTGTGAGAAACTAGAAAAAGTTATGTAATATTTAAGAACAAAGACTTAGCATTTCAGAATCGAGTAAACTCCTTTTTGCAGCAAAAGCCACGCCTTTACAGAATTTTTCTAAAACTTTACATTATAAAACAAAATTATTTTACATACTTCCAATTAAATCATTTAAATTTTGTCTTCAGCATTCAATGTAGTAAATGTTATTGACATTTATGCATACCAGCGTCACATATAGAGTCATATACGAGTATGCAAACTAGTTTGTTTTAATACTGTTTCCGCAGTATAGAGGCGGGGCTACATTTCTTTTTGAATTCTTTCCCAATCTCTTGCCTGCATTGCGATAATTTATTAAAAAATAAGCCAATTTGTATAATAAACATCGAAATGTTCCTTAGAAAACAATTATAATAACATAAAGGTAAATTAAAATAGTTTTTTGTCAAAATGTATAGAAATATTGACTCACAGCAGATACAAATTATAACAAGTGACGCCCCTCTAACAGCAGTAAAAAATGAAATATCACTGTAACTCAAAAAATAATATTTGGAAACCCATGTTTTTGATGATGCCCGTTCTATTCGTGCAAAAATTAACATAGGTCATAATTCATAATTTTTTCAAATATGAATTTATTAATAATTTTCATAATTCAAAAAATGTTTTTTTAGCAAAAACTTGCATGGAATATGTTTGGGTCACTTCATTCTAACAAATAAAAAAAACAGAATTTAAATATCATAATTATTTCGGAAGATATGATTTAATGTTTGTCACATTCATTTAAGATTAGCATCCCCAAACTTTGACAGCTTATAACTCTATGAAAAATTAAGCGAAATATATAAACTATACCATTTTCCGTGATGATTTGATCCAAGGAATTCAAATAAATTATAAAAAAGGGGGGTTACCATTGAAAAAAATGAAGTTGATGTCAGTTTTAATATGTAGACGACCCCCTAAGTAAAATCTAACTATAATATTATAAACTAGACGTTATTACAAACTGATCGGTACCAATCGCATGTTTTTACGATAATTTACGGCGAAATTAGGTGGGGGGGGTGGCGTTTTTTTTTTTTTTGGCTGACTGTACATCTTCTTTACGCCTATTGCTCTAACTTTGGCAAGAGCATAGATACCAAAATTTTAATTTATTCCGGAGTATTTTTAGCCCCGCCTTTATTTCGCACCACTTTATTTATAGAAATTTTTTTTTCCAAAATATCACTTAAATAAAATAAGAAAAAAAAAAAAAAAAAAAAAATCTTTAAAAAATAAGTGTTTATGGAATAAAGGCGGGTCTAAAAATACTCCGGAATAAATTAAAATGTTGGCATCTATGCAAAAGAAATCCCATCCCGACAAAATTTCAGTTTATAAAAGTTTTCACTGGTATTTTCGTAATTATATTTAGTAGTTATAACAGCAATATTTATTATTATTTTGTTTGCCGTATATTTTGAATGAATTCAACCATTTTAATATTGTTTTTTGTTCAAATACTTCATTTTCATAGTGTTTGTTCTCATGAAAATTTTATTAACAACATGTTCCTCAATTATATACTTATCTTATTATTTCTTAATCTTTGAATGAATATTCCTATCACTTTAAAAGTTTTAATGCATAATTAAATACATTTAATTATGCATTAATTTTTTAATTAATTATTAATTTTTTAGTAGTATAATTTTTCTGTAATATTGCAGATTTCTTAATAGGTTTTCAATTGATTTACATGTTTTGAGATGTCCAGAGCACGATTTCACTAGTTTTAAAAAATCTCTGTCTGTTCGTTTCTCTGAGTGTGTGTGTGACAAAGTAACTTCTTATCTCCAACTTAAACTGTAATAACATCGTAATGTAAGGTAAGGAAAGTAATATAAATATCACACTAAATTATTTTATTTATTTGAGTTTAGTGTTCTTCAATTTTAGTTCTCACTGTCTCACTCACTCTTTCTCTCTCTCTGTTTTCGTGAATTTGATTTTAAATAAGGACGACATGAAAGCAGGGTTTAAACTGCCGTTCGCTTTTTTTTTTTTTTTTTTTTTTTTTGCATTTTGCATTTTGCGAAAATATGTCCGACAGATTTTCGCTGAAAAGCAAAAACAAGATGATTTCACAAAATATGCCACCATAAAATAGAAATCTCGAATTTTATTAAAATATTTACTGACAAAACATTATGAAACTGCTGAAAAATATAGGGAATTTATTTATTTAGTATATTTTGACTTTTTTTTTATTTTCAAAATTTTAGATTTTACGCGCGAAAATATTTAAACGTATGTCAGAATTCGGGATCTGCTTCATAGAAATGCGAAAAAAATAATCGTGTACGTCGATATTCAGTTTTGAAATTAATGCGAATTTTTCCAATTAGTGGCAAAGTTATCATATTTTTTGTAGATCATCAGCGATAAAAATCCCTTATTTTAGTAAATATTATATATTTACTGAAATTACTGATATATATTTACTAATATTTACTATATATTTACTAGAATTATATATTTAAAAAAAGCAGAACTTCCATTGATTTGCGACAAAAATAATCCAGAATTTTAAAAATAAACTTTGAAAACAGTGTGAATTTCATCGATTAACAACAAAATAATTACGTTTTGAAATCATCCGCGGTAAATATTGCGTATTTCGAGAATCAGGCATGATAACAAGCATAAATTTTGTCAATTTACGGAAAATTAATCATATATTTTGGGAATTAGCTATGAAAAAGTGTGAGTTTCGCCAATTAGTGGCAAAATAGTCACTTTTTCCTGAATCATTGTCGATATAATTCCTTATTTCAACAAATATTGCGTATTTTAGCAGTCGGACATAAGTAGACGCACTGTTTATTTATTTATTATTAATTATTATTTTTTATTTTTTTTATTTACTTATTTTATTTTTTTTTATTTAATTATTTATTATTATTATTATTATTATTATTATCATTTGCGATAACAGTAATTGCATATTTTAGGAATCAACTTTGAAAATAACGTGAATTTCGCTGATTATCGGCAAATTAATCAAGATTTTGTGGACGACAACGATAAAAATCATTCATTTCAGCAAATATTGCGTATTTCGGCAGCTAGATAAGAAAAATGCAGGAAATTTGAGTAATTAGCTGTTTTTAATTTTTTTATTGCAGTAAAATACTCTAGATTTCGGCAACAGACCACGAAAATGTTACGCGGTGCTCTTCAAAGCCAGGGAGAACTGTACCCATAAGAATATTTAGTTCTAACATTTGTAATGCAGCTAACTCGTTTTAATCCATAACACATATAAAGGTAAAAATGATATCTTTTTTCTCCGCGCAGTAATGAAACCCTGTAATTCACATGTTTCGATTAGAGGTAACAGATTTTATATAAAGAGTGTGAAATCTGTGCATGTTAAAATAAAAGTAGCAAATCGTAATTTTAGATTCAAGTTTTTTTTTCCCTTATAGTATTTTTATAACCCCTCCCCCCCCCCCCACACACACACACCCTTCCGTCCTTCCCCAGAAAGACTTTCAAAAAAAAAAAAAAAAAAAAAAAAAAAAAAACTAAAACTAAAACACTGGTTGGTCAGTTTAGCTAAAATGCTAAAGAAAGATTTTCGCCAGGTTATCCCTGCATCAAAGACAACATTTCTTAAACATAAAACGAAAACGTGAAGAAATTAAAATAAATAATTAAAGAAAAACATGAGAAAATACTTATCAAGATTATTATATTATTTCCTCAGGCACGTCAATAAAAAATAATCTATAATTATTTTTTGAGGAATTAAAACAATAAAGATTTAATGCTATTATAAAAATAATTACGAAGTCTTAACTCAAGAAGGATAGATAAAATTTACTAGGTAAACACAATAAAAGTATTTATGTAATTATCTCTGCTTCATTTTTTTCTTTTCTTTTTTTTACGTCCATTGTTAGAATTTAGAAAGAAATAGATGGTGAAAAAAAAAAATCTTTGTTTTTATCCTGAAAATTAATTGAAATATTAAATTATTTAAATTTGGGAATTAATTAAAGAATTCAGTAGTACATTCCCCCCCCCCCCCGCTTTTCCACTATATACATTAAAACTTACAGCTTTTTTTTTTTTTTTTTTTTTTTTTTACATATTTCTCAAAAAAATATAAACTGAAACTTGATAATTTAAATTTTTTCTGCCTTTATTATAACATAATAAGATTGATTTAAATAAAAATAAAAAAATCTTTGTCTTAAATTATTTAAAGCTTGTTAAAAATTAATGAAAATTCTGTGTCAACAGTTATTTTATTTTTATTTTTTATTAGCTTTAGGTGTCTGTTAGATTACAAGCTGAACTATTTTATATAAAAACATGTTTTGAAGTATTAAAGGTTCTATATGGATTACTTGCAAAGAAAAAGCAATGTTTAAGGAAGAAAATAAAGGAACTGGCTTTAAAAAAATTTGTCTTGAATTTAAATTTGTTATAATAATTAAAAATTTAAAGCATTGGATTGAAGACTTTGTATAAAATTGGATTAAATAATTCTTTAAACATTCCTTAAAAGTTAATGTTACTTTAGTAACAGGAGACTTGGCGTTGGAATATTAAAACCAGAATAAACTAGTACGTCAGTACTACTACTACTACTACAACTACGTCATAAACCCTACTTTTAAATTTAATTCAGCTAAAATAATTTGTAGACCTAAATCCATTCACCAACTCGATTTCTTTGAAGCTTTTAATATTTATGAAAATTTTAAAAACCTTGTAAATTGTGATTTCGCTGTTCCCTATTTGTCTGATTGTTGGAAATATTACATTCAGTCCACATTTTCTTAATTTTTCTACTGTTTACACAGCTAACATTCCTAAATTCCTATTGGCCACACTCCGCACCATTCCCGTAATCCTATTGGTTGAACTAAATTCGTTCCCTGTCCTCTATATACGAGCACTTCTCCTGACTCAGAATTCTTTTTGCACTGAAGACGGTACGCTTAAAGCTATCAAAACAGCTGTATGCACCGTAATTTTTTTTTTTTTTTTTTTTTTTTTTTTTCGTTTCTGACGTAGTAGTTTATTCGTGTTTTAATGTTTTTTTAGTTGACATTTACCTGTTTATTTCTTTTTTCTGTATGCAGTTTCCTTACAAATAAATAAAAAGCAACATATTGCAAAAATATGTAGTTCTGGAAAATGTCTATGTATATTTATCTCATATCTACTAGAATCTTCTGTTCAAAATATTTATTTCTACAATAATATATGGAAAGAAATAGCTAAAGAGAAATTACAATGATTTGTGTGAAAATGAAAATTGAGCTTATAAATCAATTAGTGTGTGTTAGGTCTATTGGTTTTTCGAAAACTTCAAAAATAGGAGTTTAAATGATACCTAAAAAATGATTTTTAAATGCAAATTCTATTTTTAACTTTTTATTATTATTATTATTATTATTATTATTATTATTATTATTTGTAGAAAATATATCAGCATATTCCAGCAGATGACTTTTTGAAATTTACTGAAATATTTAATTAAATTTTAAGGTAGGAGGACAGTTAAAATTAGAAAATGATTAGCTGAACCAAATAATAATAATAACAAACTATTTTCTCTGTAATACATTTCGGGGAAATTTTTGATTTGGCATCTTTCCGATATTCATAATTTCTGCATTTTAAATGCATTCTTTCTTATTCTTTGGAATATAACATGGCTGAATTTTATATGTATATGTATGTGAAAGGTCTGAAAATTATTCTCGCAGTTCTTACGCTGCAGTGAACAGTATTTCTCATACTTACGTTTTACAATCTGGCGTAATAGTAAGCACTTGAAAAAATAATTCTTGCTTCTTTCTCAGCGGAAGAGCCATCCCCTCCACAGGGAATTAAAATTCTGATACCATATGTCTTGATTACCTCTATAAATGAATCCAAGACTGTCGCCAGTTGCCCATTAGATAGCTCTAGTGTGACATAAAACCCCTTCAACCTCATCTTCAATTTCAGCCTGTATTAATCTCATAGCATTATGTCGAATGTGCTGATTTTGTATAGCAGTATATGTATTACTTGGAAATAGGTTATTTTACACTTTCGCGACCGCTGATGTAGATACACGTCATTTGAAAATCTATAACTCCGCCTGTGGGAGTTTCTTTCGCAATTTGTATGTTATTCATTTCGTAAGAAAATACCCAATCAGAGTTCACAACTTTTATAATTTATTCACGAGCATTTTTAGTCCAGACTTCTTTTCGCACCAGAAATTTTGTAGGTTATTTCTCTTTAATATGTGACAACGATTAAATAAGAAGAAAATCATTTTTCAAAATTTCCGGTATGAAAAAGAGGCGGGGCTGAAAATGCTCGTGAATAAATTATAAAAGTTGGGAACTCTGTACCCAATATTCATGTTTATACAATCAGTATACTATGGATACAGATACTTTGATACGAAAGAGTATAATTATAACGTATATTCATTCCCCTAATATAAATGTGAATACAGATTTTTTTTTTTTTTTTCTGAAATATTACAACTTGGGAGAACAGCGCCCACATTCAGACCTTACCGTCAAAAAGACAAAAGCATTCGGTCGCGAAAGTGTTACACTTAGTCATCGCATGTTTTTTTTTCTTTTCGGCAGTAAGGTCCGCCTGTGGGCGTTATTTTCCCAAGTTATCATATTTCAGAACAAAATTTTCTGTATTCAGATTCATATTACAAATGGATATACATTATAATTATACTTTGTCTGATTAAAGTCTTTATATCCGTAGTATTTTGGTTGTACAAATATGAATATTGTGTATAGTTTTAAGAAATAAATGACATACAAATTGCAAAAGAAACGCCCACTGGCGGAGTTACAGATTTTCAAATAACGTGAATCTTTGTCAGCGGTCGCAAAAATTTTAAAAATCCTGTGTTCTGATGCTTAAATGGAAAATTAATAAATTATGATGAAACTAGTATGAAAAAGCTACACTACTGAGAAAGCAGCTTTCAACAGTATTGTCATTTGCATGTATATATATTTAGTAGTACATTAGTGCACAGAGGAATGTTTGTAAACTGTATTTTCCGTGTAATCTTTGTTTTCTTGCTTTGATTTGACTATTTAAAAAGGAAAAAAAAAAAAAAAAATGTGAGGGATTTTTTTTTTAATAAGTAAAGAATGACACTTGTGCTTATCAGTAAGGTAGCTTTCTGTAACTACGCGGAAAAATATGTATACACACACACACACACACACACACACATATATATATATATATATATATATATATATATATATAGGTTTGTCCCATAAGTCTGTAAATATTATAAAAAAATAGAAAAATTGAAGGAATCGGTAGAATTAAACGCGGTTTGCAAAAACTTATTCGGTGAAAGGATTTTTCTTTTTTCTTGTAAATAAAAAAATAATAGTTAAAATTTTCGACGATAGAGGGCACTGTTTGTGAGCAAACACACATTTTCCTGAAAAATTAAATTTATTTACATGCAAATATTTACAAGCATACAAATCCCTTTCTACGTGTCCACCTTTACCACAAATTACAGTTTACAAACGAGTTACGCCACCGCTGACTGTGGCTTCAGTTGGCGGTTCTTACTTGAGTGAAAAGATCTAAATCAATAATGCTTTATTCACGAAGCCATCATCGAAATTAAAACTCCATATATGCGCAAGTAAGAGTCAAAATAAGAAATAAGGTGCATTGAACTCAAAACTGCGCAATTTATTAGATTCTGATTTGTGTCTCACTTGCAGTAAATGACTGTTCTTAAAAACTACACAAATTTTTCATAAAATTCTATCTCAGCCAATCAAAAGCGTAGATGCAACATTTTAATTTATTCCGGAGTAATTTTTTTTTTTTTTTTTTGCCTTTTTTTCGTACCACTTATTTTTTAAGGATAATGTTTTTGTCATTTTATCGAAGCTATATAGGGGAGTGGGGCAGGTTGTAACAGTTTTTGGAAAATTAAGTATATTTTGAAATGTATTTACGTTTTCCTGTTCTTAATTCCTGTTTTCTATAGCATACATATTCATCTATCATATACATAAAAAAAAAACTTTCGTGAATTTTGCTAATTTTAGCACAAAAAATATTTTTTTTTCAAAATTATTTATTGTAACGGATACAAAGGGAAAATAAAAACGACAATATTTCAAAACGTTTTTTGTCATCAGTCACTTATCAATTTATTTAAAAAGGCAATTAATAACTAATATTAAATTATAACCTTCTTGGTATAATAACAATGGATTATATCAAATGGATTATAGTAAAATAAAGAGAAAATTAAAGATAAAATCAACATAGATGTCAATCTTAGAGTTGAAATTAATTCAAGCGAACGGTATTTTGTTCCCTCTCGTGCCTTTAATGTGTGCTCACTTATTGCAAATTAAGCATTATACCCATTCTTCTGCCACAGAGTGGGTTTAGCAGAGATCAAATTTTCCGCCTTTTTTTCAGGGCACTGTCATTAATAAGAAATTTCTGCTTTTATTTCTACCACTATTTTTACGCAATATTCTCTAATTGGTGATTAAATCGTGATTATAAATCGGGATTAAATAATCACGGCACTGCAATATAAAAACACAGAAAATATTTCTGTATAAACATAACAGTGGTAAAGAAGCCAGAAATATTTCATTTCAGAAAGTTTCCTGGAAATGGACGGGGACTTCGAGTTCTGGCTGTAGGCATCTCCACAAGCAACTCCTCTAACATGTTACAACTTGCCTCATTGTATGATTTTGGATACTTTGTTTATTTATAAAAATATATAACGATTTATACAAAAAATTAAACGGACATTTTATAACTCAACACACAGACTAAATAAATAACTATAAACATTTCTTTAAAGAATAAATTAATATACCTTTAATCAAAAT
Source organism: Salticus scenicus (assembly GCA_963930645.1). Lineage (NCBI taxonomy): Eukaryota > Metazoa > Arthropoda > Arachnida > Araneae > Salticidae > Salticus > Salticus scenicus. The sequence goes on along the minus strand of OZ005654.1, from coordinate 56,048,810 downwards.
TTACGAAATATTTCTTTTTTTTTTTTTCCACTAACTAGCTAAAATGAAGCACGTGTACAGAACTTCTTATTAACCATTTTTGAGGAGCACCGATTGTGCTTACCTTATAAACCGCGTCATAAGAATTATGTTTATAAAAATATTTAATCACATATGTTACAAACTATTTCGTAAATTGCTTGTTGCTTCTTACCTCTGTGACAACTAGCCCCACGCTCCCCTATTGGAGAAAATTTTTCTATAATTAAAGTAGTGCGAAATAAAGGCGGGGCTGAAAATACTCCTGAATAAAATAAAATATTGGAATCTATGCAAAAGATACATTTTTACTGTGACTCAGCGTTGCAAGATGTGGCCTTTTTTTCATTCAAATGTCACCAATGATTTTTAGAAGTGACATTTAACATACATAATAGACTATCAATCTTCGAAGTGATTAGACAGACGTTACAAATAAAAATTATTGGTGACTATTGAATAAAAAAAAAGCTAAATCTGGCAACCCTGCAGTGACTAGACTGCAGGGGAATATAAGTGATTTTATGAAACAGTGCGTCATTTGTTGAAACAAAAATCCTAAACTTCATTACTTTTCATTTTCATTGTAACTTTTTTTTTTTTTTTTTTTTTTTTTTTTTGTCATACATTAATAGGGAAAAATAAACTTGTACTGTTAAAAATAAAAGCCTCTATTACAAAAAAAATAAAATAAAATAAAATAAAATAAAAATAAAAATAAATAAATAAATAAATAAATAAATAAAATAAAGAACGAAAGAGTAAAAGATCTAGTAACTAGATTTGGGTTTGGAAAATTTCAAGTGTTGTTATTCTTCATGTGCAGTTTTAATAGTCTTTTTGGAAAAAATTTTGAAGTTGTTTCATATTTAATTGTAACGTGATGGAATATATACTTTACTGTGACAGAAAAATAAAAATATTAGAGTAGGAATTAGAAATATAATTAGTTTTATACGTTTTGCTATTATTTTTTGAACCGAATAAATAATTAAACACAATACAAAAATGTATTAAAACAATCTACACCGAGATACACCGAGCACTTCCTGAATATGTTATTACGTTAGTTAGAAATTCGTGTAATTTATAGCATATGTAACCTAAATACGAACAATATACATAAAATAATCTATTTAATATAAATCTACATTTTTTGGATACGTCTATTCAATTAATTTACGTTTAAATTTCCTTAAAGCAGAATTGCCAACTTTCATAATTTATCCTAGAGCATACTTAGTTCCGCCTTCTTTTCGTCCCAGAATATTTTGTAGAGCATTTCTCTCTAATCTGTAACAAATATTAAGCAAGAAGAAAATAATTCTTAAAAAATACTGGAATGAAAAAAATGCGGGAATAAATTATAAAGGTTAGCAACTCTGCCTAAAGCAATTTTGTTTACAAATTCAGTTCTTTGTAAAACTCTGCATTTTAACCATTATTTAAAAAATTTACATTTTTGCAGTTACAGATCACAAAATGTCTTCCGATTTTCTGTGTTTTAATTTTACATTTTATGTGCTTTTAATTTGTGAAATATGCCTGAATTTTAAATGCCTTTTAAAAATTTTTAACCTTTATTTCGTTCAATATTTCAAAAAGTAACTTCAGCCTTAATTCTAATCGTAGAACATATCTTTGTTTATGAAAATAATTTGAGTAAAATTCTGAGGAAATTTTGAAATAAAAATATTCAAAGATTTCATTTCAGTTTTAACGCCAATTTTGATTTATAATTCCAATATTCATCAATACAATCACACATTTTTGTAATTAATGCTATATTCTTTCTATTTTTCAAAACACAACATTTATTCTCGCATTATTTTTTAGAAAATATCAATGTTAAACTAAAAAGATATATGGATACTAATAAAATTTTAAAACTTTAATATTTCATGTAAGCAAGAATGAAAAATGTGTTCAACGTATAAAATTTAAACTTATCCTTTCGCATTTGCATTCTTAGATACATTTGCACATACAACGAGAAATTGGTAGACCTGCTAATTATTCTAATTTATTCCGTTATAATATTAGAACCCGCTTTTTCTTACACTACTTTATTTATAGTAATTTTCTGGAAAATAAACATTTACGATTAAATAATACGATAAATAATACGATATGATATGTTAGCACGTCATTTAATGACCAGAGATTCATAGATGATTCTTTCAAAAAATGTAATATTTAAGTATTTATGCAGAAGGTTTAAAAAGAATTTCCGTCATGTATAATATATGTCAAGTTTCAAAAATTTATTAACAATCTAATACCACATCAATAAACATTTAAAATATAATTAAACATTCTTTAATACTACTAATCACCCATGAAAAATTATTCAGATTTTTCTTGGATGACTTGCTCTAAATGTCTTGTAAAATATGATTATGCATATCCAAAATTCTCTCAACTCATCAAGCTTAAAAATAATCTTAAATAAATAATAACAATTAAAATTTTAAACCATTTTTCTGTTTTACAACAAAATCCTTTTAAAACTTGTAAAATCTATTAAGAATTTCAGAAGTTTAATTTAAAAACAACACAACTCTTCATTAACTAAACAAATGTATTGCTAGATAAAATATTTACTGCCTTTAAATTAAGTAATACTTTAATAATTATATAACTTAAATTCCTTTTTTAAAAGCAATTACAGAACTATGAAGACAAGAAATTTTAGCAGCGTAAATTATTATAAATATTTACCATTATCAATGCTAATATTATCTATTAATCTAATGTTTCGTCTCTAAAATTTTCAGCTTTGTATTAAAGCAAATTATGTTTTTAAATATTTGTCTAACTTTCTAATTAACATTAATATATTGTCTAAGAATATAAAGGTTTAGAAAAGAATCTGTTAATAAACATTTGCGATTATTCACAATGCCGCATAAAAATATAAATGGCTCTTTTAAGATAATATATATATATATATATATTCAAAATAAATCCTTTTACATTCTTTATTAGATATAAGAGCTTTAACATAAAATGAAAGCTCACATTAATTTGATTTACGTGCAATTTCTATAAAATTAAAGAATTAAGAATCTCGTTAATAAAGAATAAAATATTAACCACATCATATTTGACAAACAACTTTCATCGAAATTATAAATAAAAATCTGGAGTGACTCCACTCGACTTTCCGAACATTGAGTAACTAACAGTTTTGTAGATAAAATAAAGAAAGAGGAGTTGCTAAACAAACAAAAAAGAGAAACCATAACAGAGTGTTTGAGTATTTTTCTCCATATATCACACGAGGTTTTATTTAACGCTACTGAACTTTGAGCCCTTAGATCATAAGGATAAAGAATTTTTCTTTGTGTCCCTGTAAGAAAACTGTAAGTGCTAGATTCACCAAAATCTATACAGTTGGTTCAAATGTGACCTATAACATGTGTACAAATTCTTTGCTGAGATTAATAAGGCATTTAGACGCTATCACACTTTCAAAAATTTGGAAAAGAATTTTTCTTTGTGTCCCTGTAAAAAAACTATAAGCGCTAGATTCTCCAAAATCTATACAGATTGAGTATCTGTGACCTATAATATGTTTATAAAGTTTTTGCTCAATTGAATAAGGCATTTAGATGCTATCGCACTTTTAAGAAGTTGGTCCCTTGGCCATAATGATAAAGAATTTTTCTTTGTGTCCCTGTAAAAAAACTATAAGTGCTAGATTCACCAAAATCTATAGGGTTCGTACTATGGTGACTTACAATATACGTACCAACTTTCAGCTTATTCGAACAAAGCGTTTAGACGCTAGCGTGTTCACTCACAGACATACACACATACATACACACATACATACACACATACATACACGCATACATACACACACACATACATACATCATCGTAAAAATAGTGAAAACGGACTCGTTGGATCTCGAAACGTATAGAAACATCAAAATCTCGAATTCGGATTTTTGACATGATTACAATACTTTCCTCACTATAGTGTTCGGAAAGTAAAAATATAGGTTCACATGGGTTAAGTGTAACTATGGGGTAAGTGTAATCTCGCTTCATAACTCAACTGATAATCTGAATTAGGACCTAATAATTATTATATCCATTTGTTTGGCACTTTCTTTCTTATATTTATCCCACAGACTTATTATCACTGGCGACGGGATAATGGCAACTTTTATATCCGTGGTGGCAAAGATCACGCGCAAAAAAAGTCACTAAACACTAGGCACTACAGTAAGCCAAACTGGCCAACATTGAAATATTCTTGCCCAGCTGTAACTCTGCGTTCTCTTACACAGACGATATCTTTCCATATTTTACAAAATTCTTTTTAAAATTTATATTTCCCTTACAAAATTAGATTGTTTTGAATAAAAAACATATTCTATCGCAAGCAATAATTGTTAAATATTCTGCGAAAGGCTGTAAGGAATGTTTCGTCAAGGAAGCAGCTATTACATTTCACAGGTAAGATTTTTACTTTCCGAACACTATAGTGAGGAAAGTATTATAATCATGTCAAAAATCCGATTTTGAGATTTTGATGTTCTATACGTTTCGAGGTCCCCTGAGTCCGTTTTCGCTATTTCTATGATGATGTATGTAAGTGTGTGTGTATGTCTGTGAGTGAGCACGCTAGCGTCTAAACGCTTTGTTCGAATGAGCTGAAAGTTGGTACGTACATTGTAAGTCACCATAGTACGAACCCTATAGATTTTGGTGAATCTAGCACTTATAGTTTTTTTACAGGGACACCAGGAAAAATTCTTTATCATTATGGCCTATGGGACCAAATTTTTAAAAGTGCAATAGCGTCTAAACGCTATTAATCAGAGCAAAAAATTTGTACACATATTATAGGTCACAGTTGCACGAACTGTATTGATTTTGGTGAATTCAGCACTTACAGTTTTTTTAAAGGGGCACAAAGAAAAATTCTTTATCATTATGGCCTATGGGACGAAATTTGTAAAAGTGCGATAGCATCTAAACGCCATATTCAATTGAGCTGAAAATTTATATGAATATTATAAATCACTGTTGCACTAACTATAAGCATTTTGGTGAATCTAGCATTTTTAGGTTTTTACAGGAACACAACGAAAAATTCTTTATCATTATGATCCATGGGCTCAAAGTTCAGTAGCGTTAAATAAAACATCGTGTAATATATGGAGAAAAATACTCAAACACTCTATTATGGTTTTCTCTCTTTTGTTTGTTTAATAACTCCTCTTTCTTTACTTTATCTACAAAACTGTTAATTACTCAATATTCGGAAAGTCGAGTGGAGTCACTCCAGTTTTTTTTTTTTTTTTTTTTTTTTTTTTAATTTACTTTTTCGTACTTTTTAAGTAATTACTTTTGTAAAATGATTATAATTGCAATACTTATTTCGCTAAATTAAAAAATAATAATTGCATGTATTATCTGAAAAAAAGAAAATACAATATTGTTTTCGTAATAATTTATGGAAATGTGTACTAAAATGGTATGTACTAAAACCTAACCAGTTCGAATACAAGTCAATCAAATATAAAGTTTCGTAAAATCCTGTCTATTGTTTCTTGAGATACAATGAGCACCACACCAAACCCGTTAAGCTTGGCCGAGCCCACAGATTATCATACAGATAGGACACTGAAGCTAAAACGCGAACCGGAAATATAGTAGCACCACTAGTGTCAACAGAGGGGAACTACATGTGTTAATTCTACATAAATAGCATCTTAGATCGAAAATTGTTTTTCTATTTCGCGAGTAGTTAGTAGCAGGTTAGTATGGGAAGTTTTCTTTTTCTTCACATTCTATTGTTTTTGAATTCACAAAATTATCCTCAAAACATTCACAGCTATTCTTCTAAGAAATAAAAATTATTTTTTATAATGTTTAAAAATATGCTTTGTGAAACATATTCATATTCAAGTACAAATTAAAATTACAAACTGTAATTCTGAAATAGCAGTATGAAATCATTAAATATTTAATGTTGCTTGGTTTAAATAATACAAAATGCCTTAAAATGAAAAAAAAAGTTTTTATTTTATGTATATTTTCAAAGTTTATTTTCTTAATATTTAGCACTTGCTTCTTAAAATAAATTGCTTTTGACAATCAAGTTTGTAAACAATAATACAGTTGCCAACGAAAACGTATGTGCAGTTTTCTTTCCTTCACTTTTTCTACTACTTTTAAATTTACAAAATCATAACATTCACAGCTATTTTCTAAGAAATAAAACTAATTTTTATTATGTTTGAAAATAAATTTTTCCAAACACATTCGTGTTCAAGAGTACAAATTAATATAACAAACTGTAATGCTAAAATAGCAGTATGGTATGAAATCTTAAATATTTAACATTGCTTGGTGTAAATAATGCAAAATGCTTTAAAATGAAAAAAAAAAAATTCTGGTTTATGTATATTTTCAAAATTTATTTGCTTAATATTTAGTACTTGCTTCTTAAAATAAATTGCTTTCGACAATCAAATTCGTAAACGATAACAAAGTCCAAACGTAAACATCAATAAATGGTCAGTCGGTTGGATGTTGGGTTTAACGTTGCACTAATATTACGATATGAACATAGATACAATAAAAATAAGACGAGCGATTGCGTAAGCTGGAGAGCTCGAGAAACTTACAGCCGTTGACAATAGGGTCGTTGCAGTCAAATTACGGTTACCGAAGAATATACGGGAGTGTCCTATCTGTATAATAGCCGAGCCCAGGCAGGTAGTGGCTGTCCAAAGGTTTCTGAGATACAACGTTAAAAAGTGGTAACACACACACAGACTAGACATTTTCTTAAATTCGTCAAATCGTGTTAAGCTTTTTGAAAACGTGTAGATCCATTAAAAAACGGAAAAATATTTTTAGGAATCTAAAAATTTTCTTTTTCCTACATGAAATAAATTAAAAGTATATAATATTATTGTCTTTTTTAACTGTTCACTAAAATGATGCCTCTTGTCTTTGTGAATAAATACTCGTTCATGTAAAAGGTTTTCTTTTAGCAAAAAGTACTTTTTAATGTTACATTAAATGTCATTTTAATACGTTAACTTTTTACCCCAAAACGCCGTTTTTCAAGATTTTTCTCTTTCTTATATCATGCCACAGAAAACGGATTTATATGAAAGATTTCAACTATTTTTCCCCCAAAAAGTCCTTATAAATGTGCAGTGAGGAAGTTTTCTTACTTCATGAAAGATGACGGTAATTTTTAAAGTCGTCTAGGAATGTTGAAATCTGGCAAAAGTATAACTATTTATTTATTACTACAAATATTTCTTTCCGTTTTTATTGTCTCTGAATATAATGAGATCAGAAAAAATTCAAAACATTTTACTAATGTAAAATATTTTACCTGTTCTTTAAAAGAAGAAAAAAATAATTTTGTTGAAATAAATAGGATTGCGGCAATTATTGTTTTTTAATTAACAACTCCGCTTGCCAGAGGTTTTTTCCTTTTTCTTTTGTTTTACAAGTGGTTTATTTAAAATTATTTTTTTTCCTAAAAGAAACTAGATACTATAAACAACTCTACAATCCTCACATTGACAATCTTGACATTCTTAAGGGTACACTTCACCTAATTTGACCGGCAGTCTAAACCCAGGTTATTGTATAGCGAAATTTATTTAATAAATTACTCATTATTTATCAATTTATTTATTTTTAATTCATTTTCACACTTAGAAAATTCACAGCCATTAAAATGTTTTTGGGTTTCCAAAAATTGATTTTTAAAATTTTTAATATTTTATTTTGAAGCTATAGTGTGTAAAAAGTGCTCTCAGTCATTTTTTTATTTTATTTATTTATTTATTTATTCTTTTTTTTTTTTCATTTTACAGCTTTAAAATGAAATAATAAAGTTTAACTGAATTAATTTTTTCCTTGCAACCATGTCAAACTATGGAATGTAAAAATGGTTAATTTTCAAAACAATTTTCAATCTGTTGTAATCGCGAGCTCAAAATCAGTGCCAGGCAAAAGTAATAATTCATTTTGTGTGTTTCCCGTAGTGTTAAGTTATTGGTTTGTATTTTTTCTGTGCGTTCCATATATAATTCAAAAAGTAAGTTAACGGGCCTCTTCACTCACCGTCGCCGGAAGCCCGAGCCAATGTTATTATATGGGAAAATTTTCTTTACAAATAACTTATTCACTAATACATATTTTTAAACTCCGTTTTCACATTCAGAAAATTCCCAACTGTTAAATTGACGGACTTTTTTTAAAAATGTATTTTTTTAATTTTTAATATTTCATTTCGAAATTGCAAAATGAAAAAATTTCACATATTGAAAATTCGTATTTTGCAGCTTCAAAAAAAAAATAAAAAAAAATTAAAAAAAAAAAAAAATATATATATATATATATATTGAAAAGGTGCGTCAATTTAACAGCTGGGAACTTTCAGAATGTGAAAACAGAATTTAAAAATATGTATTAGTTAATAAGTTATTTGTAAAGAAAAATTTCCCATAGAATAACATTAGTTTCGGCTTCCGGCGGCGGTGAGTGAAGAGGGCCCTTAAATATATCGAATATGAAAAACACATTTTTGCATATTCGATAGTTTGACTTGTTGCAAACACAGATGCAAAAAATAACATTGAAGTTTAAAACATAAAAAATACATCCTGACTTTAAATGTCACCTTTAACCAAAAGGGAAAAGCTTTGCATTTCTTATAATGTATTTAACGACAGCGGTAAAAATGATATCGCAACTACAGAAGTAACGTTATCAACATTGTTTGAAATTAATTTCAAATTGATAGGCAACAATTAATTTGTACTTAGACAAATAAACTATGCATAATTAAAAAATAGGTCGATTTCTAAAGAAATCAACCTAATATGACAATAATTTACTCCCTGTTCCATGTAACGATTGTTTCAAAGCTCATTTTTACTTGTCATCATTTGATTTATTATTACACCATATGTAACTAATCCTCCTGTAGCTGTTAGCATTAAACTCTTATTAATGTTAAACATTTGCCATCCCGTCATATAAATTTCAGTTGAGTTACTATTGTTCAGAAACACAAGTATCAATGACAATAGGTTGGCTTTAGAAAACTAAAATATTTTAGATAAACTGCTTATAAATTTCCTGATATTTTCAAATGCTTCTTCTGATATCGTGGATACATTTGAAGCACAAAGCGATAGACTAATCACTAATACAAATTCAAGAAATAACATGAAGTTACAAGCATGAAATATACTTTCTGACTTTCAATGACAAATAAACTATACATAATTAAAAAAAAATATAATAATAATTCACTCCCTGTCCCATGTAACGATTGTTTTAAGGATCATTTTTACTTGTCATCATTTGATTTATTATTAAACCGTATAAAACTCATCCTCCTGCAGCTGCTAACATTAAACTCTTATTACTGTTAAACATTTGCCATCCCGTCATATAAATCTCGGCTGAGTTACTGTTGTTTAGAAACATCAGCATCAGTAACAATACGTTAGCTTTCGTAGATTGAAATCTCTCAGATAAACTGGTTATAAGTTTTCTAATGATTTCAAATGTTTTTTTCTGATGACATACATACATTTGAAGTAAAAAACGACAGACTAGTCACTACTACAAATGCAATAATTAACATTGAGTTCTCAAGCATGAAAAATATTTTCTGACTTTCAAAATCACCTTTAGCTGTTGTTTAAAATACTGTAGTGAAAGAAGTTAATAATGAGTGAAAGAAGGAAATAGTGTTATCATCATTGTTTGAAATTGATTTCAAATTTGTAGGCGACAATTAATTTGTATACTTAGACACATAAACTATGCATAATTAAAAAATATAACAATAACTAACTTCCTGTTCCATGTAACGATTGTTTTAAGGATCGTTTTTACTTGTCTTTCATCATTTGATTTATTATTACACCATATGTAACTAATCCTCCTGCAACTGTTAATATCAAACTCTTATTAATGTTAAACATTTGCCATCCCGTCATATGAATCTCAGTTGAGTTGCTATTGTTCAGAAATACCAGCATGAGGGATAGAAGGTTAGCTTTTGGGGAATGAGATCTCTCAGATAAACTGTTAATAAGTTTTCTGATGATTTCAACTGTTTTTTCTGACGACGTGGATACATTTGAAGCACAAAACGATAGGCTAGTCACTACTACAAATGCAATTACTAACGTTGAAGTTTCAAGAATGAAAAATACTTTCTGACTTTGAAAGTTGCCTTTAGCCAAAATAGAAAAGCTTTGAGTTTCAAATAATGTAGTTATTGACAATGAAAGAAGTGATATCGCAACTACGGAAGTAACGTTATCGACATTATTTGAAATCAATTTCAATTTATTAAACTGATCAATCCTTTTCATTAACAAATCTCCCGTTTCATTTCCCGAATTTGAAATCATATTACTGTTCAATATTCGATTCTGGTGTGATACGTTTGATAAATTTATATCACTTTTAGTATCTTTTATCAATTTGCAATCTTTCAAAAGTTGCTGACTAAACTGAAAAAACAACATTTTAAGAAATGTGTAAAATATACAACAGAACAAAATAGACAATAAATACGTTAAATAACCTATACAGTTATGAAATATAAGGATTAACCCTAGTATTTGTCTGCATATTTTGCTATCCAACGATAATAAATTCAAATCTGCAGCGATCACACTTTTATACGATGTACCTTGATTATCAACATAAAGCTGATAAATTTCAGTAAGGCTCGTGAAAATAGCAATAACAATGCTAATAATGAAGAACACTACAATCCATTTTCTCGTGCTACTTTTTCTGGCAAATGAATCGTCAGAAAAGCCTTTGTAAGTAGTTGAAATTTCTTCAGCAACGCAAAAAATTATGTCTCTTTTCCTTAAAAACCATATACGTATCAGCATTACAAAATATACTGTAGCTAAGGCGCAACAGCTGTAAATCGGTGACGAAGCTTTATTTATATTCACTCTCAAAGGAATTAACAAGCAATAGAGTAGAACAATGTTAACAATAATTTCAATGTTTCTTAACAATTTTCGCTTACGTGGACTGTCTTTATAAATTCCAAACATGAGAATAGAAACAGAAAATAGCTTAAAAAAGAATGTGAAATCTTGCATCGGGCTCCATGTGTTTGTAGACTGGAGATTTTTCACACGAGCACTTTTTTTAAAGCACGCCATAATGACTTTTGCTTTTATACTGGATCACGTCGATAATGTTATTATGTATATATATATATATATATGACTGATTTATCTTAATTACATGATTATAAATTCTATGAAAATATGTAATATTTTATATTTGTTGTGTTACTAAAACTGCTCCAAAATAGGTGATGGTATTAATAAAAAGTAAAACTTATTACACTTAACAAAAAAGTTAAATAATTTTACTTATCGTTTCAAAATTTTCATTTATTCTCTAAAATTTGCTTAACTTTATCTTCAAATATATATTATCAAGCATACATACATATCGCTTTGCACTAAAACTCGATAAGTTATTCTCTTTGCTGTTGAAAACAAATTTTATATCTTACTATATCTGATGTCGCAAATTTCTTTCTTTCATAGTATGCTTAGTTCTAATGAAAAATGCATTAATTTTCCTTTCAGAATTCTGTTACATAGATTACGGTGTGTACTTGTCAATCCAGTTCAAAAACAACAAAAAAAAGTTTAAAATTGCATGTAGAAGTGAAAAAATAAATAAAAAAACATTTTTTGAAAAAATCGATTGTGCATCATTAATAAATGTGGCACAAAAATATATATTAAAAAAACTTTCGTGTAATATTTGTTAAAACAGAAATATTTACATTTTTTCGTTACTTTTTATTTAAAATATCAGAAGTATTTTTGATTCATAAGTTAAATCTCTTAAAATCATTGTATTTTGATATAAATCTGTAGTAAGTAACATAAACATAACTGCATGAAGTTTAATGTTCTATTTACTTAGACATTTTATTTCATGTAAATTAGTTGTATTCATTTTTAATTGATAACAATAAATTTTTATTGCTTAATTTATTAGCCTATTATCTACTTATTAGTTTATTTATTTTTTTTAATTCTCATTTACTATCATATCCTATTAGTAAACTGATATTAAAATATATATTCTAGAAATCTCAATATAGTATGAGTAAATCAAAATTAATCAATGAAAATGTACATTATTTCCATTAGTTTGTTTAAAGAATAAAAATGAAAGCGAAATATCGATTGTACATTAACTAGGAATATTACAATCCACAGCTCTTCCGAAAACAAAATGCGTTATAATACATAAAAATAAAGCATGGAACTTCTATTACATATTAGAAAACTTTGAGAATTTCAAACCAGCAAAAGTACAACATTTTTCATCTTCATTTTCTTTTCTTATTTGAAACAGTGTCGCTGATATACATATTCTATCCCAACTGCTGAAGATAAATCAATCTTAAAACAAAGCCACCAGCACATAAACAATCTATTTCATGTTTCTTATCTACTTTTTTTTCAAACTAACGTTCTACGTTCTCTTTACTTCAAACTAACCCGTGATATCCACAAATTTGTCTATAGTGTTCATTTCCCATTCTGTAAGATTATCTGTCATTTCCGCTGGCACTTTACACTTTTTTTCTAATATATAAAATGATGTATTACAAAGTACTGGATAAAAGATTCTGTTTCAAAAGGTTTTTAAAACCTTTTATTGAGTTCCAGCTAGAGTCCTGCATCGGGTCGGGTAACCCGATTTTACCCGAACCCGACCCGACCCGCGGGTCGGGTTCGGGTCGGGTTGACAGAATTTTTTCTCTTGCGGGTCGGGTTCGGGTCGGGTTGACTGATCTTTTTTTCGTGCGGGTCGGGTTCGGGTCGGGTTGACTGAATTTGTTTTCTTGCGGGTCGGGTTCGGGTTCGGGTCGGGTTTGGTTTTCAACAAGTCGGGTCGACTTGAGAACACCTTTCAAAATATTTTTTACAATTATAAACATAAATTTATAGGCATGTTTACAACTATGTAACTAATTTAAACATTCTGCACATACTAGACATGTATCGGTTGGTTGTTTGGTTGGAGGATTTAAGGCCGATTGACTTCAGATGTGTCCTAGGCCTATAGGGGGAATGCCCTCCGTTTGAGTCTTTCTAATGGCGCTGCTACACAGCGATTTCCACAATTACAAGGAAAGCAATATCTCATGTTCTATTGTGTATCATCAAACAAAACTTAATATGTGAGAAGGTGAGATTATGAGACATTATGCTGACTCAGTTTGAATGCTTGTACGGCCAATAGGTGGCGTTGTTTTACTGCAAATTTCATCGATAACAGGATGGCTATATGCTATATCTCAACTTCTATGCCATATAACTGTACGAACCATGATATGTGAGATAACCGTTATAAAAACGCATTGTTTAAGAAGTTATTTATAGACGATAAACTGTCTCTCTTTGGATATTTAGTGTTTCCCTAAGATGAAAATTATTTGCATTCATCACGTTAAACTTTTTAATGATAGTTTTAATAAATTATTCGCTCTTAGTGAGTTTGACAGAAAAATATAGAAGAATGTCTTGTGGTGGCCACAACATACTAGTATTTTTTATAATGTACCAACTGTGTGACAATGAAAATTTACTTCATTTTATGTCATGTTATATCATTTTACCTTGTTTTGCATGATTTTTAGATAAATAAATAATGTTGATTTATTTTTCGGGTTTCGGGTCGGGTTCGGGTTAGATAAGTCGGGTTTCGGGTCGGGTTCGGGTCGCAAAAAATTCTCTGTTGCGGGTTCGGGTCGGTTTTCGGGTTGATGAAAAGTTTTTTGTCGGGTTCGGGTCGGGTTTCGGGTTGAAGAAAATTTTTTTGTCGGGTTCGGGTCTGTTTTCGGGTTGATTTAAAATTCATCTGTCGGGTTCGGGTCGGGTAAAACCCGACCCGCGCAGGACTCTAGTTCCAGCATAAGTCGCATTTAATATCGATTTGCCTTAAAGAAACTTTGTCACTCTTTATCTATAACAGCATTACTTATTCCTCGATAATATTGAATGATGATAATGCACGTCATCTTTCTCCAGAGAAATTGTGGTAAATGCACGCATGTAGGTAAAGTGTTTTTCGTGTAAAAGTACAATTAGAATTGCTAAAAGTATTGGTGAAAGAACTTCTTTCAAGCTCCGTCCATTACATATATTTTCTTCTTCTTTCTAATATAAATGCGTGTAATTTTTATTTCAAACATACAAATAATAATGATAATCTGATTTAAAATCCAGAAAAATGATAACGGTAATATTGATTATTATTATTTATTTATTTATTTATTTATTTTAACATAGACGTATAAAAATATCTCACAAAGAAACATTCAAACGGTGTCGTCTTCAAAAAATATTGAGAAAAAAATATATCTGATTCTACTATTTCTAAAACACCAGAAAGTGAAAAAAAATATCGGCTGAAATAAATTACAGCGACCACAAAAAATTATCAAAATTAAGCATATTTGGCGATTTCACATTGTTAGGCGATTGATTTTGAGTACTTGGCGGAGAAACAAAACACGTTTCTGTTCGTACAGTCTGTAACAAAAGTGTCCGAACACTAGCAAAAATTCCTATGTAAAAAAAGCACGCTCCATACGGTTTTGTTAAATAAATCCTTGTCGAATCCTGTTCTTTTACAGTGCAAGAACATGATTCGATAAAGATTTATTTAACAAAACCGTATGTGAAGTGTACTTTTTTTACATAGGAATTTTTGCTAGTGTTCGGACACTTTTGTTACCGACTGTAAACGGCAATCTCGGTGCTAGCGAACTGAACGCCTAACAGCGCTAAATCGCCAAATATGCTTAATTTTGATAATTTTTTGTGGTCAATGTAATTAATTTCAGCCGATATTTTTTTTCCCTTTCTGGTGTTTAATGAAGAGTAGAATCACCTATATTTTTTTCAATATTTTTTAAGACGGCACCTTTTGAATATTTCCTTGTCAGTACACTGAATCTAAAAGAAGTATAGTTTCAACAGAAACATATGCACACAGTTGTAAAAATTCGCAATTGCTTTATGTAGTTGTTGCTGGTGTATTGTTTAAAATCATCTACTTTTTGTAGAAGATTTTGAGATAAGTGCCTTCCAGAGGTTTCTTCTTAACAGTTTTTATGCAATTAAAAATACTCCGATTTTATTTCATTTCTCATTTTTGATATTTTCACTTAATAACGTTCAATTTCAGTAACGTATTTTAATGAATTTGAGTTTTACTGAATCTTTTTTATTGAAATATATATCATTGTAAAACAATACCATTACAACTATCAGGAAAATCTGGAATCCTAACTTTCATCCCAACATATACTAAATTCGGGACTTTAAGGATATTGGGTGAAAACGGTAAGTACCATAAAAATATTCGCAATTTTAAATGCTACAATTATATTAAACATTTTTTTCTTTGAAGCAATATGTGTACTAATTTTGACATGTTACCATATAACGTCATTCGATACTGATAGGAGCGAGGAATATAGGATGCAAAAATATTGAAGAAAAATCACTGACAGGGTTCTTAGAAACCCATCCTCTTTTTTTTTTTTTTTTTTTTTTTCTTTTTTCTTTTTTTTTAATGACTTTCCTCTTGTATTATTGAACAATAAATTTGGTTTTAAATTTATAGGTCATATTTTTAAACAAAAATTGCTCTACAAAATTAGTGGTAGAGAAAATCGAGGAAATTCAAGGACTGAACTGGTTCTGATTGAGATGATGTGTATTAATTTAGATCGGATTTACCAATTTTACATTGCGCAGAAAGTTTTTTTGGTGTCTTAATAAAAAAAAAAAAAATTAAAAAAAAAAAAAAAAAAAAAAAAAAAACGAGCGACATGTTTGATTTGCTGTTTGGTTTCATTTGCTGTAATACATGTTTGATTAATTCTATATATTAAAACCAAGGAAATCTTCAATGTCTTGAACGCCAAAGAGAAAGAATCGGAAAGCAGCCAGCTGTTTTGATAGCATTTAGCATACCTGTTTCAGTGCAGTTTCATGTTCCCTGAAGGTGGTACGCTAAATTTGTGATGATTGCGTTGCAGCCTCAACTACAAGAATTTCATCAATCCTATTGCTATGGGTGTGAAACTTGAATTAAGAACTAGAATTTAAAGTTTCCATCATAAAGATTCATAAAACCGGTCAGTAATCACTCCAATAAGCCCTCCAAACAGCACATTCTACGTCATTTTGAAGTAAACTTCCTTAAACGATTCACTTAATTTTATACCAATACTTATTCTAAAATTACTTATATTCAGTTTCTTATTACTTCTGCAAATTCCGTAAATCCTGTTCTTAATTTGAAAACCAATTCTCCAATAGCTAGAGACACTCTACACCAATTTTCTTTTACCTCTAGTCGACCCTTCTAAGTTCAGCCTGATATCTCATCCAAAATATTCCACCTGATCCTGGATCTGTGATGTTAAAAACATCACTTTTTTCTAAATTTTAAAATAAGATCGTTTTTCTGCACTTAAATGCATTGTATCTCTTAGCTGGCTCAACTCACCCTGTAATGTTTGCTTTACTGCAATTCACACACAGGAGAAAATTTGGTTCTTCTTTCCTAGTGGTGATGTCATCTCACACCATTCTGAGAACCAATAGGGTGATGGTTCTGACCCCACCTTCTGTTATCCCGGCAATGTGATGTTAAAAACATCACTTTTTTCTAAATTTTAAAATAAGATCGTTTTTCTGCACTTAAATGCATTGTATCTTTTAGCTGGCTCAACTCACCCTGTAATGTTTGCTTTACTGCAATTCACACACAGGAGAAAATTTGGTTCTTCTTTCCTAGTGGTGATGTCATCTCACACCATTCTGAGAACCAATAGGGTGATGGTTCTGACCCCACCTTCTGTTATCCCGGCAATTTTAAATTCAGTTGAGTTTGAGCAGTGCTCCAGATAGCAGCATGGGTAAGAAATGATTGGTTATATTCTGTTTTTATAGGACTGTGACTATTTTATCATTTTGGAGAGAGAGTGCCTACTTCATAACAATATGTGTATATCAGAAATTAATTGTTGCATATTTAATTAAAAAAAAAAAACAATATCTATTTTTTTAATGTCCTATTTAATTTGGATTTGAAAATAAATAAAATTTTGATTCAACAGTATGACTTGCTTGGAAATATTATTTGGTTCTGCATTTTTCTTATTTGCAGCTTTCTAACAATCAAGTGAATTTATTCTTCTTTTCTCTTATGTAAATAAAAGTATTTGGATATATATATAGACATTCTGACCAAAAGAACAAAAGGGTTAGCGGCCAAAATGTAATGTAACGATCATGTACGCCATGAGGTCTTTGATCCTCACTAAGTAACTTCTGTTGCTAATTAAAATTAAAAATATGAATAAAAAAAATAAAAAAAATATATAAAAATATGAAAGTAAATGTAATATTAACACCACAGGATCCAGTTAATGACCTTCACTTTCTCAACTCAATACTTCTAACTCAACTTGACGTTAACACTTGATACCCCTTCCAATAATAAATTCAACTAGCGATCTTCACTTTCTCAACCCAATATTTCTAATTCGACACCATCATTTGCTACCACCTCAGACACTTAATCCAACTGGCGACTGTTACTTTTCCAACTCGACGCAATCCATACCTTATAAATTGCTATATTCAATCAGAAATAAATGTAACAACATTAATGAAAATTTTGGTTTAAGCATGTTTACAGAGAAAAATCGATTAATTTCCTTCTCACATTAGGAAAATTCCTGTTTGCTTTTGACCTTTTATCTTCCTGTCGCAAAATATTGCAGAAATTGAGTTTACTCGGAAATACATATAATGACTTTCAGGAAAGATAGAGATTAAGGGTTTTATAGGGTGAAAAATTGATTGAAACTTATCCCCATCTTCCGGATAATTCGCATTCGCTGCTAATTTGGTTGAAAAATATGACAGAATTTGGGTTTATTAAAAAATGACATGGCGATTTTAATAAAATTTACGGTTGAAGATATTTTGAAAAAGCAAAATCACTTGACTTATCCCCATCCTTTTGAAAATTAATTTTTATGGTTAACCCTCACCTTTGAGAAATGTGTTAAAGATATGAGTAAAACTATGAGTAACAATTAAAATAAATAAGTATTGTATTTATCTTCAGAT